>OX451736.1:886634958-886886953 GCA_948472305.1 Vicia faba
TATTATGGAAAGTATCGACATCCGACAGATTCACCACATTGGTTGAAAATTGATGATGATTATCCTGATTTGGAGAAGAAGCAAGAAACCTTCGCTTGGCATTATCTATTGATGGAATGAACCCACATGGTCTTCAAAGTATCTCACATACCACATGGCCTGTGATTCTTATGATTTGTAACCTACCTCCATCGCTATGTATGAAGCGTAAGTACATGATGTTATCTATGTTAATTTCTGGGCCTAAACAACCAGAGAATGACATAGACGTATACTTGACACCTTTGATCGAAGATTTAAAGATTTTGTGGGAGAACAGTGTGGAGGTTTATGATAGATATGGGAAAGAAAGTTTCAATTTGAGGGCGATGTTGTTTGGCACAACTAATGATTTTCCAGCATACGAGAATCTATCTGGGTATAGCATTAAAGGTCAACGTGTGTGTCCTATTTGTGAAGATGGAACCGATACGACGCGATTGGAAGTTTGTCAGAAGAATGTGTTTCTCGGTCATCGTAGATTCTTACATTCTAAAAATCACTACCATGGGTGGAGAAAAGCATTCAATGGAGACATCGAACAACGTAAATCTCCACCTGCATTGTCAGGTGACCAAATTTTTGAAAAGGTGAAAGATATGTGTACTCAGTTTGGTAAACCTTTTGCACATAAGGTTGTCAAAGGTGGGTGGAAGAAGAGTTCGATTTTTTTGAATTTCCATATTGGAAGTCTTTATATGTGATACATTTTCACGATGTTATGCATATTGAAAAAAATGTATTCGAAAGTGTTATTGGTACGTTACTCAATATAAAAGGAAAGTCTAAGGATGGAATTAAATCAAGGGAGGACATGTTAAAGATGGGAATAAGAACTGAATTAGGACCCGTGAAGAAAGGAAGACGAACATATCTACCACCTGTTGCTTTTACTCTATCTAGAAAGGAGAAAAAAATATTGTGCAAGTTTCTAAGTGAAGTTAAAGTTCCAGAAGGATACCCTTCAGATATTAGAAGACTTGTGTCTATGAAATACCTCAAGTTGAAGAGTTTAAAGACACATGATTGTCATGTTATAATGGAGCATTTTCTACCAATAGGTATACGTTCTATTTTGCTAGAAAAAGTAAGAAGCGCCATAACTAAATTGTGTTTTTTCTTTAGGTCAATTTATATTAAGGTGATCGATCCCGAGGTCTTACCAAAACTATAAAAAGAAATAGTTATTACCTTGTGTGAGCTTGAGATGTATTTTTCTCCCTCTTTTTTGGCATAATGGTACATCTAGTTGTTCATCTTGTGAAAGAGGACACAGTTGTGCGGACCAGCTTATATGAGATGGATGTACCCTGCTGAACGTTATATGAAAATATTAAAAGGGTACATGAAAAACCGAAGTCGACCAAAGGGTTATATTGTTGAACGATACATTGTTGAAGAAGCGGTTGAGTTTTGTACTGAATATTTGTCCAATGTTCAATCCGTTGGGCTCCCTAAAACTTATATTTTTGAAAAAAAGGAAGGTAAAAAATTAATTGGAAATAAAACTGAGACAATATCAAGGGATGAACAGGAGCAAGTGCATTTGTATGTGTAGTTAACAAAGGAGATTAGTTCTGAAACATCTCTTCCGGCACATGTTTTGTAGAAGGAAGCCCGTGTGGGTAAGGATGGAGTTGTCAAAGAAGATGTTCAAAAAGTTTTTGAGGAATGTGTAAGTATAGCATTATTTCTTTAATTAAATCAAAAGTTTAGTAACATATAATTAAGATAAATTTTCAATATTCATATGAATTTCAGGAGACTCTATCTCAGTATATATGTCCAGATGAAGACAACGATTGTAGGAGCATACTTAGTCGAGCATTAGATGTTCGTGAGTATTCTGGTCGGGTGAGGGGTAAGGGATTTGGAATCACTCCAAAATCCTTGAAGATGAAAACACAAAAGACTCCTAGCAATAAAGAACCGCAGGAAACCTTGGAAGCACCACAAGCTAAAGTTCGTGAATTGAGAAGGGAAAAAGACTTAAGAGAGCAAGCTTCAGGTTTTAAAGCTACTAGTGACAAAGGTAGTATCAGTTGTAATTTTCAACCGAATCTTCCTGAGGTAATTATATATATCATTATGAAATTAAAGTAGCTTAATTTATTTAATTGAAATATATACACAATAACAATTTGAAATTTATTATTGGTTTTAGGGCATTTCACCTTGTCATCTCTACTTATCGTCACCGACTTACAGATGGTTGGCAAGGGAAAAGTGCATAGCACTTTGGGAGAATTACTTCACACTAAAACGCTCCCTACTGGATGTTTGAAAGTATCGTTAACATTTATTTGGAGAAGGATGCATTATTACCACATCCTGACAATGTTTCAGATGCCACACATGTGGGAGATGCAATCGGTTCATTTGTTGCATGGACATAAAGCCTCATTAGTGTAGATAATGAGGTATGCTTAAAACCATATATATGAACCTTTGAGTAATCAAAGTTTTTACGCGCATTTTACGTTCATTTGTTTTTACATGGTTATGTTAATTAGATTCCAACAAAATCCAAAGCAAAAGACAAAGGGATTCCACGGCAAACCGAGTCAGCATCATCAATAAAAGAGGCACATCACAATTATATGATATTTATGCATGTAACTAATTATATGTTAATTCGTGATCTTATACTTCACATAACTAATTATATGATCTTTAGATTCATGCTAAAGAGAATGAAGATGTCGGTAGGGGTAAGAATCCTGAAATTAGCAACATTTCCATACAAAAAAAGGTTGTTGCTAAGAAGACCGCAGCTAAAAAAAACTACTTCCAAGTTTAGGTCGTGCCTTGGGACATTTTTAGAAATGTCTGATATTCCGGAAGGAAATACTCGTCTTCTACCTATGGAGTTTGGTATTTTTGGTTTTGAATATTCCGAAACAATTGGTATGCAGGATTTTGATCAAGTTTTACAACATACACAATTAGGCCTTGGTGTTGTTAATACATACATAAGGTATATCCGATCTACTTTGTCTAATTAATTGATCAATTCATTTACTCATTTCAAATGTTAATGAGGTCTTTTATTTAAGGTTTTTGTATGAAAAATTGATGCGCCCGAGTGGAATGGAGCAAAGATTTGCTTTCTTATCTCCTTTCAGTACCAACTTAGGGTTAATCATTCATAAACCAGATGAAGTCATGGTGTATGTACTCGAGCGCTTTATGGCTGACTGAGATACTGAAAAGTTGTTCTTTTTACCGCTTAATACTGACAACAGGTTAGATTTTCCTTCTAAATTCATCTATTATAACTTTTCATATTTTAACGTTGTGTAGAAAGTTTTCATCTCACATTTGTTTAATCTTACAGTGGACATTGGTTGTTGGTCGCGATTAATCCTATCAAAGAAGTTGTATATTATCTGGATTCTTTACACAATGATCCAAGTACATACCAAGATATGAAGAATATTGTTGATACGTAAGTGAGATTGTTATAAATATTCGTGTGTATATTTATTTATTTATGTGAATTATTCTAAATATGCGTTTATGTTTATTAGCATTATACAAGTTTTTCGAGCACAAAGAGGTGTTCAAGTACCAAAGAGTAAATCCAACAACATTACATGGATTATAGTGGAGGTATATTAATTAATTATCACAATTTTGATTATATTAATAGTGATGATACTTGATAAAAATTAGGCCTTATCCATATTTTCTTTTCTTGTGTAGTGTCCTCGGCAGCGTAATGAAGTAGATTGCAGTTTTTACATGTTGAGGTTTATGAGAGAAATCCTTCTTTTGGATCGAATAGAGATTCCATCTAAGGTACGGATTTCTAACTTAGGAGTTATTTTAATATTTAACACATATTTCTCATATAATTAAATAGTTTTAACTTAAACATACTATGTTATATTATTATATAGTACTTTGATGAATTCAAGTGTGCTTATTACTCAAGTTCTCAATTGGATGAACTTAAGGAGTATTGGTGTCAATACATTATTGAGACGAAAGTTATATAAGGTATATTGTAATCTTACTTTAATTGTTGATAATTTTGAGTATATATATTCAAGTGTTGCAATTTTGTTGTTATTTGTCATGTGGTAAATTATATATATTTTGTTTGTATCATGGTATGAATTAAGATATTTTGTTATATAGAAGATAGGGATGAATAGATTTTGTAATGGTATATAATGGTGTTGTTTTGATATTGTTTTTTTGTAAAAGTATATACAGGTGCAAAATTTGTAATTTGTAATGGTATATACAAGTATCATAGTATCTTTGGTATGTATTTGTATCATAATATCATAGTAATTTATAATGGTTTAGGTTAATATGTAATTTGTAAAAGTATCATAGTATCTTTTGGTATTATTTTTCATTGGATTAAAGCTCTAATATTAGTGAAATTTTGGTGAAATTTATAATGGTATATACAGGTACAAAATTTGGTGAAAACCTGGTGCAAATATGGTTAAAATCTGTGCATATAAAATTGTATATATCAAACAACGCTTTTTTTTCAAAAAGATTATATAAAAACTTTCGTTGACATTAGACAGCGCTTTTATGTAAAAGCGTTGTCTAAAGGGGATCTTTTTTTTTAAAAAATGTTGTTTCAGAAAAAGCGCTTCCTAAAGGGGGCCTTTAGCAGCGCTTTAAAAAAAACACATCCTAAAGGGGGCTTTAGACAGCGCTTTAACATTAAAAGCGTTGCCTAAAAGGGGTTTTTTAATTTTTTTTTGTTTTAGAAAAAGCGCTGGCTAAAGCGGGCCTTTAGCAACGCTTTTACCTTTAAAGCGATGGCTAAAAGGGGTCTTTAGTAGCGCTTTAAAAGTAAAAGTGCTGATAAAGGCCCCTTTTAGTCAGCGCTTTAAAGGTAAAAGCGCTGCTAAAGGCCCCTTTTAGCCAGCACTTTTACTTTTAACAAAGCGTTGTCTTTTCCTATAGCAACGCTGGAATAGACAGCGCTTTAAAGCGTTGTCTAAAGCAAAAAAAAAGCACTGTCTAAAGTCTTGTTTGGCGTAGTGAATTGATTTAAATTGAACCAGAGAAAGGTCTATTGGAAAAGCATCAGGATAAATCATTGTTCAATTTAAACTGAACCAACAGATGTCTGCACTTAACTTTAACTGGATAAGAATCAGAATAAATCTTTGAGCGATTTAAGCTGAACAAGAGAAAGGTCTTGATTGTCTTCAACTGGATAAGAATCAGAATAAATCTTTGACTGATTTAAATTGAAACAGAGAGAGAGTCTAGCGGAAAAGAATCATGATAAATCATTGGTCGATTTAAACTGAACCAGTAGAGGTCTTTAATTGTCTTTAACTGGATAAAAATAATAATAAATCTTTGTGCGATTTAAACTGAACTAGAGAGAGTCCACCGGAGAAGAATCAAGATAAATCATTGGTTGATTTAAACTAATCCAATAAATGTCTATACTTAACTTTAACCAGATAAGAATCAGAATAAATCGTTGGTCGATTTAAACTGAACCAGCAGATGTCTTTAATTGTCTTTAACTAGATAAGAATCAGAATAAATCTTGGGGCGATTTAAACTAAACTAGAAAAAGTGTCTACTGGAAAAGAATCATGATAAATCATTGGTCGATTTAAACTAAACCAGCAAATGTCTATACTTAAATTTAACTGGATAAGAATCAGGATAAATCATTGGTCGATTTAAACTGAACCAGCAGAGGTCTTTAATTGTCTTTAACTGGATAAGAATCAGAATAAATCTTTGGATGATTTAAACTGAACCAGAAAAAGTGTCTACTGGAAAAGAATCAGGATAAATCATTGGTCTATTTAAACTAAACCAGCAGATGTCTATAATTTTCTTTAATTGGATAAGAATCAAAATAAATCTTTGGGAGATTTAAACTGAACCAGAGAAAGGTTCCTACTGGAAAAGCATCAGGATAAATCATTGGTCGATTTAAACTGAACCAACAGAGGTTTATAATTATCTTTAACTGGATAAGAATTAGGATGAATCTTTGGTTGATTTAAACTGAACTAGAGAAAGGTTCCTACTAGAAAAACATCAGGATAAATCATTGGTCGATTTAAACTGAACCAACAGATGTCTGTACTTAACTTTGACTGGATAAGAATCAGAATAAATCTTTGAGAGATTTAAATTGAACCAGTGAAATAGTCCACCAGAAAAGAATCAGGATAAATCATTGGGTGATTTAAACTGAACCAATAGAGGTCTCTAATTCTCTTTAATTGGATAAGAATCAGAATAAATCATTGAGTCGATTTAAACTGAACCAGAGAAAGGTCTACTGGAAAAGCATCAGGATAAATCATTGGTTGATTTAAACTAAAACAGCAGATGTCTCTTTGAGAATGACCTTCTGAGGAAATTGCTGAAATATCCCTTTGTCAGATGTAGCCTTTGAGAAGATTGTCGGGTCATATAAGTAGTTGATGGTGTTTGTTGATTGATCTTTCCTGAAAAGGTAAAGAGTTAGTTGTATGCAATGTCATGATGTATGAAATGCATTGCGTAATGATGTTCTCAAAATAAATGAGATTGTGCTATATGCGTTTTGTATATATATGCTATGATATTGGTAAATGATGTATGAATGTGAAATGTTATTGAAGTGCATTTGTAAATTCGAGCAGCATCTTCGTCTGAAAAATAAATCCCTGACTGTGGCTGGAGATGAAGAGTATGTGTATCTTTGATCTTATAGGGATTGTTTCTGCTGGGAACTCCTGCTTTCTTATTTTAGGAAAATCCGTTGGGGAACATTGATTTCTGCTTTGAAGAAACTCCACTGGAGATTGTTAATTCCTGCTTGGGGAGAAAAGTTCAAGAACATTGGTTGTTCATTGCTCTGCTGGGGAGTTTATACCCTGATTGGGGATAAAAGGGATGGATAACCTTCTAGATCATCTGGGGAACTTTATATTCAATAGAAACTCTATGGAGATAGTGGCGACTTACTGGGGAGAGGAATTTTGTCGACGACTCGTGGCCATCTGAGTAACAAGATCAAGCTGGGGAGATTGAACTTGTTGGGGAAATAAACCCTGTTAATGGAAATCCGAACTCCATTGGGGAAGTAAACCCTGTTGATGGAGGGATACTCTGCTGAGGAAACACCCTTGTTGAGGAAATGAACTCTGTTGGAGAGTAGAGACTTGCGAAGGGTTTTTCAATCTCGGAGGAATAAACTCAGTTGGGGAAGAGAACTTCCATGGACTATACTGATCGAAACTCTGCAGGTTGGTGACATTAACGGTAAGAAGATAATACTCCTTTATCCGCCAAAATGATCTGTCGAGGAAATTGCGGGGAACATATGAACTTGCAAAAATTACTCAGTGGGGATTTATGGATGGCTCGAACATTATCCCAACTCCCAGAGTCTTGAGTAAATGCTTATTCCCGTTTTTATGCATTTGTTAACAGTCAATTGTATTCATATGCATATTGTGATCGGTGGATCTGGAACTGACTGTTTAACGCTGGTTCGCGAAATGTCGCGGTAAGCAAGAGTCGCCACCGTCTTTTATTTTCTCCAAATGGAAAGGACAAAAGCACAGAAAAATTCCTTAAAGAGATTGCTCTCGGTTCGGGAGGTAGATTATAGAAAGGGAATGTGTTAGCACCCTTTCTATCCATGGTTATCCATGGGCTCTTAGATACTTGCTCATTTGTGTTTTCAAAAATGGTTTGTTTGCTTTTCAATGTGGGTTTTAAAAAAGTTTCTTTGAAAATTTCAGTTCGACTCTTGTATCAGTCCTCAAGAGTGTTTGAAAAATTGCTTTCGAAAGCTTTTTGAAAAGGTGTCGGTGTGAAAAGTATTTTTGTTTTGTTTTTGAAATTAGAGCAAGCATCTACGAGAATCTACCTACCCTAAGGAATTCGTCTGTGTAAATGTCCTTTAAAGTAGTGCCATCCCACCATTGAGAGGTAGGTAGCACCACCGTTGGAGGTGTTCGGGTCAATTCGAGGTTCGGGACATGGTGATCACCAGAGCAATGGGAAGACACCTTAGAAGCTACCCTCATGCCAGGTTCCCGGATCATGAGGACTTACTAAGACATCCTCTACTCGACGATCACCTTTCGAGGCAAGGCAATAGTGAGGCGTGCCCTAGGGGTGGTGTGTGCGATTTGTGTGTCGTTTTCAGATATTTTTGTCTTTTGTCATGTTATTGGTGATCTAGCGTTTGTTTTTATTTTTGTCCATACATTCTTTCATGCTTTGATTTAACAGTTAAAAATATTGCGGGAAAGTAAAAATTCTAAGCTATTACAAAAGGCGCGGGTCCACATCGCCAAAATTTCTTGAACCCGATTTGACAGAAAATAAAGAAAGTAAAGAAAATAAAAGTGCGACAAATAATTAATTTACAAGGCTTCGGGAGAGATACATAAATATTAAAAGAAATAAGATAAATGCGCGAATTAAATGAGAATTAAACGAGGGCGTTGGACCCTTTTTGCAAAATTAAATTAAACGATGAATTAATTAAAATTAAAAGGAAAAGAAATTGTTTTTTTGGTATTTTATGTTTTTTTTTATGAAAAAATTAATTAATTAAATGCCAACCCTAACTCTACAATTTTTGTTTTATTATGAAAAATGTTGAACTTTTTAACCTAAAATTAACCCTAATTTTTATATACAATTTAATTATAAAAATAAATATCTAATATTTAATTATTGGAATAAAAGAAAAAAGATAAAAATTAATTAAACCCTAATCCTATATTTTTTAGATTTTTATTAAAAAAGGTTAAAATTAAACCTAATTTAAAACTAATTAATTTATGAATTTATTTACAAGAAATATTAAAATAATAAATATTTATTATTTTTCTTTTTTCTGATTTTTTGGTGTTTTATGTTTTTTATGAAAATAATAAATTAATTAAAAACAATAATTAAAAAAAGAAAATAAAAATAATGCAAAAAAGAAAAGAAAATAAAATGGCAAACCTAGGGGGGTATCTGTCCCCAAAGTGGAGGTGTTTTGTAATAATCTGGCCCATTTAAATTCCTGGCCCTTTTGACTTTTCCATGCAACGTGGATCAGCGTTGACTGGAGTGTATCCTGTTCTTTAAATCTATGCCTTTGGATTGATGAAGCTGGACGCGTGGATGGTTTGATCGTGAAGGTGTATTGTAGTCCACTATGTTAAATCTGCATGTGAATATCAAAGGAAAAAATATATGGAAAAGGGTGGGGACCTGGGGCTCGAACCCAGGTCCTGAGGCTTAGGAGAGTTCTTCTCAACCAACTGAGCTGCATGTATATTCGTTAACATAAAAGGAAAACAAATTATATAATAAAAAACTGGAATTAGTGGTAGTCTGGCGCGCAAAATTCAAAAGGACCAATCATTGCTGGCCACCACATCATCTTCTTCATGATTTTGTTTTTCCTGAAAATACAAAAGAAACAGGCAACGGTTTTTACACTGTTCTTTTAGGCAACATATCAGAAAATAGCGAATAGCCCCAGGGGCTCCATAAATTAGGCGCAATGGTTTATTTCTCTTCGTCCAGACATGCTTAATTCAATGGTGTAAGTTTTGAAGGCCAATTTTTTCCTTAATTTAAAACCCCTAATTCCAAGCTTCACAAACCCTAAATATTGTTAATGGCAAATCTTCATATAGGACACGAAAACAAAATCAAACTATTGGGTTAGCATCAGAATTGCATAAGGAATATAAATCACATGTTAAAATTTGCAAAAAGCGCATGAATTGAGATGCAAGAGTATGAAAATTTTTCGGTACAGATGAGATTGTTCTCATGTTTCTGGGCATGAAAGCTTGTGGTTTTTGATGCAACCCCCTTCTATGAAGCCTTAGCAAGCTAATGAAATCAAAATCGTGCCTTGAATCACCCTAGAACTAGGTTTTCAGAATTGAGATTTTTAAGAAAAAAGTGTGAGTTTGATCTTTTGGTTCTTGCGCAGCTTAGGGGTCCTTGGCATTAGGGTTGTGTTCTCTACTTATGCATGAGTGAATTAGGTCAAGAAATTTGATCAAAATCCTTGAATTAATGAATGCAATATTTGATTTTTTCACCATGATTTTCAAATCTTTTTTCACATGCTTTTGCTACCAAATCATGACCAATCCAATTGATTCTTTCCATATTTAGCTAGGCACGAAATCTTGAGGATATAATGTGCACAAAAAGATTGAAAAACTAGGTTTAGCATTTTTTCATGTATTTATTTTAATTTAAATGAATTATTATTAATAAAAATCCAAATAAATAAATAAAAAATGAATAAAAACTTCCCTTTGGGCCAAGTGGTCGTGCACATGCCTTGGATAATGAATTGTGGAAGAAAAATGGGCCCATTAGCAATTTTAGGTCATTTGAACCAATGTTGACTTTTCAAAATATCCAAAAATTTCTCAACTTCCACAAGGCATAACTTGCTCAATTTTTAAGCTTTGCTCATGTTCTTGGACATTTTAGAAATTTCTTTGAGTCCTCTAACCAATGCCTTTGGTCCCATGTCATTTTGATTTACCAATCTCAAGTTATGGCCTTTGACTTAAAGTCCCTTTTTGTTGACTTTTGAAAATGACCTATAATGTTGAAATTGATAACTTTTTGTGAGAGCATTTCTTGGAATTTAAGTATGAAGATGAGTTGTAGGAAATGTCTTTCTATTCAAAGTGAGCTTTGGATGGAATTTTTCTGATAATCCATGTGAAAGTTATGCCCTGGTCAATTTACAGTTGACTTTTTCAATTGTCCAAATAAGGAAACTTTTGCATCTTGATGATTTTTGAGCCTAGCTTTGAGAATCATGATCAAGCATTGATCAAATGATGTTTGTGGCTTCAAAATGAGATGTTGACCAAAATTTTGAACTTTTGACTGCCAAATGACCATTTTGCCCCTGCAGTTGACTGTAGTGCAATTAGGGTTTTTGACTGTGCAATTTTGTGCTGAAAGTCTTGAAACTTGGTATGAGGATGCTTGACCATATTTATAGGCATGTGGGACTTGATTGGACCCTTGGAAACTTCATTTTCTTGATCAGAACCAAAACCCTAATTTTGACTGTTTAGGAGGCCCTTGCACTGTGCAACCCTTGGGGAATTTTGAAGCATGACTTGGCAATTTCTTGAAGAATATGGGAGGGCAAATTTTGGGGTACAACAGTTGCCCCTGTTCAATCTTCTTAGACCTGAGGATGCAGATTGGCTGACGTGCCTTTCGTAATCCGAGGGTGGAAGATGATTGAACACTAGAGTGCCTAGAAATTTGCGCTCACATAGTAGCAGTGATGGTGGAATGGGCTTATAGATGCCATTTGGAGATTGATGGATAGGATGATGGGCTTATAGATGCCATCTGGATGTTGATCGCGTAAGAGATTCCCTAGCGAGAACCTGCGTACCTGCAAAAGAAAAATGAGTACCTGACATGTTGCAGGATCTGGTTTTCGGATGCTTTGTATAGATATGTCCTGACTGGTTACAGGAGCTGGATCTGGAGTTTCAAGCGGTGATGAATGAACCAGGGATGGTTACAACCTCAACAGGGACGGTGAGAGAACCTTGGGTGACTTCAACTTCAACAGCAAACGTTGAGAAAATCTTGGTGGGAATTATCATCTTCGCAGGATCGGGGAGAGAACCATAGGCAATTATAATCTCAAAAGCGGACGTTTGAGAAAAACCTAGAATGGAATTATCATCTCCGCACCGCTGGGGAGAGAACCATAGGAAATTATAATCTCAAAAGCGGACGTTTGAGAAAAACCTGGGATGGAATTATCATCTCCGCACCGTTGGGGAGAGAACCATAGGAAATTATAATCTCAAAAGCGGACGTTTGAGAAAAACCTGGGATGGAATTATCATCTCCGCACCGCTGGGGAGAGAACCATAGGAAATTATAATCTCAAAAGCGGACGTTTGAGAAAAACCTGATAACTTCTACTGAGTCTTCATCAGAAAAATCTGTTTGGGGTCGATTTAGCTGGACTAGAGAAGGCCTTGGATTGGATAAGAAATCTTTGGAGTCGATTAACTGAACCGGTCTAGGTCTTGAAATATGATTGAGAATTTATCTGAATCTTTCCTGAAAGGTAAAGGTCAGTCATATGTAATGCATGATATGGACCAAGCAATGATGTTCTCAACATAAATGAGATTTGTAAGATATGATGCGTCTATGCATGCTATGATGATGTATGTGATGTTTAGGAATGTATGTTTTTCGTTTAGGAAAGTAAATCCTTGACGGGTGCCGGGAAGTCATATCCTGGGCTGATGTTGAAGAATAGATTTCGCTTTCGCTGGGGATGATAATTGCAAGAATACCGGTAGGAGAAGATAACTCCGTTGGGGAATAACTTGGCGAATGATTACTCTGCGGGGAGAAAATTACTCTAACGATATTGCTGGGAGGCAATACTCTGTGGGGAGAGAGATGCTTTGCCGAATTGTTGATAATAACTTGCTGGGGATATCTTTGATGTATTGGAAGTGTTAATAGACTTCGCTGGGGGTAAGGAGACTGTGTCGACGACGCCCTTTCCGTGGCTTTTGGCTGAGGATAACCCAGTTATATCCTGATAAGGAAATAACTCTTAGAATAAAGCCAGACGACGCGTTCGTGCTCTGCGAGGGATAAGCTTCCAGAATCTACTGGGGATAAGCTTACTGCTTGAGGAGATGGATTCCAACTTTCCTGGGGAACTAGATTGGATTATCTTGGGGGAGTTTTGAACTGCGGGGGAAGTGATTCCTTTGAATATTGGTATGCCGCCGGGGAACAATCTTTAGACCAAGACTGCCGGGGATGCTTGTTAAGAATATATGTATATATGCTGCTGGGGAATGTTGAGATCTGCTGGAGGATACTCAACTTCCTTAAGGCCTGATAACTTTGCTTGGGGAGAGTGCACTGACTGCTTACTCTCTAGGGAATTAGGATATCCGGTTATGTTCTTTAGCTGAACCTACCTTGGTACCTTGGAGGATGGAACAATTAGATTGCTTAGACAACTCTTTATTGCCCCTGTTTCTAATGTTACCTGTAATAAATCCTTTGTTTTGTATGCAAATATTTATGAGTTAGCAAATTATTGTCAATGCATATATCACAAATTGAACCTTGGACGTTCTTCGCAAAACAAAACAGAAAAAGAAAAACAATTGGCACTTTTAACTGAAAAGTATATTTGTATTGATTTTTGAATGGCCTGTAAATAGGCGTTTTGTGTACAAGAGGCTGACGTCCTAGTAAGAGAACGCCGCCGAACAAGAGAGTTTATACAAATTTTGTACAAGAGAAAATAAAACAGCTGTGTGAAATGAATGATCCCACTGGGTTTCAACTCTGCTATTGCCTTTATAACTCCGAGCGTCTCATCACTTGATGACCTAAACGAAGATGAAGCTGACTGATCGATGCTGTCTGAGCTTGATGTAGATACCGGATTCTGGATGCGAAGTGATCCAATGAGACATAGTATTACGCTTTTATCCCTAATTTTTGCCTGGACCGCCCTTTCGGGTTTTCAGTCCACCGGGATACCCATTTTTGCCCAAGCCGCCTTTTCAGGTTTTCGACTTGCCGGGTGTACAGATTTTTTTCACTTTCATCCCTTCATTTTGCCCGAACCCTTTTGGTTCGCCGGGAAGCCCTAATTTTTGCCTAGGCATGTCAGCCTAGCGGGTCTTTTTTCATGCGTAGTATCTTTTTACTATGTCTGCATTGGCGGGGTGAGGAAGGTCGTCACCATCCATGTTGGTTAGAATCATGGCTCCTCCTGAGAACACCTGTTTAACCACAAATGGCCCTTCGTACGTAGGGGTCCATTTGCCCCTTGGATCACTCTGTGGAAGGATGATTCGCTTGATTACCAGATCCCCAACTTGATATTCCTGTGGTCTGACCTTTTTATTAAATGCCCTGATCATCCGTTTCTGATACGTCTGACCATGACAGATAGCAGCAAGTCTTTTTTCATCAATAAGGTTTAGTTGATCAAGTCGTGTCTGGATCCAATCATCTTCGTTCAGATTTGCATCCTTTATTATCCGGAGAGAGGGTATTTGCACTTCGATCGGTAAGACTGCCTCCATACCATAAACCAAAGAGAAAGGAGTTGCCCCGGTTGACGTCCTAGCTGAGGTACGGTACCCATGTAGAGCGAACGGTAACATCTCGTGCCAATCTTTATAAGTCATTGTCATCTTCTGCACGATTTTCTTGATGTTCTTATTTGCTGCTTCTACAGCCCCATTCATCTTCGGTCTGTAAGGAGAAGAATTGTGGTGCTGTATTTTGAATTGCTCGCAGAGCTCAGTGATCATCTTATTATTCAGATTGGTACCGTTGTCTGTAATAATTCGTTCAGGGACGCCGTACCGACAGATCAGATTATGCCGAATGAACCGTGCCACAACAGTCTTGGTTACCGTAGCATAGGATGCTGCTTCGACCCACTTCGTGAAATAATCAATCGCTACCAGGATGAAGCGATGCCCATTAGATGCCGTAGGTTTAATCTCACCAATCATGTCTATGCCCCACATTGCAAACGGCCAAGGCGCAGTCAGAACATTCAGAGGAAATGGAGGAACATGCACCTTGTCTGCATAAATCTGGCACTTATGGCATGTCCTAGAATGTTGATAGCAGTCAGCTTCCATTGTGGACCAGTAATACCCTGCCCGAAGGATCTTCTTAGCCATAGTGTGTCCACTGGAATGTGTACCAAAGGTCCCTTCATGTAGCTCTTCCATGATCCTTTCTGCTTCAGTCTTATCCACACAACGCAGTAAGGTTGAATCATGGTTTCGCTTGTACAAGATGTCGTTGCTAAGGAAGAACTTTGCTGCGAACCTCCTCAGGAACTTCTTATCATTGACAGATGCACCTTCAGGGTATTCCTGAGCTTCCAGATATCTCTTCACCTCATGGTACCAAGGCTTCTCAGTCACCAACTTAGTCTCGAGATCACAACAGTATGCCGGTTCGTCCAGTTTCCAGATGATGATCCGGGGAGCCTCATTATCCCATTTAACTTTGAACATAAAAGCCATTGTAGCTAACGCGTCCGCCAGCTGATTCTCTTCTCTTGGAAAGTGTTCAAAGGTTATCTCTCTGAAGTGGGGGATCAGGGTCAACACACATTCTCTGTAAGGAATCAGGTTTGGATGTTTCGTATCCCACTCTCCTTTGATCTGATTGATCACGAGAGCGAAATCTCCGAAGACACTCAGAAACTTGATCCTTAAGTCGATCGCAGCTTGAAGACCCATGATGCACGCCTCATACTCCGCCATGTTGTTGGTACAGTTGAAACATAGTCGGACAGTGAGCGGAGTATGAGTACCTTGAGGTGATATGATTATGGCGCCGATACCGTTTCCCAAAGCATTGGAGGCTCCGTCAAAGTGCATAGACCATCGGGATCCTTCCTCAGGTCCTTCATCCGGTCCAGGCACTTCACAATCAGTCACTATCATGATGCTTTCATCCGGAAACTCGAAGTTCATTGACTGATAATCGTCGACGGCCTGATGTGCCAAGTGGTCTGCCAATACACTTCCCTTGATGGATTTCTGGGTCGTGTACTGAATGTCGTATTCCGTCAAGATCATTTGCCATCTTGCAATTCTCCCAGACAGAGCAGGCTTTTCGAATATGTACTTTATAGGATCCATCTTTGAGATCAACAAGGTAGTGTGAGTCAGCATATACTGTCTCAGCCGGCGAGCAGCCCATACCAAAGCGCAGTAAGTTTTCTCAAGCAGTGAGTATCGGGTCTCACAGTTGGTAAACTTTTTGCTAAGGTAATAAATGGCGTGCTCTTTTCGGCCAGACTCGTCATGCTGCCCCAGCACACACCCCATTGAATTGTCAAGCACTGTCAGGTATAGTATCAGAGGTCTCCCTTCAACCGGTGGCATAAGGATAGGTGGTTCTTGGAGATACTCTTTGATTCTGTCAAAAGCAGCCTGACATTCATCGTTCCAACGTACTACCTGATCTTTCTTCAGCAGCTTGAAGATTGGCTCACAGGTAGCAGTCAGATGTGAGATGAATCGAGCAATGTAATTCAGGCGTCCTAAAAAGCCTCTGACTTCCTTCTCTGTATTGGGAACTGGCATCTCTTGAATAGCTTTGACCTTAGCAGGGTCCACTTGAATGCCCTTGTCACTTACCACGAAGCCTAACAACTTTCCCGATCTTACCCCGAAGGTGCACTTGTTCGGGTTCAACCTCAGCTTGTATAGTTTCAACCGGTCAAACAACTTCTGCAGATGATCTAGGTGCTCTTCCATAGTCTGGGACCTTGCGATCATGTCGTCAACATACACTTCTATCTCATGATGGATCATGTCATGAAATAAAGCAACCATGACACGTTGGTAGGTTGCCCCAGCGTTCTTTAGTCCAAAAGGCATGACCTTGTAGCAGAAGGTGCCCCACTGAGTAACAAATGTAGTCTTTTCCATGTTTTCAGGTGCCATCTTGATCTGATTGTAACCTGAAAAGCCATCCATGAAAGAGAATACCTTGTGCTGAGCAATATTATCAACAAGGACATCAATGTGAGGTAAAGGGAAGTCATCCTTGGGGCTGGCCCTGTTCAGATCCCTGTAGTCGACACACATTCTGACCTTACCGTCCTTCTTTGGTACCGGCACCACATTAGCAACCCACTGAGGGTAAGAAGTCACTGCAAGGAATCCAGCATCGAACTGTTTCATAACTTCGGCTTTAATCTTTTCAGACATCTCTGGACGCATACGGCGGACCTTTTGCTTGACCGGAGGGCAGTCTTCCTTAGTTGGCAAGTGATGGACCACAATATCGGTATCCAACCCGGGCATGTCTTCGTAGGACCAGGCAAAGATCTCCATATAATCATGTAGCATCTGAGTCAACCGTTGCTTCACGCTGAGCTCTAGGTTGGCACCAATCTTTACCTCTTTCCTGTCTGCCTCAGTACCCAAGTTTATTGTTTCCACTGGCTCTTCATGGGGTTGAATTACCCTCTCTTCCTGAAGTAACAGTCTTGCAAGCTCGCCAGGCACTTCGCAATCATCTTCACCTTCGTCTTCGGCTAAGTTGATAGGATTTTCGAAGTCATAACGGGCGGTAGCAGAGTCGTTACCAGTGAGATCCAGAGTGGATTGAAACCTGTATGAGTGAGTGTGTGTAAATACAGCTGTTTTGCAATATATAAAGAAAAGAAAGGAAATGAGCATAAGATTTGAAATGCGAGAAAACGTCCAAGATTTTTATTCATGATATATGAAATGACAATTTATATGCCCTCACAAATGAAGCCACGGTGCCCCGGGTAAGACACCAGGCCATAGAGTTTTAATTGTTTATTACAGATACCAAAACAGAAGAATTCATTACTCAGTAACAAGAGAAACAAGTAGGTTGTCCTTTGCAATCCAATTGTTAAGTCCACTGTCGGTTGCCGGGTAGATCCAGCTATCGAACTCAGCTTCATCCACTTCCTCTTCGTCCCCAATAGCATTCACTCCATGAGCAGGCAGGGGAGCTGTCACTACATTGGGCTTCTCAGATGCCTCAAATTGTACCTCCTTGGCGTCAATAAGGTCCTGTAGCTTACTCCTTAAGGCCCAACAGTCGTCAGTGGAGTGCCCCGGGCTATCAGAATGGTAAGCACAACGAGCATTCGGGTTGTACTTAGGAGATGTAGTATTGGGGAACTTCGGAGCCTCTCTGACAGTCACTAAATTGGTGGATAGCAACTGTGGCAAGATCTGTGATAAGGTCATGCTTAAACGGGTAAACTCTCTCCGGGGTCTTTCATCCCTTTGAGGATTGGTCGGCCGAGGAGCGGCAACAGGCTTGGCAATCGTTACCGCATTGACAGATTAGCGGCGCTCAAATCTTTCTGATCTCCGGGAGCCATATACAGCACTAGCCTCCTTTTTGAAGGGTTTCTTCTCAGAACTAGACGATGCACCCTTCGGAATCTTACCAGACTTTAACCCAGCCTCAATTCTCTCTCCAGTCAGAATCAGATCAGTGAACCCTGCAGACGAATTCCCAATGAGATGGTTGAAAAATGGCCCAGATAGGGTTCCCAAGAACATGTCTACCAACTCCCGATCAGTCAACGGAGGCTGCACCCTGCCAGCCAGGTCTCTCCACTTCTGAGCGTACTCCTTAAAACCTTCACTTGAACCTAACGACATACCCTGGAGTTGGGTACGTGTAGGGGCAAGGTCGGCATTATATTGATACTGCTTGTAGAAAGCAGTAGCCAACTCCTCCCAGTTACGAACCTTGGTCCCATCCAGCTGATAGAACCATTCGAGATGAGTCCCTGAAAGACTCTCCTGGAAGAAGTGGATCCACAAATTCTTATCCGCGGAGTACGGTTGAATTTTCCGAACATAGGACCTGAGATGTAGCTTGGGACAAGACGCCCCGTCATATTTAGTGAAAGATGGTGCTTTGAATTTCCGAGGAATGATTACACCAGTTGACAAACCCAGATCTCCAAAATCCAGCCCAGGTACCTGTTGTATTTCCATAGCATTCAACCTATCCTCCAGTTGCTTGTATCTGTCCTCTGCAGGAGGGTACTGCTCTTCATCAAAATCAGTCTCGTTGTCGGATACTACCGGACTAGGAACCCTTGCCTCTTGAGGAGTGCCCTTGCCAACAGAAGAACCAACCTCTTCATTATGCAAGGTATTGCCAAACCTTCGGCCCGAGCTGAACAGAACAGTCCTTCTCTTCTTCTTCTTCTCCTTCTTCAGGAGCAGAGCCTTCAACTCTTCTTGGCCTTGAGCCAAACCCTTGATTAATTCCTGAAACTGTGCATTCTGCGCCTGAAGAGCTTTGATGGAAGTCTCAGTTGATGACGAGTCAGGATTCATGATGCTGAAATAAACAGCGAAGAACTGTAAGCAACCTGAAAAGAGGGAAAACCTGCTATGCACATGATGAATGAAATGCGTATGATTTATGTTTTCAAAGACAATCGGGAGTCAACTTTGTAAACAAAAAGGAACACACTTCATTAGATTCAACTTTGAAACTGAAATTATTCAACAGGTTGCCCTTAGGCGTTACATGAAAGGAAATACTGAAAAGGGAAATAAAACTGTAAAAGAACATCTGGAGCTCCTTATTGATCCCATGGTCTCCTCTTCTCAGTACGGATGTAGGCATTCAGAGTTCGCTCATTCTCCAACTGCTTTGTCAGCTTCTGGATCTTTACTTCCTGCTCGTTGAATTTATCCCGGTAAGAATCCCGCTCTTCTCGCAGTTGCGACCAAGATCTCTTCAATGTCTCATAATCAGTAGGTATCTGAGGAGGAAGGACAGTTGGAGGAACACCATCTTTGTCAGGACACTCAAGAATGACGGGTCTGACGACTTCATATGGCATACCTAACTTCTGAGCACAAATGCGAACCCATTTGTAGTAGGCTTCCATAGGTAAAGAAGTCCTTGGCCCTAACTCCTGTGGGTCAACCTTATGAACTTTATCCCAAGCCTTGATGAACCTACGACGCAACTCGTCACTATCCACCTGAAACTCAAAACTGATGTGAGGCACCAACATCTCATGGGGGCCTGCTCTTCTTGCTCTTCCAAACTGACGGAGTGCTAGACATGGATTGTAAGAGATCCCTCCTTGGGTACCAATCAGAGGAACATTAGGGTATTCCCCGCATCGATCAATAATAGCTATCTCATCCAAACCTCTGCAAGTCCAAATGATGTCTTTGTCGGTGAGAGACATTAACCTATGAGCCCAACCTCTTCCTTCTTGATTCTTTAGTACGAACTTGGGGAGGTGCGAAATAAACCACCTCACCAACAAAGGGATACAACACCATAGGGTTCCTCGTCTTCGGGTAGTACGAGCATGAAGTTGTTGCAAGATGTCACCCAAGAGAGTGGGCACAGGATTCTGAGACATAAAGATCCTTATGGCAGTGACACTGATGAAGTTGTCAGGATTAGGAAACAAGACTAACCCATAGATTAGGAGAGCCAAGATGTCTTCATATGCCCTAAAGTCCAGGTCATTCCAGAAACTGTTAGCTTTACCAATCAAAAACTTGGCCAAGAAACCCTTAACTCCGCTTCTAGTCACCCAGTTGTCTGTTACCTCTTGATGGGTCAAAGGAAGAGCTGCAGCAACATCCTCAAGCCTGAGGGTCTTTTCCCAACCAGTAAAGGGAGTCTGATCTAAGATAGGGATGCCAAGCAAATCAGAGAACTCTTCCAGGGTAGGGACCAGCTGGAAGTCTTGAAAGGTGAAGCACTGGTACAGAGGGTCATAGAACCGGGTCAGAACACTCATCAACTGTTGATCCCGCTTTGTAGTGACTAAACTGAGAAGGGAACCATGCCTCTGAATGAAGGAAGTGGTATTTGGAATTCTGCTAACCAACTTATCAAGCAACTCAGGTGAACGAACAAAGTTGAACCGGATAGTATTCCTTCGCACAGGCATCATAATGTCCTACAAAACAGAGCAAAGATGAAACCCTCTTGTCTTTGAAATGGTCAGTCTTTATGCAGGATGCATGCAATGCTCATGATGTTATGATGTTATGATGAAGCACACCACAAATAGATACAAAGGCAAACATGGTAAGGCACACAAGTCACACAAGGCAAGCCCTTAAAGTTTAGGCCAGCATGAGGTCTAGGTACTACCCTCTTTCAGTTTGTTGGTTCATACCTGTCCTAATCAAAAGTAACCGGGTTCTTAGAGGATCCTAATATCATTGACTACCCTCAATCGGTCATAACTCCAGCATCGCAATCTTTTCTTGCGGCCAGAACCATCACGAGAGTTTAGCCTCAATGGGCGTAGCATACTGCTAGAATTCTAAAGGCCAAGTTGTGTCAATTAAGGTTCTAAGGTTGTTGGTGCTTAATGACTCCTTAGAAGACCCATATTCTCCTCGTTGCGACACAAGGGATATCGGTACAGACCAAGGTGCCACACCAACGTAGCCACTGCTTCACCCGTGTCGGTCTATGCCGGACAGGTCCCTCACAACTTATGCTACCTAAACAGGGTATCCCCAGATCCGGGTTAGGATCTATGTAACTCCCATGCAACCCACAATAATAAAGCACACAAATCAATACAATTGAAAACACAGTTATGAACTAGCCCTAAGGTACACCTCACTTTAAGTTAAATCCCCAGCAGAGTCGCCAGTTCTGTGATCGGTGGATCTGGAACTGACTGTTTAACGCTGGTTCGCGAAATGTCGCGGTAAGCAAGAGTCGCCACCGTCTTTTATTTTCTCCAAATGGAAAGGACAAAAGCATAGAAAAATTCCTTAAAGAGATTGCTCTCGGTTCGGGAGGTAGATTATAGAAAGGGAAGGTGTTAGCACCCTTTCTATCCATGGTTATCCATGGGCTCTTAGATACTTGCTCATTTGTGTTTTCAAAAATGGTTTGTTTGCTTTTCAATGTGGGTTTTAAAAAAGTTTCTTTGAAAATTCCAGTTCGACTCTTGTATCAGTCCTCAAGAGTGTTTGAAAAATTGCTTTCGAAAGCTTTTTGAAAAGGTGTCGGTGTGAAAAGTATTTTTGTTTTGTTTTTGAAATTAGAGCAAGCATCTACGAGAATCTACCTACCCTAAGGAATTCGTCTGTGTAAATGTCCTTTAAAGTAGTGCCATCCCACCATTGAGAGGTAGGTAGCACCACCGTTGGAGGTGTTCGAGTCAATTCGAGGTTCGGGACATGGTGATCACCAGAGCAATGGGAAGACACCTTAGAAGCTACCCTCATGCCAGGTTCCCGGATCATGAGGACTTACTAAGACATCCTCTACTCGACGATCACCTTTCGAGGCAAGGCAACAGTGAGGCGTACCCTAGGGGTGGTGTGTGCGATTTGTGTGTCGTTTTCAGATATTTTTGTCTTTTGTCATGTTATTGGTGATCTAGCGTTTGTTTTTATTTTTGTCCATACATTCTTTCATGATTTGATTTAACAGTTAAAAATATTGCGGGAAAGTAAAAATTCTAAGCTATTACAAAAGGCGCGGGTCCACATCGCCAAAATTTCTTGAACCCGATTTGACAGAAAATAAAGAAAGTAAAGAAAATAAAAGTGCGACAAATAATTAATTTACAAGGCTTCGGGAGAGATACATAAATATTAAAAGAAATAAGATAAATGCGCGAATTAAATGAGAATTAAACGAGGGCGTTGGACCCTTTTTGCAAAATTAAATTAAACGATGAATTAATTAAAATTAAAAGGAAAAGAAATTGTTTTTTTTGGTATTTTATGTTTTTTTTATGAAAAAATTAATTAATTAAATGCCAACCCTAATTCTACAATTTTTGTTTTATTATGAAAAATGTTGAAATTTTTAACCTAAAATTAACCCTAATTTTTATATACAATTTAATTATAAAAATAAATATCTAATATTTAATTATTGGAATAAAAGAAAAAAGATAAAAATTAATTAAACCCTAATCCTATATTTTTTATATTTTTATTAAAAAAGGTTAAAATTAAACCTAATTTAAAACTAATTAATTTATGAATTTATTTACAAGAAATATTAAAATAATAAATATTTATTATTTTTCTTTTTTCTGATTTTTTGGTGTTTTATGTTTTTTATGAAAATAATAAATTAATTAAAAACAATAATTAAAAAAAGAAAATAAAAATAATGCAAAAAAGAAAAGAAAATAAAATGGCAAACCCAGGGGGGTATCTGTCCCCAAAGTGGAGGTGTTTTGTAATAATCTGGCCCATTTAAATTCCTGGCCCTTTTGACTTTTCCATGCAACGTGGATCAGCGTTGACTGGAGTGTATCCTGTTCTTCAAATCTATGCCTTTGGATTGATGAAGCTGGACGCGTGGATGGTTTGATCGTGAAGGTGTATTGTAGTCCACTATGTTAAATCTGCATGTGAATATCAAAGGAAAAAATATATGGAAAGGGGTGGGGACCTGGGGCTCGAACCCAGGTCCTGAGGCTTAGGAGCGTTCTTCTCAACCAACTGAGCTGCATGTATATTCGTTAACATAAAAGGAAAACAAATTATATAATAAAAAACTGGAATTAGTGGTAGTCTGGCGCGCAAAATTCAAAAGGACCAATCATTGCTGGCCACCACATCATCTTCTTCATGATTTTGTTTTTCCTGAAAATACAAAAGAAACAGGCAACGGTTTTTACACCGTTATTTTAGGCAACATATCAGAAAATAGCGAATAGCCCCAGGGGCTCCATAAATTAGGCGCAATGGTTTATTTCTCTTCGTCCAGACATGCTTAATTTAATGGTGTAAGTTTTGAAGGCCAATTTTTTCCTTAATTTAAAACCCCTAATTCCAAGCTTCACAAACCCTAAATATTGTTAATGGCAAATCTTCATATAGGACACGAAAACAAAATCAAACTATTGGGTTAGCATCAGAATTGCATAAGGAATATAAATCACATGTTAAAATTTGCAAAAAGCGCATGAATTGAGATGCAAGAGTATGAAAATTTTTCGGTACAGATGAGATTGTTCTCATGTTTCTGGGCACGAAAGCTTGTGGTTTTTGATGCAACCCCCTTCTATGAAGCCTTAGCAAGCTAATGAAATCAAAATCGTGCCTTGAATCACCCTAGAACTAGGTTTTCAGAATTGAGATTTTTAAGAAAAAAGTGTGAGTTTGATCTTTTGGTTCTTGCGCAGCTTAGGGGTCCTTGGCATTAGGGTTGTGTTCTCTACTTATGCATGAGTGAATTAGGTCAAGAAATTTGATCAAAATCCTTGAATTAATGAATGCAATATTTGATTTTTTCACCATGATTTTCAAATCTTTTTTCACATGCTTTTGCTACCAAATCATGACCAATCCAATTGATTCTTTCCATATTTAGCTAGGCACGAAATCTTGAGGATATAATGTGCACAAAAGATTGAAAAACTAGGTTTAGCATTTTTTCATGTATTTATTTTAATTTAAATGAATTATTATTAATAAAAATCCAAATAAATAAATAAAAAATGAATAAAAACTTCCCTTTGGGCCAAGTGGTCGTGCACATGCCTTGGATAATGAATTGTGGAAGAAAAATGGGCCCATTAGCAATTTTAGGTCATTTGAACCAATGTTGACTTTTCAAAATATCCAAAAATTTCCCAACTTCCACAAGGCATAACTTGCTCAATTTTTAAGCTTTGCTCATGTTCTTGGACATTTTGGAAAGTTCTTTGAGTCCTCTAACCAATGCCTTTGGTCCCATGTCATTTTGATTTACCAATATCAAGTTATGGCCTTTGACTTAAAGTCCCTTTTTGTTGACTTTTGAAAATGACCTATAATGTTGAAATTGATAACTTTTTGTGAGAGCATTTCTTGGACTTGAAGTATGAAGATGAGTTGTAGGAAATGTCTTGCTCTTCAAAGTGAGCTTTGGATGAAATTTTTCTGATAATCCATGTGAAAGTTATGCCCTGGTCAATTTACAGTTGACTTTTTCAGCTGTCCAAATAAGGAAACTTTTGCATCTTGATGATTTTTGAGCCTAGCTTTGAGAATCATGATCAAGCATTGATCAAATGATGTTTGTGGCTTCAAAATGAGATGTTGACCAAAAATTTGAACTTTTGACTGCCAAATGACCATTTTGCCCCTGCAGTTGACTGTAGTGCAATTAGGGTTTTTGACTGTGCAATTTTGTGCTGAAAGTCTTGAAACTTGGTATGAGGATACTTGACCATATTTATAGGCATGTGGGACTTGATTGGACCCTTGGAAACTTCATTTTCTTGATCAGAACCAAAACCCTAATTTTGACTGTTTAGGAGGCCCTTGCACTGTGCAACCCTTGGGGAATTTTGAAGCATGACTTGGCAATTTCTTGAAGAATATGGGAGGGCAAATTTTGGGGTACAACACATATGCTCATTCAATTTTAGACATTGGACATTTGGCAAACAAAACAGAATTTGGCTTTGAAATTGTATTTCAATGATAATTTGCCAACAAATAGGCAATTTTTGTACAAAGAGATGGAAATCCTAGTATGAGGAAGTCGTCGAAGAAAATATTTAAAAAGTGAAAACATATAGCTATATGGGAATAATATCGTCAAGTTATAACTTTGCTATTGCCCCTATGTCTTTAAGCATCTCATCCACTACTGTCGGAAGAAAGTGAGTTAATTGATCTGTACCGTTTGAACTTTGACTTCGGTAATAAAGCTTGTTATAAGTGATCCAATGAAGACATAGTCATACGCTTTAATCCCTAATTTTTTCCTCGACCGCCCTTTCGGGTTTTCAGTCCACCGGGATACCCTTTTTTGCCCAAGCCGCCTTTTCAGGTTTTCGACTTGTCAGATGTACTGTCTTTTTATATATATCCCTGATTTTTGCCTGAACCCTTTTGGTTTACCGGGATGCCCTTATTTTTTCCTAGGTCAGTCAACCTAGTAGGTCATTTTTAGGCGTAGTATCTTTTGACTATGTCCGCATTCATGGGGTGCGAGAAATCTTCACCGTCCATGGTGGTCAGTATCATAGCTCCACCAGAAAAAACCTTCTTGATTACAAATGGTCCTTCATAGGTAGGAGTCCATTTTCCGCTGGGATCACCTTGTGGGAAGATAATGTGCTTTATTACCAAGTCACTAGCCTGATATACCCGATGCTTGATCTTCTTATTGAATGCTTTGATCATGCATTTCTGATACATCTGACCATGACAGCCAGCCGCCAGCCTCTTCTCGTCAGTTAGATTTAACTGATCCAACCTGGTCTGAAACCACTGATCTTCATCCAAGTCCTCATCTTTCATGATTCTTAGAGAAGGAATCTGAACTTCGAAAGGTAGGATAACTTCCATACCATAGACTAGGGAGAAAGGGGTTGCCCCATTTGATGTTCTAGCCGAAGTGCGGTAGCCGTGAAGAGCAAACAGTAACATCTCGTGCCAATATTTATATGTCACAACATCTTCCGTATGATCTTCTTTATGTTCTTATTGGCGGCTTCCACTGCACCATTCATCTTAGGTCGATACGAAGAAGAGTTATGATGCTTGATCTTGAACTGCATGCAGAGCTCGGTGATCATTGTGTTGTTGAGATTGGTACTGTTATCCGTGATAATCCTCTCAGGGAGGCCATACCGATAGATAAGGTTATGTTTGATGAACCGGGCGACCATATTCTTAGTAAGAGAGGAAAATGAGGTTGATTCAACCCATTTCGTAAAGTAGTCAATAGCGACGAGGATGAAGCGATGTCCTTTAGAGGTTGCGTGCTTGATTTCTCCGATCATATCAATACTCCACATTGCGAATTACCAAGGCATGGTCATGACATTCAAAGGTACCAAAGGCACAATAACTTTATCAACATAAATTTGGCATTTATGATAAGTTCTCGAGTGGTGGTGACAGTCAGTTTCCATATTCGACCAATAGTAACTAGCTCTCAAAATCTTTTTAGCCATAGTATTCCCACTGGAGTGAGAACCAAAGACACCTTCGTGCATATCTTGCATAATCTCTCCTACTTCCTTCTTGTCCATACAATGAAGTAGGATTGACTCATGATTGCATTTGTATAGAATTCCATTACTTAAGAAGAATTTAGCTGAGAACCTTCGCAAGAATTTCTTGTCATTGATGGATGCCCCCTCAGGGTATTCTTGAGCCTCAAGGTACCTTTTCACCTCATGAAACCAAGGTTTCTCTTCTACTCCATTAGTGTTAATTTCACAGTAGTGTGCAGGTTCGTCGAATCTTTCAATGGTAATTCTGGGAGTCTCATTGTCCCATCTGACCTTGAACATGGATGACATGGTATCTAGAGCATCTGCCAGCTAATTCTCCTCTCTTGGTATGTGCTCAAAGGTAATCTCCTCGAAATACAGGATCAGGGTTAGTACATGCTCTTTATAAGGAATGAGATATGGGTGCTTCGTATCCCAATCTCCCTTAACCTGGTGGATTACCAAATCTGAGTCCCCATACATGCTTAAGAATTTGATTCTGAGGTCAATAGCAGCCCTAAGACCCATGCTGCATGCTTCGTATTCTGCCATATTGTTGGTGCAGTCAAAGCATAGTATGGTGGTGAATGGCATATGGAAACCTGCGGGTGAGATGATCACAACATCGATTATGTTGCCAAGTGCATTAGAAGCTCCATCGAAAACCATAGTCCATCGGGATCCTGGCTCAGGTCCTTCATACGGTCCAGGTTCATCATAATCTGTTACCAATATAATGTTCTCGTATGGGAATTCAAAGTTCATAGACTAATAGTCGTCTACAGCCTGATGCACCAAATGGTCGGCCAGTACGCTACCTTTGATTTCCTTTTGAGTGGTGTACTTGATATCATATTCTGTTAAGACCATATACCATCGGGCAATTCTTCCAGAGAGAGTTGGCTTCTCGAATATGTACTTGATGGGATCCATTTTAGAGATCAACAAGGTAGTATGGGTCAGCATAGGCTGTCTTAGTCGGCGATCAGCCCATGCCAAAGTGCATCAAGTTTTCTCGAGCAGTGAATATCTTGTTTCATAGTGGGTAAACGTTTTGCTAAGGTAGTATATTGGATGCTCTTTTCGACCAGACTCGTCATGCTGCCCCAATACACACCCCATTGAATTCTCTAGCACAGTTAAGTACATGATTAGAGGTCTTCCTTCGACTGGTGGAATCAGAATGAGGGGTTCTTGTAGGTACCCCTTAATTCTATCGAAGGCTATTTGACAGTCATTGTTCCATTTTACTACCTGATTTTTCTTCAACAACTAGAAGATTGGCTCACAAGTAGTAGTCAAATGAGAAGTGAAATGAGCAATGTAATTCATCCGTCCTAAGAAACCTCTGACTTATTTCTCGGTACGAGGAGTTGGCATTTCTTGTGTGGATTTAACCTTTGCTGTATCAACATCAATACCCTTACCACTGATGATGAAACCATAGAGTTTAGCGGATATCACCCCAAAGGTGCACTTGTTTGGGTTTAGCCTTAGCTTGTACTTCCTCAGTCTCTCAAACAGTTTGTGGAGGTGATCAAGATGCTCTTCTTTATTTTGCGACCGTGCTATCATGTCGTCAACATAGACCTCTATTTAATGGTGAATCATGTCATGAAATAAGGTTACCATGACAGGCTGATAGGTTGCCCCGATGTTCTCCAACCCAAAAAGCATAGCTTTATAATAGAAAGTTCCCCACTATGTGATGAAGGTAGTTTTCTCCATGTCTTCAGGCGCCATCTTGATCTGATTGTAACCTGAGAAGCCATCCATGAAGGATAATACCTTATGCTGAGCAGAGTTGTCAACCAAAACATCGATATGTGGTAGTGGGAAGTCATCCTTGGGGCTCACCCTATTCACATCCCTGTAGTCTACACACATACGTACCTTACTGTCTTTCTTTTGTACCAGAATAACATTCGCCACACATTGAGGATATGATGTCACTACTAAGAATCTTGTGTTGAACTATTTCATAACCTCAACCTTGATCTTTTAATACATTTAAGGACGCCTCCAATGAACCTTCTGTTTTATCGGAGCACAACCCTCTTTCATTGGCAAACTGTGAACTACAATATCAGTGCCGATCCCTGGCATGTCTTTATATGACCAGGCAAAGATTTCGACATATTATGTAGCACCTGGATTAACCTGCTCTTGACATTATTCTCTAAGTCAGCACCTATCTTGACCTCTTTCTTGTCTGTCTCCATACCCAAGTTTACAACTTCGACTGGCTCTTCATGTGGTTGGATAGTCTTCTCTTCCTGTATCAAGAGTCTGGCAAGTTCTCCAGGTATTTCACAATCTTCCTCCCCTTCATCCTTAGCTTGTTAGATCTAATTTTCGAAGTCATATGAGGCAATAGCAGAATCGTTATTGTCGAGATCCAAAGTGGATGAAGATCTGCAATATAGTGTGTGGGTGTGTGTAAGAACACATAGCTATTTAAAAATGTAATAAGATAAAGGAAAGACAAAGATCACAAAATTTATATGCAAAACATCCAATATTTTTACTGAATGAACAAATGTTTATGAATTATCAACCCTTTAACAAATGAACCATTGTGCCCCAGGTAAGACACAAGGTTTTAAAGTCATTGTTCATTACATAACAAAAATAAGAAAACATAAAATGGAATTTACTCATTTCCTAAGGAGATGGAGATAACATCTTTAGCCTTCCAATTGTAGAGCCCATTGTTGATGGTGGGAAAAATCCAGTTGTCATAGTCAACATCACCATCTTCTTCAGTGGAAACATCATCAATAACATTCACACCTTTTTCGTGCTTCAGCATAAGTGCTGTGATCACATTGGGAGTCTCAGGAAGATCAAACTCAATCTCCTTGTTGTCAATCAGATCTTGAATTATGCTTTTCAAGGCCCAACAATTATTGGTGTCGTGCCCTGGACTATTGGAGTGATAGACACATTTCGCATTCGGATTGTACTTTGGAGAGGTGGTGTTGGGATTGGGAGGAGGATCCCGTAACGAAATGAGTTCGGCTTTTATCAAGTGTTATAGTTCCTGAGACAAAGGCATATTAATCTTGGTGAATTACCTTCTCGGAATGTTTGGCCTTTGGTGGTTACCCTGCTGTTTTTGTTGGGTAGGTGCCAGATTGCAAATCAAAACCGCCCCCATAGACTCATGTCGGTTAATTTTGCTACGACTCTTCTGACCATAGACATCATTGACCTCCTTTTCCCTCCGAATGACTTCTTCACAACATTGAAAGATGCAGCCATCAGGATCTTCCCGCTATTGATACCATTTTCTATTCTTTCCCCTGTCAAGATCATTTCTGTAAAACCTGCCGAAGAGCTTCCAATCAACAGATTAAAGAACGTGCCTTCCAGAGTGCCCATAAACATATCCACCATTTCTCGATCATTCAGAGGAGGTTGCACCTTCCAGCTAAGTCCCTCAATTTCTGGGCATATTCCTTGAACCCCTCATTAGAGCCCATGGACATATTCTGCAGTTGCACTCGAGTTGGTGCCAGGTCAGCATTATATTCATACTGCTTATAGAAAGCAGCAAACAAATCTTCCCAGGTGTGGATATTGGTTCCCTCCAACTTATAGAACCATTCCAGTTGTGTGCCAACCAAAATTTCTTGGAAGAAATGGACCTATGACTTCCGATCAACAATGTGAGGCTGGATCTTTCTGATGTACAACCTCAAGTAGAGCTTAGTACAAGAGACCCCATCGTACTTAGAAAAGACAGGGACCTTGAACTTTTAAGTGTTATGACCACCCCTAGAACCATCCCTAATTCACCAAAATCAAGTCCAGGCACCTTCTGGACTTCCATTGCTTTGAGTCTTTCATCCAACTACTTATATCTCTCATCCCTAGAAGGACACTGTTCATCCGAAAAATCTCCGTCTTCAGGAGTATTCTCATAATCCTGCTTGTCCTTTCCATCTTCATCATGGCGGTCATCTTCTTCAGAGGATTCATCTTCTACATGGACTTGTTGAGCCGGACCCTTGAACCTCCTCCCCATGTTGAGGACAATGACAGGCATTTTGGTCTTCTCTTTCTTGGCCGCAAGCGCCAACAACTCTTTTTTCCCTTGGGCCAGATTCATGAGAGTTTCCTGGAACTAAGCGTGTTGATCCTGGAGATCCTTTGGTTTGCTCGAGGGCCATTTTTCTGCTAAAATAAACAGCGAGAAAATTAGAAACCTGTACAAAAAACATGTTATGAAATGATGCATGATATGTAAATGCAGTGATTTTAAGGACCTTAGGAAATTTAAATTTTCTAACCAGAAGGAAACAAGAAACAAAAAATTTATTAGCAAAGTTCAAAATACAACTGCCTTTTAGGCTTACAAAAGCTTTCAAAGATAAAATGAACTCCTAAAATCTAAGAATCAAATCTCCCAAGGAAGCTTCCTCTTTGTACTGATGTATGCATTAAGACTCTGCTCCTCTTGAAGTTGCCTTGTGATTTCAAACACTTTCTTCTCACTTGCATAGAATTAGGTCTCAAAGATGTCCCGTTCTTCCTTCAGTTGAATCCAAGACTTTTGCAACCCTTCAAGGTTAGTAGGGGTAACGCCCATTAATTTAATTAATTATTTAATTTATTTATTTTTGGATTATTTTTTGAAAAGTTGTGAGATATTGATAATTGTTGGTATAAGTTGTTAGATTAATATTAATTAATTAATTAGTTGATTAATAATAATAATGTTGGATTTAATGGAAAAATTGTGTTAGGCCTATTTTATTGGTTGGAAGTAGTAAAGTGGGGGTGTGAAAGTTAAGCCTAATAGGTTAATGGTATAAGGTTAATCTGACACAAGGATTTGATTTAGTTGGTAATTAAGGGTTTATGCATTGACCGGAAGAGCTGCACGGTCGTTGAGCAAAGTTGCGCAGTTGTCGAGCAGAGCAAAGCAAAGCTGTCGACTGGAAGTTTGGTAGAGCAACCTTCAATCCAGGTAACGGTGGGGTTCTGATCGTATAATGGTATTTATGATGTGTATTATATAGGAATTGGTCGTTCGTATGACTGTTGTGCGTTGATGTTTCTGAATCTGTTATTGAAGTTGCCCGTTTCTCTCATGTTGTGGTTGTTTAGGGAGTTACTGTACAATTGTTTAATAAACCCGTTATAGGAAGTTTCCTGGTTGTTATTTTGTGGGAGTTTTGAGTTGTCTGTATAATTTCTCGGTATAATCGATGATTAGGTTAGTTTAGATTTTACCTGTTGATGTGGTCGTTAGGATGTTGTGATATTCCGAGCGGTGGGCAGGAAAATTAGTAAATTATTCATATGGTCGTTATAGGAAGCGTTCAACGTGACTATCTTGTACAATTAGTGAATCTATTGAAAGTAGATATAGTTTCCCATTGCTGTGTTATTTCGAGCAGTTGGTCGGAAATCATGAATTATGTTGTGATGGTCGTTATGCTGTTGTATTATTCTATGTTATTGGCCGGAATTAGTGGTCGATGAGGATGCTGATGGTGTTAGGTGCCGAGCGGAAATTAGGCTGCGAGGTGTGTCAGAGAATATATGTGCTGGATGTGGAGCGGCATTAGGATGTGAGGCGTGTCGAGGAGCACGGTACTATTGTCGAGCGACACAAAGTTGCAGGTGGTGGCGAGGAACATAAGTAGTTGTTACTCTTTTGCTTTTGTGCGTGTCGAGTAGTATTGAGTCAATTATTAATTCTTTCTTTGTTGCTGTGTATATCAAGGGGAAGGTAGATTCCCTAGTCCTATTGCTCGTGTGTGGCGATCTGGTTGTTACAGTGTGTTATGCAGTCGTGCTTAATTGAGAATTTGTAGGTTGATGAATTATGTTGAGATGCCTCTAACTTGGCAGATATTGTGTTGTAGGCTTATGGAAAAAGTTGAATTATGTTGATGTTGAATCGTTGTTGATGTTGTAGGCTTATGGCCAATGTTGATTTATGATGAGTTGTTGTTTATTGTCGATTTTTGCTACATTCATGTTGTGTCGCATACATCACATATTAAGTTGGAGCTTATGCTCGTTAAGTTAGCCCGGATTGGAAAAATATTAAGTTGAAGGCTTATACCTTGTTGATGCCTCTATTTATTGGCATATTTTTAAGTTGGGAGTTCTGCTCCATTGGTACCACATGCATTTGCATAAAGACAAGTTACATCTGGTGTTGTATTCTGTATTACATTCTGAGTAGTTGTGTGGTTGAATTGATTATGCTTATGTTACTAAAATCTGATAAGTGGTGAATATGCATGAACTGATTCTAACATTTTACTTATCATACGTTCTATCATATTGTTAGATATCTCACCTCTTATGTTTGAATGTTACCCCTATGTTGGTAACGTGCAGGTAATCCAGAGTGAAGGCGATTTACCTTTAATAGTTTGAGTTGGTGTCATTGCTCTGATACGTAACACTCAAGGGGATGAGCGGTTGCTATTTTATTGTTGTTATTATTTCACTTGATTGGACTTTAAGTTGTTTTTAGTTAAATACTTGTTATCTGAAGTTGTTTTAGTTGAATAATTGATTCCACGTGTAGTTACGAAAGTTGTTGGTTCATCCAAGTTTAATGTGTTATGTATCTGCAATGATTGCCATTGTTTTAAGTTGTAATTGTAGCATCCTGATTTGGTTTTCAGAATTTTGTAACTCTGATTTTTATATTAATTGTCGGGTAGAATTGGAGTTTTAAAAAGTTGGTATCAGAGCAAGTCGGTCCGTCCAACCAATTTTTGAGTCGTAGTTGTGTCTGACAACCAAGTATTGTTTATTTGAGTTCTAACTGTTGTTTATGTTGTAGTGATAAGTTGTGATAGTCGGAAGGAATGATGTTACACTTGTTGCTGCTTTAGAAGCAATGGTGCATGCTATGGAGAATCAGCCGAATGCTGACGGGAATGCTGGATCTCGTAGTTTGGCGACCTTCTAGAGGGAGAATCCGCCTACCTTCAAGGGTAAGTATGATCCTGACAGAGTGTTGGATTGGTTGAAAAAGATTGAGAGAACTTCTGTGTGATGTACTGCACTCCAGCACAGAAGGTTCAGTATGGTACTCATATGCTAGCAGTCGAAGATGATGATTGGTGGCTAGAGACGTGTTAGACGTTGGAAGCGACATATGAAAATGTCACTTGGGATATGTTTCGTAGGGAATTTATGAGGAAGTATTTCCCTGAAGATGTTTGTGGTAAGAAGGAAATTTAGTTTCTTGAGCTGAAGCAAGGGAGTATGTCAGTTGTTGAGTATGCTGTAAAGTTTGCTGAGTTGGCTAAGTTTTATCCGCACTACATTGAGGCAAATGCTGAGTTTTCTAAGTGCATCAAGTTTGAGAACGGGTTGCACCCGGAGATCAAGAAGGAAGTTGGATACCATAAGATTCGTGTCTTTGTTGATTTGGCTGATAGTTGCAGGATTTATGAAGAGGATAATAATGCTCACTATAAGCATATCAATGAGAAGAGGGGTAAGCACCAACATAACTGTGGTAAGCCATACGATGCTCAAGCTGGTAAAGGTAAACATAAAGTTACTCAGGGTCAGAGAACTAGTGAGGAGATGCTCCTTCTGGTGTGGTTTGTTTTAAATGTGGAAAGCTTGGTTATAAGAGCAACGTGTGTACTGATGAGGTGAAGAGGTGTTTTCGTTATGGTAAGACTGGACATGTTGTATCTGAGTGCAAGCACAAAGAGATGATTTGCTTCAATTATGGAGAAGAAGGACACATTGGTAGTTAGTGTCAGAAGCTGAAGAAGGCGCAAACCAGTGGTAAAGGGTTCGCTTTGGTTGAGAATCAGACGGCAAATGAGGACAGACTCATCAGAGGTACATGTTTCATTAATAATACTCCTTTAATTACTATTATTGACATCAGTGCTACTCATTTCTTTATTGCTTCTGATTATGTTGAAAGATCGAGTCTTATGTTTTCTTCTACGGATGGAGATATGGTCGTCGATACTCTAGCCAATGGATCGGTGACTACTTCTCTTGTGTTTTTAAAGTGTCCTTTGTCGATATTCGACAAAGACTTTGTTGTTTATTTGGTTTGTTTGCCTTTAAGTGGGTTGGATGTGATCTTAGGTATGAACTGGTTAGAGCATATTAACTGTTATAACAAGTCGGTGAGGTTATCTACTCCTGAGGAAGAGGTCGATGCGAGAAGAGGCTTAGATGTTCCCGTTGATGGCGTCATTATCTGTCAAGAATCAAGCGATAATTGAGGAATTGCAAGTGGTGCGTGAATTTCCTGAAGTTTTCCCTGATGAAATTCCTAATGTACCGCCAGAGAGAGAAGTCGAATTTTCTATTGATCTTGTACCTGGTACCAAACCTGTTTCTATGGCACCATACAGGATGTTTGCATCTGAATTTTTAGAATTAAAGAAGCAGTTGGAAGAGTTACTTGAAAAGAAGCTTCTAAGACCAAGTGTATCATCGTGGGGAGCTCCAGTGTTGCCAGTAAAGAAGAAAGATAGAAGTATGAGACTTTGTGTTAATTATAGACAATTGAATAAAGTAACAATTAAGAACAAGTATCCAGTTCCAAGAATTGATGACTTGATGGATCAATTGGTGGGTGCTCGTGTGTTTAGTAAGATTGACTTGAGGTCAGCTTATCATCAGATTAAAGTGAAGGATGAAGATATCCATAAGACGGCTTTCAAAACGCGTTATGGATATTATGAGTATTCGGTGATGCCCTTCAGTGTTACTAATACGTCGGGAGTATTCATGGAGTACATGAACCATATCTTTCATACTTATTTGGATAGGTTTGTAGTGGTGTTCATTTATGACATTTTGATTTACTCTAAATCGGAAGAAGAGCATGCAAAACACTGAAGAATAGTATTGTAAGTTATGAAAGAGAAGAAGTTGTATGAAAAGCTGTCTAAGTGTGAATTAGGGTTAAAGGAGATTAGTTTTGTTAGTCATGTTATCTCAGGTAGTGGCATTGCTGTAGATCCATCTAAGGTAGATGCTGTGTTGCTGTGGGAAACTCTAAAGTCGGGTACTGAGATTAGAATATTTTTGGGATTAGCTGGTTATTATATAAGGTTTATCGAATATTTCTCTAAGTTGGCATTTCCATTAACTAAGTTGACTTGTAAAGGTAGAGCTTTTGTATGGGACGTCCAATGTGAATAAAGTTTCACATAATTGAAGAAAAGATTGACGTCGACTCTGATTTTGACATTACCTAACCCAGGAGAACCTGTTGTGGTATATTGTGATGCTTCTAAGATGGGTTTATGAGGTGTGCTTATGAAAAATGAAAAGGTAGTTGCTTATGTGTCAAGGCAGTTGAGGCCTCATTAGAAGAACTACCCTACACATGATTTAGAGCTTGCTGCAGTTGTGTTTGTGTTGAAAATTTGGAGGCATTATCTTTATGGTTCTAGATTCGAAGTATTTAGCGACCATAAGAGTCGAAAATATCTATTTGATAAGAAAGAGTTGAACATGAGACAACGAAGATGGTTGGAGTTGTTAAAAGATTATGATTTTGGTTGGAATTATCATCCAGGAAAATCAAATATGGTGGCTGATACGTTAAGTCGAAAGGCTTTACATATGCCGACAATGATGGTTAAAGAGGTAGAATTAATTGAATAGTTCTGATATATAAGCTTAGTATGCGAGGTGACACCGCATAGTGTTATGTTAGGGATGTTGAAGATTAATAATGATTTTCTAGATAATATCAAAGAAGCTCAGAAGTTGGATGTAAAACTGGTAGATTCGATGGTTGGGATCGATCGGTCCAGGAATTGTGATTTTAAGTTAGACATTCAAGGTGTGTTGAGATTCCATAGTCGGATTTGTATTCATGGTGATGCAAAAATGAAGAAAGTGATTCTTGAGGAAAGTCATAGAAGCAAGTTAAGCATTCATCCGGGAGCTACAAAGATGTATCAGGATTTGAAGAATTTTTTTTGGTGGCCTGGAATGAAGAACGACGTGGCTCGGTTTGTGTATGCATGTTTGACTTGTCAGAAGTTGAAAGTTGAACATCAGAAGCCTGCAGGGCTAATGCAACTGTTAGAAGTTCCAAAATGGAAATGGGATAACATTTCGGTAGACTTTGTGATGGGACTACCTAATACTTCAAGAGGACATGATTCGGTTTGGGTGATTGTTGATAGGCTTACAAATTCTGCTCATTTTATTCCTATTAACATCAGTTTTCTAGTATCAAAGTTAGAGGAGATTTACACTAGTGTAATTGTAAAGCTTCCTGGTGTTCCTTTGTGTATTGTTTCAGATAGAGATCCGAGGTTTACTTCTTCTTTTTGGAAGAGTTTTCAAGAGGCGTTGGGTTCTAAGTTGAGGTTGAGTTCGTGGGAAAGAACTATTCAATCGTTAGAAGATTTATTGAGAGCATGTGTTCTTGAGTAGGGAGGTTGGTGGGATACTTATCTTACATTGATAGAGTTCACTTATAATAACACTTAACATTCTAGTATTGGAATGGCACCTTTTGAAGCATTGTATGGTCAGAGATGTAGAACTCCATTATGTTGGCATGAATCTGGAGAAAGTGTAGTGCTTGGACCTGAAATTGTTCGTGAGACTACTGAGAAGGTGATGTTAATTCGAGAAAAGATGAAAGCTTCCCAAAGTAGACAAAAGAGTTATCATGACAAGCGAAGGAAATATTTGGAATTTCAAGCAGGTGACCATGTGTTTCTGACAGTTACACCTGTGACTGGTGTTGGGCGAGCATTGAAGTCTAAGAAGCTCACTCCTTATTTTATTGGCCAATATTATATTTTGGATAGAGTTGGAAATGTTGCTTATAGAGTGGCTTTACCGCCTAATCTTTTGAATTTGCATGATGTATTTCATGTGTCACAACTCCGGAAGTATATTTCAGATCCATCTCATGTGATTCATATGGATGATGTGCAAGTACGGGATAATCTTACTGTGGAGAAGATTCCTGTATGAATCACGGATGGTGAGATGAAGACTCTAAGAGGCAAAGAGATTGCTTTTGTGAAAGTAGTCTGGTTAGGAGCTGTCGGAGAAAGCATGACGTGTGAGTTGGAAAGCAAGATACGAGACTCCTATCCTGAGTTGTTCGAACAAGGTAAAATTTTGAGGACGAAAATATTCAAAGTGGGGGAGAGTTGTAACGGCCGTTAATTTAATTAATTATTTAATTTATTTATTTTTGGATTATTTGTTAAAAATTTGTGAGATGTTGAGAATTGTTGGTATAAGTTGTTAGATTATTATTTATTAATTAGTTTATTAATAATAATAATAATAATAATAATGTTGGATTTAATGGAATAATGGTGTTGGGCCTATTTTATTGGTTGGAAGTAGTAAAGTGGGGGTGTGAAAGTTAAGCCCAATAGGTTAATGGTATAAGGTTAAGCTGACACGAGGATTTGATTTAGTTGGTGATTAAGGGTTTGTGCGTTGACCGGAAGATCTTCATAGTCATCGAGCAAAATTACGCGGTTGTCGAGCAGAGCAAAGCAAAGCTGTCGGCTGGAAGTTTGGTAGAGTGACCTTCAATCCAGGTAAGGGTGGGGTTCTGACTGTATTATGGGATTTATGATGTGTATTATATGGGAATTGGTCGTTCATATTACTGTTGTACGTTGATGTTTCTAAATTTGTCATTGAAGTGTATTATATAGGGAGTTATCGTACGACTGTATAATGAACCTATTATAGGAAGTTTCCCGATTATTATGTTGTGGGTGTTTTGAGTTGTCTGTATAATTTCCCGGTATAATCGATGATTAGGTTAGTGTAGATTTTACCTTTTAATATGGTCGTTAGGACGTTGTGATATTTCGAGCGGTTGGTAGGAAAATTAGTAAATTATTGTTATGGTTGTTATAGGAAGGGTTCAACGTGACTATCTTGTGCAATTAGTGAATCTGTTGAAAGTAGATATAGTTGCCCATTGTTGTGTTATTCTGAGCAGTTGGCCGAAAATCATGAATTATGTTGTGATGGTCGTTATGCTGTCATATTATTCTATGTCGTTGGCCGAAATTAGTGGTTGAGGAGGATGCTGATGGTGCTAAGTGCCGAGCGGCAATTAGGTTGCAAGGTGTGTCGTAGAATATATGCGCTAGATGTCGAGCGGCATTAGGCTGTGAGGTGTGCCGAGGAGCACAATACTAATGTCGAGCGACACGAAGTATTGAGTCAGTTATTATTTCAGTCTTAGTTGTTATGTATGTTGAGGGGCACATAGGTTCCCTAGTCCTATTACTCGTGTGTGTCGATTTGGTCATCACAGTGTGCTGTGTAGTCGTGCTTAATTGAGAATTTGTAGGTTGATAAATTATGTTGAGATGCCTCTAATTTGGAAAATATTATTTTGTAGGCTTATGGCCAAAGTTGAATTATGTTGATGTTGAATTTTTGTTTATGTTGTAGGCTTATGGCTAATGTTGATTTATGTTGAGTTGTTATTTGTTGTCGATTTTTGCTACATTAATGTTGTCTCGCATACATCGCATATCAAGTTGGAGCTAATGCTCGTTAAGTTGCACTAGATTGGAAAAATATTAAGTTGAAGCCTTATGCCTTGTTGATGCCTCTATTTATTGGCAGATTTTTAAGTTAGGAGTTCTGCTCCATTGGTATCACATGCATTTGCATAAAGACAAGTTGCACCCAGTGTTGCATTTTGTGTTACATTCTAAGTAGTTGTGTGGTTGATTTGATTATACTTATGTTGCTAAAATCTGAGAAATGGTGAATATGTATGAACTGATTCTAACGTTTTACTTATCATATGTTCTATTGTATTGTTCGATAACTCACCCTTCTGTTTGAATGTTACCCCTATGTTGGTAACGTGCATGTAATCCAGAGTGAAGGCGATTTACCTTCAATAGTTCGAGCCGGTGTCATTGCTCTGATACATAACACTCATGGGGATGGACGATTGCTATTTTATTATTGTTATTATTTCAGATGATTGAACTTTAAGTTGTTGTTCGTTAAATACTTGTTATTTGAAGTTATTTTAGTTGAATAATGAATTCCGCTGCGTAGTTATGAAAGTTGTTGGTTCATCCAAGTTTAATGTGTTATGTATCTGCAATGAATGTCGTTGTTTTAAGTTGTAATCGTAGCATCCTGATTTGGTTGTCGGAATTTTGTAACTTTGATTTTTATATTAATTTTCGGGTAGAATTGGGGTGTTACAATAGGCATATCAGAGTGGAGAATGGTATATGGAACACCCCCCCTGAACAATAGGCTACACAAGTATTGGTAGGATGGATGGATATGGCATCATGAAACTTTGAGCACGAGCTCGTACCCATTTGAGATAAGGCTCAAGTGGGATGGAATTCTTATTCCCCAAAGTCTTGATATCAACATTGCTTACCATGCCTCAAGCATGTACAAACCTTTGATGATAACCTTGGATATCACTCTCGTAGTCGAATATAATACCTTGAATGAGTGCGTCGTGGGGACCATCTCTTCGAGCATAGCCAAATTTTCGTAGAGCTAGAGAATGGTTATAAGTAATTCCTCCCTTAATGCCTAAGAGTGGGAAATAAGGGAACTCCCCACAACCGTCAATGATAGTAATGTCCTCTTGAGATCGAGAGCACCAATGGATATCTGTATGAGAAAGCGACATTAACCTTTGCGACCACCTCAAACCTTGCTCATTCTTCAATACTGATCGAGGAAGGTGAGAAATAAACCACCTAGACAACAAAGGCAAGCAACACATAAGAGTCCCTCGCTTCCTTATAGTGTGAGTATAAAGAGAGTGCAAAACGTCTCCAAGCAATGTAGGCATAGGTTTACGGGTAAGGAAAATTTTAATAGCATTCACATCTCTGAGTTGGTCAGGGTTAGGAAAAAACACCAGCCCATAGATTAGAAGAGCCAAGATCTCCTCAAAAGCTTGTAAATTCATAGCATCCCAAAATAGTCAAGCCTTCTCCATCGGGAATTTAGCCAAAAAGCCTTTGACCCCACTTATTGTCTCCTAATTAGCTTAAATGTCAGAACTATTCAAATGTAAGGCCTTGGCAATAACTTAGGGTCTTGGAATTTCTGCTAAACCAGTGAAGGGTATTTGATCAAGAACAAATAGTCCTAGTAATTGAGATAATTCTTCCATTGTGGGCTCCAATTGATAATTGGGAAAGGTGAAACAATGATGTACAAGATCAAAGAACTAAAAGAGCACCCTCATCATGTCTTCTTCAAAGTTTGAGGTAACCAGATTGAGAAGTCGACCATATCTTGTGGTGAAAGGAGAATTTTTAGGAACCCTTGATGCTAACTCTTTGAGTTGAGGAGGCACCCTTACAAAGTTGATTCGGATGGTATTTTTGCGAGCGAAAGCCATATCCTACAAAACAGAACAAAGATAAATCCCTGGTCCTTGAAATGGTATGAATGTTATGATGCATGATGTTATGTTTGAACAATTTAATCATACATAAACAAAACACACAAGGCCTTAGGTTAAAGCTTGCATGGAGTTGTAGGTAAGTACCCTCTTGAAGTTTAGTTGGTTTAACCTGTCCTAAAAGAAGTAACCGGGTTCTAAGGAATCTCAATATCATTGATCTTTCTTCATCATACATTGTTTTAGGTCAAGCATCCAAACTGCGGCCAAAATATCCTAAAAGTGCGATCTCAATGAGTGTAGTATCGAGTATCAACCAACTTTAGTCTTGTACCAAAGCTAGCTATCTCACTACTTTCTAATGGACAAGTTGTTCAACTAAGGTTCTACAGTCAGTTAGTGCTTTATGAAACCATATAGAGGCCCCGTATTCTCCTTGACTGGACTCAAGGGACACCGACACTAACAAATGTGTCGCACTAACGTAGCCATCGCTTCAACCATGTCGATATTACGCCGCATAGTCCCCACGATCTATTGCTACTTACCTAATATGCCCCAGATCCGGGTATAGTATCTTTACAAGAATACCCAAATAACCCTTCAATAATAAATCAAGCAAGTCAAACAAGGAGAGCATTTTAAAATATGAGCTATCTCTAAGGTAACCCCAGTTTTAATGCTCCACAACAGAGTCTCCAGTTCTGTAATACGGTGGGAGAACTGACTTTACTGGTTTTACATTTTATCGCAAATGTTGCGGTTAGCAAGAGTCGCCACTGGATTTTCTTTTATCCAATAAAGGAAAGGGTGAAAAGAACAAGAAATACCTTTCGAGAATATTTTCTAAGTAAGGGGATAGGTTATGGAAAGGGAAGGTGTTATCATCCTTTCCATCCATAGTCATCTACAAGCTCTTAGTTGCTAGCTCACTTTGAAAATGCTTTTTTGTGTAAGTGTATTTTTGAAAATATTTTTGAAAAGACACCTTAGTGTGGTGAACTTTATAATGATTCTCGTATCGTTGAGAACGCATAAAAAGTATTTTTGTCTTTGAAAATATTTAGAAAAAGAAAGTGTATGTGTGAGAAATTTTGTTTTGTTTTGTGAGCAAGCAACTACAAGCTATCTACCTACTCAAAAGATCTTTGTTTTTTTTCTCTTTTCCTTTAGGTAGTGCTATCCTACCATTAGTTGGTGGGTAGCCATATCATTGGATGTTTTAGGGACAAGCGCGGGTCATCGTACAATCATAAAGGCAACTCGTAGGGCGCTTTAGCAATTTGTCGTATGGGACTAAGATCGTTTTACCGAAGGCAACATCGAGGGACTACGATATTTTTAACCAAGGGTCTTTGCTAAAGTGTCCCACGTTCAAGGGACATGACTGTTTTTCTGAAGGCAACAAGTGGAGGTACCTTAGAGGTGCGCATGTGCGAAGTGTGTTGTGTTTCAGTTATTTTTATCTTGGATATTTAGGTTTTCTACCGTTTGCTTTTAGATCTTGTCATGAAAACCTATTAGCATACATTTAGCAGTTAGATATATACATAGGACAGGAAATAAAAGTGCGAGAATTTAAACTACGCTATTACATCACTTCGGGATGGGGGAATACAAACCAAAATGAGGGAAAAATATAAATGTCCTATTTAACTATTACAAAATATGGACAATTACATAAATTATAAAAAATAATAATGCTAAAATATAAACAACGCGCGAAGAATGAAAAAGAGGTAAAATCTAAAACCCTAAAAATTCTAAGTGTAAAAATTATTTGTGTTGTTTTTAATTTTTTTTGTTTAGAAAATAATTAAATTAAAGAAACCTATTTCTAATTAGTTTAATTAAAAAAACAAAGATGATTAAATAGTTAACTAAAATTAATTTAATTAATAAAAACTCAAAATATATATTTTTTTGTGATTTTTCTGATTTTTCGATAAAAAAAGCATTTAATTTAAATAAAAAGGAAACAAAAAATTAAGGCAAAAAGATGAAAATGGGCCACACTGCAAAACAAGTAATTATGGGGTGTAGAGTCAGAAAACGTCTAAGCCCAATATCTCAGGCGCAGGCGTTTGCAAAAGGAAATGAGGGGTGTGAAGATCTGAAGTCACTAGGCCCAACTTGGCAAAGCCCAACATTATGTTGGATCGAGTATGGATGGCCCTTGAAGGTCCATGATGGAAGCATACATATAAGGTGTTGATCTAATGTCCATTAAGATTTTATGGTCAGTATATGGGGTGTTTCGTGCGCGTGTGAATCTGCTTGGTACCAGATCTGAAATGAGAAAATGTTAGAAAATAAAATGTTTCTTGCTTGGGTCGAACCTAGAACCTGGAAGAGAAGTGCCTTAAGAGCACGCTTGCTACCACTGGGCCATGATGTTAGTTCTATACATTAATCTAAACAAAACAATATAATATAAAACTTAAGTTAAATCCAGATCAGCAAACACACGCGCTTGTAGTGGGCCCTGGTCGTTTGAATGAACCAATCATGTTATTTCATTTTGCCACGCGAGTCTCACCAGAGTCAGACCACCCCTCATGATGGTCAACTCCTTCTTCTCCTACGAATGAAATTCTGATATGCAAAAATACGATGGATTAATGGAAGAAAAAAAAGATCATAGCCCCCTAATTCGGGGGCTGTGAGTTTATTGGTACCATCCGTTTGGCCTGAAAACGTCCATGCACAAGAAATCGAAGCTTCACTATAATCACGCCCTAACGATGGCATGTTTCTATTCCTGCGTTAGACCTCACCCATAATGATCCAAAAACAATATAAACATTAACACAAACATATATGTATGCATGAAAGTCATTGAAATTGCATGATTAAATAGTTTGAAATTCAAGAACATGAGCAAACTGGTGCAAGTCAGTAGGCACGTTCTTGGGTGTTTTGATCTTGAATAAGGATCTGGATCGACTCATGGGAACTCTAGGAACGTGTTTGACTACTTGAAAATGATTGATCGTGGCTGCAAGTTGGGTTTTCGGATTGCCCTAGCTTTGAGAAATTTTGAGAATTTTTGTAGTGTTTCCTTGAGGCAGTTATTCGTGTGTCCTTGTGATCTGAAGCTTGTATATTTATAGAGAATCACATTAGGGTAGAAAATATGGTACCATTTCAAATGGAATTAAAGTATGATTTTATTCCAAAATAATTTGAAATGTTTCCAAAATTGTGAAGATTTCCCTCCCTCCTTGGCCTACATGATTTGGACAGTTTGTATATGCCATCTTGGGCCTCTTGGCTGATCCAAATGAGGTCTTGCACACTTAGCCCATTATTTTGTCTTTAATTTGATTTAACTTATATTTAAATGAATAAAAAATTCAAATAAATAAAAATAAAAATCAAGATAATGCATGTATAGGTTTATAGGCTTTTGGATATGTCATGAGTATGTTTGAACTCCAAAAAGTTAGGCCCAATAACCTAAAATCACAAATTTACTCCATTGACTTTTCATGCATTTCTTGAAAATTGCCCAACTTGTGCAACTCATAACTTTCTCAATTTTCATCTTTTGAACATAATCTTAGACTTTGTTTAAAGCTCGGGATGTCCTCTACAGTCTCTATGTTGATCATTTTTGCTTTTGAAGACTCTATCTTGATGTAAGTTTCCTTGACAATAAGTGTCTTTTGATGACTTTTGAAAATGACCTATACTGTTTTAGCTCATATCTTTCAAATGAAGCATTTTTTGGACTTGAACAAAAAAAAGTAGTAGGGAATTGAATTTTCTTCAAAATGAGCTTTGGTTGGGGGAAAGTTGATGAAGTATGTAAAAGTTATGCCTGGTCAGAGTTCAGTTGACTTCTCCTATGGAAACCCTAATTTGATAATTCTTGACTTTTAATGATTTAAGGGCTTTCCTTGGGGAATAATGATTAACCCTTGATAAAATGATGAATATCACTTCAAAATGTTTATGTTGACAAAAAATTCTTGAAGTTTGACTATATGTTGACCATAATTGACTTTTTACCCAATACAATTGATTTTCAATCATCTGAGCCATTGACTGAGCAAACTTGTGATGGAAGACATAAAACTTGACATGAACCTTGTTGAGGACCTATGATGAACCATGAAACCACTTGAGACCTTTTCAACCCAAATTTCATTGAGAAACTCAAAACCATAATTGTAGACTTTTGGCTTAGGAGGTGAGTTGACTGGCCATCCCTTGAGATTCTTTGAGTATTTGAAGAGTCTTGAAAGAATGTCTTGAGAAAGATGGGAGGGAAAGTTTTGGGGTACAACAGAGTCCTTCATTCACATTCATATAAACCCTTGAACAATGCTCTATGAATATAAAGTGTTTGTGAGATATTCTAGCACTGTTTATAATTTTATCCTTAGTCTTTTTCCATTTTTGAGGACCTTCATCTCTAAAGATTGAGTGTTGAAGGAGACTAGTGGTATGTTAGAGTATCTAATGTATTGTGTGAAGTTTGTTATTTATTACATGTGCATATATCATTTCTTGAATTCATTTTTGAATTTTTTGTTATTCATTAAGAGAGAGGTCTAGTTTCAACTATATGTAAGGCGGGGATGGAAGTTGTCCATATTTGGTGGAGTTGGAAAAAGATTGCTTGAAAAAAAAAAGTTGGGGGTTATCCAATCAACGCTTAGCTAATGGAAATCACTCAGATAAGAGATCAATGGGATTAGGTGGATTTCCACACACGATTACTTGGAGAAGGTTATTATGGATAACAATTTTATTTAATCAAGATCTTTTAGAGAACTTGTTTTTGATAGAAGTTGGATGTCTGCATCAACAGAGGGAATTATCATTCGATAGTTCATTGTAACTAAAATGCTTGTAATTAAACTTATCAAAATAGTGTAAGATCGTGATTATTTTCTAATGGTTTTCAACACCATTGAATATTTGAATAGGTAATTCATGGACGAATTCCAAACCATTATATATCTCTATGTATCTTTTCTTCTTCCGTTATCTCTTTTAATTTTCTAGTATTCATTATTTTGATATTGCATTAGTGCATTATTGCATTGATTGTATGCAACATAAGTTAGACTTTGATTATAAAGATTTGATGTATAAGCTTAGTTTTATGGTGTATCAATCTTTTTGAAGTATCAATAATCAAATGATGTCTTGATAGAACATCTATGTAAAGAGTTTCAAAGTAGATTTTCTTAAAGCTATTTGGTTGTCTTGTTTAAAGCTGATTTGATTGTCTTGTAATTGACTTACACTAGAAGCAATCGTGCTTAGTAAACATCAAATATTATTACATAATGTTTAATTCATTGAGAAGCTTCCAAGTTTTCTTGTTTTTGTGTTTTGCTTCTGTGCTTTTTAAAATTTTTGATTTCGTATATGGGGCCTAAAATGTTTGTCTTAAATGGAAAATGGTTTATTTAACTCCCTTTCTAGACCTCTATGTGTCCATATTCTCATGCAACAATTAGTTCATGAGAGTATGATTTTTTTTAGATGTTGGAATATAGACACACTTGCTGGAAATTTATAAAAATAATGAACACTATAGTTATTAAGAAGATAAATTTCATGTGCCTGCAATAAACTAAGTGGAAATGTCAATAGGAAAAATAATTAGACATCTCATAATTTAAGCTTTGGTACCCCAAAAAAGTTAGATGTATAAATGAGATGAGGATTAATATTGATAAGAAGTAGAAGAAGGATATTGTGGACGTGAAAAGTGTGCAAGATATAACCATAGACTTAAAATTCATAGTGGAACAAAACACCTTCAATGTTATTAATGCTTACACATATTGGGTTAGGTTAGCAGAATACTTTAAGGTAAAATTTTGAGAGAATTTAGAAAACTTACTTCAGGACATACCCTAGGGAGAGAATCATTTTGATGAAATGATCTAAATGGACATATTGGGAGTGTAACAAGTGTATTTGAGGACGTGCATGGCACTATGATCTCAGGGAGGTGAATGCGGAAGGTAAATCCATCTTCAAGTTTTCTATAACTTTTGATCTTAATATAGCTAATACTTGGTTTAAAAAAATGAACATCTTTTCACATATAAAAGTGGGGTGGTGACATGCTCTTAGATAAATTTCTTTCTTATTGTGAACTCAGATAAGAAGATTTAATTGGATTGTAAAGTTATTCAGGAAGAGAGCTTGACTATTCACATAGAGTTTATGTTATGAATGTAATAATAAAGATGAGATCAAAGAGAATGAGTTATATGGGAGCACCGTGAATCAAGTGGTAGCGTTTGAAGAGTGAAAAACAATGAAGTTTACAATACAAGTTCTTTGATGGAGGGTTTGGACAATCTCAAGGAAGTGAAAATAATATGTAGAATAAGATGACCTAAGAGATTAGAAAAGTACCTAAAGATACGTTGAGGTAGTCAAGAGGCTTTAGGCCTAGGGGCAAAAAATATTGGTGTTCGAACGACAGTGTTTAAAGTAAAGTTAAAGTAAAAAAATGATTGTTTTATAGAATCTATAGGTGTAAAAATTATAAAACTTGGGAAAATAATAAGAAATATAAGAAGAATATATATATATGTATATATATATATATATATATATATATATATATATATATATATATATATATATATATATATATATATATATATATATATATATATATATATATATATATATATATATACTTGCTATAGAAAGAGAAAGAAAGACAAGAGATTTGAATGAAAAGAAGTTTGTTGAAGATGAAGAAGAAAAAGTCTTGGTTCAGAAAAGGGATATACACGATAGGTGTAATACATATTTCTAAAATTTATTTAAGGAAAGATATGACATCTCAGCGGACTCTAGAAGGAACATTAGAAAATTGGATCAAAATTATAATTACTACCATCAAATTCATAAACAAGAAGTAAAATATGTGTTGAGAAGGATGAGTAACAATAATGTTGTTAGGCCAACTAATATAGATATTGAAGTGTGGAAAACTCTTGGGGATAGAGGCATTGAGTGGTTCACCAAACTCTTTGACGAAATTATAAGGTCAAGGGAAATGTCGTATGAATGGAGAATAAGCACTTTAATTCCAATCTATAAGAACAAATGGGATATACAAATTTGTGCAAATTATAGGAGTATTAAACTTATGAGTCTTACCATGAAGTTATGAGAAAGAGTGATTCAGAGAAGAATAAGAAAAGAGACTCAATTCATTAAGAATCAATTTAGTTTTATGCTAAGGAGGTCGACCATGTATGCAGTCTATCTACTACGACACATGATGGAGTAGTATTAAAGGGAAAAACATGATTTGAAATTAATTTTATTAACTTGGAGAAGGCTTATGATATAGGCTCTAAAGAGATTTTATGGAAAACCGTAGAAGGAAGTATTTAGGATTGCCTATATTTGAGTTATCCAAAATATGTATGAAGTAGTATCGACTAGAGTGCGACACAAGGTGGAAAGATTGAAATTTTTCCCATTACAATAGGTTTGCATCATGGTTAAACCATAAGCCCCTCCCCTTTTACTTAAATTTTGGATTTACTCGTAAGACACATCCAAGAGATAGCATTGAGATGATTTGTAGATGATATGGTCCTACTTGGAGAGTCAGATGAGGATTTATATGAGAGTTTGGAGACCTTGAGACAAGCTTTAGAAACACATGATTTTTTCTTAAACAGAAGGAAGACATGATTATACAATGTAAGTTCAACAAAAGGAGAAGTCTTTCTAACCTAGAGGTGTAAGTTGAATACCATATCATCCCATAAGCCACCCAACTTAAATTTCTTGGACCTGTAATACAAAATGATGGAGAAATAGAAAGGGATGTAAACCACCGAATTCAAGATGGATGGCCGAAATGGATGAGGGCTTCAGAGATTTTATGTGACATAATGGTAACACTAAAGTTAAAGAGAAAATTTTATTACACTATGATAAGACCTTTGATGTTGTACGGAGCAAAATGTTTGATGGTTAAGAATCAACACGAGAATAAAGTTAGTGTAATATAAACGAGGATGTTGAGTTACTTGAATGGTAATATTATACATGATAAGAGTATACATTACAAATGAAAATGATAAAGATCTAATGATTTTCCAGAACTGAGGAAGCTATCTCATGCTTGATTCATTGACTAACAATATTTCCCGACCCAAAGGTTGATGTCATCGTGCTCTCCAGAATTGATGTGAAAATCCTCTGAGTCTTTTCCATCAAATTCTTCACAAGATACATGCATTTCAGATCTATTCCCTGTTTTTCTAAGCTTTAACTTGTATGACTGGTAATATTGTAACTATATGGCGTTACCTCGACATTTTCATAGGGAAATGGTGATATCTCACTCGCAAGTTGTTTGATGCCCTCATTGTGATACAAGATCTCAAGGGGGATTTAGAGATCCCTTGCTATCCTCACTACATGGCTTTGAGTTTAATGCAACTGCACGTAAAGTTTCTTTCTAAGGAACTGGTGACTTGGTGCCAAATAATCTTTTAATTTTCACCTGAAAACCCTTGTAATCTTTGATAGAGTGCCACATTGTTCTAGTATGGTACTTGCATTTGACCTTTGGATGATCCTCTTCAAAGATTAAGATCTTGTTTCCAATCAACTTTTGGACTTTGGCTTTGAATGCCCTACAATATTTGACGAAGTGCCCCACTGTTCCAGCATGATATCCACAACTGACATCTGAGTCACACTCAAGCGAATATGATGTTGGAAATTTTTTTAGAGGTTCTAGAAACACCAGTGAATTCTGACCCAAGTATAGCAATATTTGACAATATGATATAGGAACGGGGTCAATATGGGTATTCCTTCTTTCTAGGTTATTACAAGGTCGAGTTTCATTTTAGAAATTCTGATTCTGAACTTGAGGAGAAACAAATAGAGGCTGCTGAAGTGGAGGCTTTGACAAATGGTGACTGCGGATAGCGCATCAATGTTGTGATCGACTTCCCTTTTCTAGAACTTGTTATATCTTTGTGAAAGATGCCAATTTTCTTGAAATTATCAGTTGGTCTCTTCCATTTCCAACACTAGTCTTCAGAGTTTCAATACATTTTTGGTAGGTATAAATTTCAATGGGCCCTAGAGATCCTTTGATGTCACTATCATCTGACGTTGTAATCAAGATGTCTACGCTTGAGCCATTCTACTTAAAAGCTAAAATTTTGTCATCGAGTAGCTCTTGAACTCTGCAATTGAAGGCAAAATAATTCTTAGTCGTGTGTCCTGCAGAGTTAGCATGAATAGCACATCTAGCATCCTTATCAAACCAAATTTTAGGTGGTCCTGGCACTGGATTCAACTACCTTGGTACCACAACACCACTCTGAATTAGGTAAGGCAACAACTGAGCATACAACATTGGGATATGATGAATATCTTACTTAGCATATTTCTGGCAGTGTGTACTTCTCTCTTGGTTTATTTGCCTCAGTTGAGGAATAAGAAATGGTTGTTGGTGAGAAATCCTTTGAGGTAAAGGTCAAGGATAACATTTAGGAGGAGGTTCTTGAATTGGAAAGTTCACCATGTGTGACTGTCTTTGACCCATGGTGACATCAGACGACTTTTGAGAGGTAACCAAATATGCTGCAATAATTGGTATAGTGTTACTATCTTTCCTTAATAAGGCTTACAAGATATCTAGGACCAGACTCATCTGAATCTTTAGCTGATTGACTTTCGCTCTCAACTGATCCTTACCTCGTTGAAGTTTGTCTGAAGCTCTTTGAGACGTGGTTCAAGTTCTAGGCGCATGCCGGGTAATCAGTTTCATTTCTGGACCAGAGAAATGGAATGGATTTATGATGAAGATGAGATTCATGGTAATTCATGAAATAATGCAATGGAATGCAATGAAATGTTATGCATAATTCACGGGTAATGGTTCCATGTAACACTTGCAGGAGTTATAAGGTGGTTGGATTTGGTTTGACATCTACCCAAGAATTCCCCTCACAAGATAGCTATATGATTTTTGGATAAAATGGTTCCTAGAGTCATAGATCCCATTTTATGATAGGATTGATGTAGTAAAGGCAAGCTAGCCAATAATATTTTCAAAATGACCTACTCTAGGCAAGGTATTTGTTCCACCCAACAAGACAGGCATCTAATAGGTTAAACACTACCCAACCATCGGTTTGGATGAGTCCAAAACAACCGGTTAAGGGTTCCTAAAAGTTCCCTAGAGTCATCGATCCATATTGAAAATGTTATCGATGGAGAATAAGCATGCATGCCAATAACCTTTCCAAAGGATATACTTTAGGTGGGGTCTTTGTACCTACCAAAAAAGACAGGAGTCCAGAAGGTCTAAAGCCTACACAAGCACCAACTAATTTATGTATTTTCTCAGACTTGGATAGAGAGTCTATCTTAAAGTAACAATGAATCACCCATGAAATTCTCAATACAACATAATAATCAACAGTAATATATTAACAGTATAAGAATAAAGCAGAAAATGAAACATATAACAAATAAGAGATAAAAACACCTAGAAGAAATCAGGCACATGCAATCAAACACACAAACACACACAAACTAAACTAGGGTAGACTCGCTTAGGAGATTGTCCCTAGTGAAGTCTCCAACTGAAGCAACATAAAAAATATCTGAGCGTATCGCACACTCGAAATATAAAACACTGAAGTCACCACCGATCTTTATTTTTTCCAAAAGGAATGGGAAAATATCGAATAAAACCCACAAGAGAAAATAAATGGTCGTAACAACCAAGAGAGGGTTCGGGAGTCAGTTATGCAAGGGGAAGGTATTAGCACCCCTCATATTCATCATACTCGATGGGAACCATTTATTATTGTGTGTTCGAGTGTTAGCGTGATATTTTGTGATCTTCTACTTTAGTAATTGAAAAAATAGATAAAAAAGGGTTTTTGTTTTTTAGTTTATTAAGCTCGCCAAGACTTCATAGTCTCGTGCCTATGTCTCCCTATAGTGCAATAAGGAAATCAGAGCTCCGTAGTTTATCTAAAAACCCATGGATTTCTTGGTTGATTTTAGAAGAATGATGCCTTAGATATTTCGAATGTTTTAACTTTGACTTATTTTCTCGTCTGAGAGGTTAAGTCTTTGTGTTCGTTTCATATTGAAATGGCTAAGACACATTCATTTGCAAAATAGGTTTTTTGAAATCGCATAAGGGCAATAAAGCAAGTTTGATGAGTTGAAATTATTTTTATAGGATACGAGTTTCAAATGGCCGAGATAGGTATCTCGTATTCAAACATTTAGGGAAATATTGGGTATTCTCCCAACTCGTTTGTTTAATCCTTTTTATTGAAAAAGAGTGAGACGAGTTTAATCTTAACTCTGTAACAACAGGTGAGCATCAAATGGCCAAGATAGGTATCTCATATTCAAATACTTGTGAGAAAGGGAGGATATGCTTCCATCTTGTCGTTTACTATTTTTTGAGTTTGCATTAAACTCACTTTATTAAAGTGTTTTGATCAGATCGTAATTAATCGAATGTCCAAGTTAGGTAACTTGTATTCAATTAATTTAGGAAAAGGTAGGATATGCTTCCATCTTGTTCGTTCAATCTTATTTGTTTAAGAAGAAGGTTTTCACATATTGAAATGAATTGACGCTGGATCAAGTGTTGAATTTTATTATGAAATTTGTTTGATTGGAGAATGGAAAAGGTTGATGGCAATGCAAGAGGAAACGACATACAAGGGTTTAAGAAATAAGGTAAATAGGTAGATGGCGATGCACTGAGCGATTGACTTACAAGTTTGAGGTGTGGCTCGATATGTGGATCGAGTATGCTTTAGGCTTGATTTTATTTTATGTGTAGTGCTAATAAATAAATAAAACCAAAATAAAGCGATAAAATTATTTACAAGTCAAAGGGAGTGAGAATACACTTTGTCGAATGGAGATAAGATAAAGCGATTAAACACACAAATCCAAGCATACCAATGAATCCATCACCTAATCAATTAGTTAAAATTGAATGAGTCTCATTGTAAGAAAGCCCAAGAGAAATTTAATGAGTGTGTGCAAGAAGATCTCATTGTAATTAGGCTCAAGAGGAAGCCAAAGGTTGGTGGAGATGCTAAAAGAGATTGACTTACAAAGGTGTTTAAAATGAGCTCAAAATTAAATCGAGAATTATTATGATCTTTTTATGAAAAATATTGATTTTAAATAATGATCTAAATAATTAATAGTTGAATAATATCATAAAGCAAAGTAAAAGAAAGTGATGAAAATTATTATAACACATGGGAAAGGGATACAACTTGATCAAATGGGGGATGAATAAGACAATACGAGACTACGATACCGAATATAGTGTTATGTTAAGCAATCATAAGGCGATTCATATGAGAATCAACCATATCTGAGGTCAGACAATAAAACTCTATGTACTTAACAATTTGAAATATAATATCATAATTAAATCTCGAATTAGCCATGCAAAGTTACCAATTAAAACTACAAAGGCTAAGAATATTGAATGTAGCGCTATGTTAAGAAATGCTAAGGTGATTCATGTAAGAATCAACCCTATAAGAGGCCGGTCAATGGAATCTATGCTTCCTAAATGATTCAAAGAGTAATATTGGAATTAAACTTCAAAATCACCATGTAAGGCTAAAAGGAAACCTGATTCAAAACAAAGCAAAGATATTAAAATGAAAAGAAATAATCATCAATTTAAATAATAAAATAACTATAATAGCCAATCAAAAATAAAGAAAAATCAATTATGAAAACAAATAAAACTAATAAGTAAAATAAATAAATCATTAAACAAATGAAGAGAAAAAAAGAAACAAATACGAACTGGGCCAAAAATAAGCAAAAGAGGGGGGTGATAAACAAAAATCTGTCAAGGCCCAACAGTTCACAAACCAGAAGCTGGGGGAGTCCAGCATGGACTCAGTCAACCTTGGTTGACTCATGGGAGTGGGTCCCGAGCGTTAGATCTAAGATCTGATCAAGATGATCACATTTGATGTCCAGAAGCGCATAGGAGAAAGGTATGGCCATGGAACACATGCGTGGGATAGCAATATTGATGGCCACGTGTCAAACACATGGCCAGCCCCGAACTAAACAACAAAAAACAACATTAAAACACAAAAACCATTTCAGATTTCTCATATCACACGTTCTCCCCCCACCCCTCTCTCTCTCTCTCCACATAAAACACAACAAAGCACTCTGCAAAAATCAAGCCATCAGAAAATTTATCCTTACCGAAGAAGATGGTGGCCCACAGTGGTCGCCTCTGTCTTCTCTAACGGAACCACCCTAAAACCTCAAATAACCTACATAACCCCCACCTAGAATTTCACGGTGAGTTCAAATATGAACTCAGAAATTCCTAAATCCTCATCAATAAATCGGATCGAGACAATCCCAAACTGAAACCCTAGTTTTCAAAAACAAAATTAAGCCACGACCTTAAGGAAAATGGTGCTAAACAAAGGGGAAAACTAACAAGAGAGCAAACTATATGCCATTGTAAAAATAGGAGATCAAAACGAAGTGAAAACATGCCTTGACGACACAAATTATATGAAAATCCAGTAAGTATTTTCTTCTGTTTCATTTATATCCTTCTCTGTGTCTCCTTTCCTTTCTTCTTCCTACTTCTTCTCAAAATGTTTGTACAATGTTGTTTGTTTGTTTCTGCATGAGTGGTTGAGTTATGCTCTATCAAAGTTTCAATGTGAAACTCTGAAGAGTATGGATGCTTGAGCTTTAGTGATTTAGGGTTTGGTAGAAAGTTGGGCAGAGTAACAGTATTTTATAGGGAGTGTAATACGGTGGGAGAACTAACTTGTTTTTGCATTTTATCGTAAATATTGCAGTAGCAAGACTCACCACTGACTTTTATTTTATCCAATAAGGAAAGGGTGAAAAGAATAGGAAATACCTTTAAAGATTTTGATTTTGGGGGGTAGGTTATGAAAAGGGAAGATGTTAGCAGCCTTTTCATCCGTAGTTATCTACAGGATCTTAATCGCTAGCTCACTTTGTTTGAAAATGCTTTATGTGTATGTGTTTGAAAATATTTTGAAAAAAATGCCTAAGTGCGGCAACTTTGTAATGATTCTTGTATCAGTTAGGAATGTGTACAAAGTGTTTGTTTTTTTGAAAATATTTTAGAAGAAGTGTGATTTGTGTAAAAAGATGATGTTTTATTTTCTGTGAGCAAGCGATTATGAGCGATCTACCTACTCAAAAGTCGTTCGTGTTATTTTCCTCATCCTTTAGATAGTGCTACCCTACCATTAGTTAGTAGGAAGCCATATCATTGGATGTGAAGGGACATGCGCGGGTCATCGTTATGGTCATCGAAGGCAACATATAGGGATACCTTAGCAATTTGAAGGGACTATCATCATATATTCGTAGGCAACATTGAGGGACAAGATCATTTCTCGTAGGCAACTCAAGAGACATCGTGGGACTATGATCTTTATGATGATTTTAACTGAGGGTCTTTGCTAAGGGTATCCCTATGTTCAAGGGACATGACCATTTTGTTTCTGAAGGCAACAAGGGAGGTTACCCTAGAGGTGTATGTGTGAAAAATGTTTTGATTCAAATATGTTATCTTTGAAAATTAGGGTTTTCTAAGTTCAATTATTAGTCTTACCATACAAACCGTAATTACTAGTAAGATAATATAGCAATAATGAAAGGCAGTAAAGTGCGGGAAATATAATTCTACGCTATTACAAGGTTTCAAGAGTGGAGGTACAACCAATCAAATCAGGGGGAAAAGTAGTAAATCCTAATTAATCTATTACAAACTGTAAGCAGGTCCATAATTGGAAAAATAATGAAACACGCGATAGTAATAAAATAGGTAAACTTGTAAAATAAACAAAACAGGAAAAGAAATTATTTTCGTGATCTTTTTATAGAAAAGAGTTTGGCGATTAACCTAAAACCTAATTAATTATGATTAATTAAAAATAAAGGTTAGTTAATTAAATTAAACAAAAAGCTAAAATCTAAGTTTATTTTAATTTAATTAAGAAAACCTAAAAATCAAATTAGGGTTGATTAAAAAAAACCTAAAATTATGTTAGGGTTTATTAAGAAAATAATCAAGGTTTTGTAAAAATGTTAGGTTTTATGAAAAGGAAGAAAAGGTGTTAAAAATAACCAAATGGTAGGGGTAGGTGTTGAACCCACGCCCTCAAGGCTTTTCAGCAACACACTCGCCACCAGGCCAAGCACGCCTTGGTCATGTAATCTGGCTTCAGTGCATTATATGATAAACCTGCAAAATATGGAAATATTGGGAAAAATAAGTGGCAAAAGGCTGGATCAAACCTAGGCCCTTTTACACAAGTGACTTTATCGCACGCGCTTCAATCGTTGCGGCCGCTATACATCCATTAACTTATGTCAACCCATAAATATATATTATAAACAAGTTGTCTGAACCGGAGAGTTTCCAGAGCCCTAGCTCCGTTCGTCTTCTCTGATTGCTTTCTATTATCCAATTTGCAAAAAACAAAGCGTTAATGATCCAAAAACATCACATCCCCCTAAATCGAGGGCTGCGAGTTCAATGGAAGGATTGATTTGGCCTAAAAGTCAATGGTTTGGTCACTATAGCACAAACGGTGCAGATCAGAGTAAACATGGTGATTTAAGATTTAGCATGCACGGGGATTCATCGATGGTTCATTCTTGCATAGTTGAGTCTCATAAACACATATCAAGCATTAGTAAGTGTTAGAATGCAGTAAAACAAAAAAAACATTAAATTCAAGTAAGGATGGAATCGTGATGCCATGTGATGATATTTCATATGTTCTGGACCATCAAACTTGATCCAATATTACCCTGGAAATGAATGGAGTTGATTGAAATGGCTAGTTTATGGTGAAAGAGTTTGTAACAAGGGTTCCAAGATTTCTAGGGTTCTTGAAAAATATGATGTTTTGACAATTATTTGAGAGGTAAGGTTTTTGTGGCTTGTATGAAGAGAATGAGAGAATATATAGTGGAAATTAGGTCAAAGAAAATATGGGCTTGGTCTTTGTAAGAAAGTCCTATGCATTTTATTTTATTTATTTTGCATTATTAATGAATAAATAAAAAATAATTAAAATAATTAAAATAAAAATAGGTCAAGGGGTGTAAGAATAATATTTGAGGTGTATGAGGATTATAATATATATTTGGACTCTTAAACCATGGCTCAATAGCCCAAAATAACAAGCTTGCTCACTTTTAACTTCATGCATTTGCTCAAAGTTTCCCAACTTGCACTAGTCGTAACTCTCTCAATTTTAATATTTTGAAGGTAATCTTGGAATTTTTGGAAAGCTCACGATGTCCCTTACAATATATATGTTGATAATGTTTGCTTTTGAAGAATTTATCTTGATGTAAGTTGCGTTGACAAAAAGTGTCATTTTGTTGACTTTTGAAATGACCTGTAATGTATTGACTCATATATCTCAAATGAAGCATCTTTTGGACTTGAGATTAGAGATACAAAGTTGTAGAGAATTGAATTTCCTTCAAAATAAGCTTTGGTTGGGGCAAAACTAATGAAGCATGTGAAAGTTATGCTTGGTCAAAGTTCAGTTGACTTCTCCTAAGGAAACTCTAATTTGGAAACTTTTGACTTTTGATGATTTGAGGGCTTTTATTGAGTAATCATGATCAACCATTAATAAAATGATGGATATGACTTCAAAGTGTTGATGTTTACCAAAAATCTTGAAGTTTGCCTATATGTTGACCACAATTGACTTTTTACCCAATATAGTTGATTTTTAGTCATCTGAGCCATTGACTGAGCAAACTTGTGATGCAAGACTTGAAATTTGACATGAGCATTCTTAGAGGTATATGAAGAACCATGAAAACCACTTGAGACCTTGGAAACCCAATCTTCCTTGAGAAATACAAAACCCTAGTTGTGAGTCCATTGCTTTGGAGAAGAATTTGTCTGATCAATTCTTGGGCAACTTTGAGCAAATGAGGACCTTAGGAGAATGTCTTGAATCAAATGGGAGAGGAAATGTTGGGGTACAATAGTTACCCCTGTTCAATCTTCTTAAACCTGAAGAGTTAGATTGGCATGTCCTCTGTTGTACCCCAAAATTTGCCCTCCCATATTTCTCAAAACATTTCAAGAAAAATTCACAAGTTCAACCCGACGCGTCATATTCAGGTGTTATTTCGCCAAGATATCTCTGATAACGTATTCTCAAATTCAAGTTTGGCTCAAGAGTCAATTCTTTAAAGAAGGTATCCGACTGTGTGAGTTTTCTCGAAGAAATATGGTGAAAAAAGTGTGCTGAAAGTGCAGTTTTTACGCGTTAAAAAATTCATAACTTGAAGATTGTGGCTCGTTTTGAACCCGTTCCGGTGGCCAAAATTCCGTCTTGAAATTATCTACGTTTTCATCTCTCACGGCTGGAAGCCAATTTCGATCAGAAGGTCTTCAAAAATGTGGATTTATCAAGTATTTCCGTAGAGAAAATTTGTAACAGAAGTTTATTTGCGTCATGTTCAGAAAATCATAACTTGGTCGATTTTCATCGTATCGAGCTGGTTCCGGCGCCAAAATTTCACAAATTGAGTTGGCTACATTTTCACAGGAGGTATCGAGCTCGAACGGTGTTTAAAAGGCCTTCATTTTTTGCTCACAATGTGTGACACGCCGAAAATCCTGAATGCTGAATAATATTTCATCTGGGCCGAAACTTCAAAAATTCATAACTCGGTCAATTTTTATCGGATTGGACTCATATTTTTACACAAGGTCACTGACTCATAGATCTACAACTTTGCTTCAAAAGTCGAGACCAAATTATGCACCGATCAATACCAGTTTTTTATTGAAGAACGTGTCAGAGTCGACACTGGAGCCCAAAATAAGTTTGTCTGAGCTGAAACTTCAAAAATTCATAACTAATTCACCTTTTATCCGATTGAGCCGATTTTCGGACAGGAGTTAGTTATCGATATCGGCTACATTTTGTTTTCACATTTCAACTTCAAAAATTGCACTTAAGTCCCTGCGATTTAGCCTGGAAAGTGACGAACTCAAGTGAACATTGGAGGCCCAATTGCACATTCAAAGCCCATTTTCTTTACCCTAATTTCCATTATATAATCACCTTCTTTTCACACAAACCAGAGGAGAAAAAAAGAGAGAAAAAACCTTGCCACAACACTGTTAGAATATCAAATTCTTTCAAGAACCCTAAAACCTTGAAATCTTTATTACAAATCCCTCTTTCACTACAAACAAGTCATCACAGTTACAAACCAACACCTCACTACTTCTTCAGTAAGGATAAGGCTGGCTTGATCTCCACGATTCAAAGGGCATAAAAGCATTCAGGTCACTAGTATTCAGGTCACTAATTTTCCAGTAAGGGTAAGAGTGATTTGATCTCCATGATCAAAAGGGTATAATCATTCATACATGCCATATTGTGCCTAAACATTAAATTTCTTCATATATTGGCTTTATTTGCATTTTATGATTTTATTTAATGTGTTCATGAGATTCAACACTGCAGATTTAGACAAGATCCCATGCAGGTTCATTAAGGAACGTTGAGGCCAAAACACAAATGGCCAAAAGCCAAAAGCCAAATGGCCAAAAGAACAACTTATGCATGACATCAATACATGGCGAGACAGACATCCTGAGAAGATTAAGGAACGTTGAGGCCAAAACGCAAATGGCCAAAAGTCAAAAGCCAAATGGCCAAAGTAGAACAACTTATGCATGATGAGGCCAGAACACAAATGGCCAACAGCCAGAACACAAATGGCCAAACCACTCCAATTCACCTCCAAAAAGGGCCAGACACCCCCCATGGTTTGCATCATTTTTATTTTTTATTTGATTTTCCTTTTCATTCTTTTAATTGTTTTAATTGTTTTCTTTAATTTCATAAATTAATTTTTATAATATAAAACCAAAAAATCAAAAACTAAGAATATGTTAATTAATTTACTTATTAAATATTTTTGTAAATAAATGTTAAATAATTAATTTAGTTAAATTAGGTTTTAAAACTTAAGTCTTTTTCTTAACAAATTAAAATATGTAGAAATTAAGGTTTTTAACTTTTCATCATCTTTTTAATAAATAATTTTTTTCTTATTATTATTGTTATTAATTATTAAATATTTTTGTAAATAAACATGTACATTAAATATTTAGTAAATCAGGTTAAACTTTAACATTTTCATTAATAATTAAAAAAACTTAGAATTAGAGTTTCTTTTAATTTTAATTTTCTTTATTTCATAAATGCAAAAAACTAAAAAACATTTCTTTCCTTTTATTAAATAATTAATTAGCTTTTTAATTTCATTTAATTTCTTTAAAGGGTCCAACGCCCTCGAACGTTCTATTTTTATTTCTTTCGCACATTTATTTTCTTTCAAATATTATGTAATTGCTCAAGCCATGTAATAGTAATTAGGAATTTATTTATTTTCCGCATTTTTCATTAAAACGGGTCTTTGTTAATTTGGTGATGTATAGACCCGTGCCTTGTAATAGCGTAGGATTTTACTTTCCGCATTTAAATTTCCGCACTTTTAAAACTGCTAAACTTTGCATGAAAGAATGTATGGCCTAAATTAAAAACAAACGTAGATCACCATAATGCATGATCAAAGATAATGGTTAAACTGAAAACAATACACAAATTCACACACCACTCTTAGGGTACGCCTCACTGTTGCCTTGCCCTCGAAACGTGGTCGTCGAGTATAGGACGTTTTAGTAAGTCCTTATGTCCGTTGATCCATATGCCTCAAAACAAGTTGCCTCGGAAAAGTTGCCTCGAATTAAAAAAGGATCAATGGCATAAGGGTAGCTTCTAAGGTATCCTACTATTGCTCCGGTGACCACACTGTCCCTAAAAACGAATTGACCCGAACACCTCCAACGGTGGTGCTACCTACCTCTCAATGGTGGGATGGCACTACCTTAAGGACATTTACACAGCCTAATTCCTTAGGGTAGGTAGATGACTCGTAGATACTTGCTCTAATTCAAAACAAATCAAAAACTCTTTTCACACCGACACTTTTCAAAAAAGCTTTCAAAACAATTTTTCAAACACTCTTGAGGACTGATACAAGAGTCGATCTGAAATCTTTAAACAAAACTTTTTCAAACCCACTCACACTTTGAAAAGCAAACACTTTTGAAAACACAATGAGCGAGTATCTAAGAGCCCATGGATAACCATGGATAGAAAGGGTGCTAACACCTTCCCTTTCTATAAATCTACCTCCCGAACCGAGAAACTATCTCATAAGGAATTTTGCTGTGCTTTTGTCCTGTCCATGTTGGAGAAAATAAAAGACGGTGACGACTCTTGCTTCCGCGACATTTCGCGAACCAGCGTTAAACAGTCAGTTCCAGATCCACCGATCACAGAACTGGCGACTCTGCTGGGGAACATTTTATAAGTGAGGTGTACCTTAGGATAGCTCAGACTTGTGTTTTCAATTGCTGTGTTTGTTTGCTTTATATTTGTGGGCACTGCATCGGAGTTACATAGATCCTTACCCGGATCTGGGGATACCCTGTTAGGTAGCATAAGCTGTGAGGGACCTGTCCGGCGTAGACCGACATGTGTGAAGCAGTGGCTACGTTGGTGTGGCACCTTGGTCTGTACCGATATCCCTTGTGTTGCACCAAGGAGAATATGGGTCTTCTGAGGAGTCATTAAGCACCAACCGACCTTAGAACCTTAAATGACCCAACTTGGCCAATAGAACAGTAGCAGTATGCTACGCCCATTGAGGCTAAACTCTCGTGATGGTTCTGGCTGCAAGAAAAGATTGCGATGCTGGAGTTATGACCGATTGAGGTTAGTCAGTGATATTGGGATCCTCTAGAACCCGGTTACTTCTGATAGGACAGGTCTTAACCAACAAACTGAAAGAGGGTAATACCTAGACCCCATGCTGGCCTAAACTCTAAGGGCTTCTCTTGTGTGACTTGTGTGCCTTCCAACTTGACTATTTGCATGCTTGTTATCTGACACTTGAATTTCTTAAAGGTTTTGTTTATAGTCCTTAATCTGGACTCATAACAGGGTCTACATATATCACTCCATGCATAGCATAACATCATACCATTGCATACATCCTACACAAGGACTAATCCATTTCAAGGATCTCAAGGGTCTATGATTCAGGTCATGATGAACTAACTGTCTAGAAAGGGGCAAAGGGGATTTATTTTCCTCTAGATAAGGTTGTCAGGGGCTATGACCCACTCGATATGGTGAGCCTTTATACCTGAAGAAGGACTCTCAACAACATGTAGTTCCTTCAATCAAGCTACAAAATTCAAACTCTAACAGTTTCTTGTTTACCCCGCGAGATCCTTGAAAACATTGCATGCATACATACATATCATTGCATTACAGGTATCCCTTTTACAGGTTGCTTACCTTCTTTGCTGTTTATTTCAGCTCGCCATCATGAATCCTGAATCATCTACTGAGCAATCCATCAAGGCTCTCCAGGCTCAGAACGCCCAGTTCCAAGAGTTGATCATGAGTTTGGCCCAGGGGCAACAAGATCTGAAGACCCTGCTTTTGAAAAAGAAGAAGAAGAGGACGGTGCTGTTCAACCCTAGACGCAAATCTGGGAATGGATCACGAAATGAAGTTGAGCAGACTACCCCGTCTGTTGGGAAAGACAGTCCCCAAGAAAGGGAGGTTCCTAGTCCAGTGGTCTCCGACAACGAGACCGATTACAATGATGAGCAGTACCCTCCGGCTGAGGACATGTATAAACAGTTGGAAGACCGGATAAGTGCCATGGAGATACAAAAGGTGCCCGGCCTGGACTTCGAGGATCTAGGTCTGTCTTCTGGGGTAGTAATCCCGCGCAAATTCAAGGCACCTGCCTTTTCCAAGTACGACGGGGCATCCTGTCCTAAGCTGCATCTCAGGTCTTACATAAGGAGGATCCAGCCCTACACGGCTGACAAGAATTTGTGGATTCACTTTTTTCAGGATAGTCTGTCAGGAACTCAACTCAATTGGTTCTATCAACTGAATGGAGCCAACATCCGCAGCTGGGAGGACTTGGCCACTGCATTCTACAAACAATACCAGTATAACACCGACCTTGCTCCCACGCGTACTCAGCTTCAGGGGATGTCTATGGGTACAGGCGAAGGCTTCAAAGAATATGCTAAAAAATGGAGGGACCTTGTTGGAAGGGTACAACCACCTCTGACTGACCGCGAGCTCATCGACATGTTCTTGGGGACCCTGTCTGGTCCATTCATCAACCACCTGATTGGGAATTCTGCTGCTGGTTTTACAGATCTGATCTTAACCAGGGAAAGAATAGAAGCTGGAATCAAGTTGGGGAAAATACATAATGGTGATTCCTCAAACATTGAGAAGAAACCATCCAAGAGAGAATCTAGTGCTGTCAACACGGTAGCTATTGCAAAGCCGACCGGTGCTCCTCAGCGTCACAATCAATAAAGGGAAGAGAGACCTAAAAGGCAATTTACTCCCCTCGGCATGACCTTGTCACAGATATTGCCACAGCTGCTGGAAATCAAGTTGGTAACTCTCATGGACCCTCCAAAGAATCCTAACAGGACACCTTCAAGGTACAACCCCAACATTCGCTGCGCCTATCATTCTGACAGCCCGGGGCATGCTACAGATGACTGTTGGACTTTGAGAAACAAGGTTCAGGATCTGATCGATGCAAAGGAAGTCCAGTTCGACTCTCTAGAGACTCCGAATGTGATCACTGCTCCCCTGCCAAAACATGGCTAGGATTGGAAATTTTTTGTTCATTCGAATGTTCAAGATTGTATTTTTCTTTGATTGTTCAAACATTCTATGTCAAACGTTGTTATTTCATTAATGCATTACACATGTCTGTTTTGAAGTAATTATTTCGTATTCACTATATGCAAACTATTTTCATATTTTTTGATGTCAACTCTTGATTAATAATTCTAAGCCTCTTGAGGGAGGATGACGAAAACGATACCACGATCTACAATATGCTTTTGAACAGACCCCGCTGATGAGGTACAAGCATTGTTTCAATTCCTAAACACTGGAGTTATAAGGAAGATAATCCTTCGTCAACCCCTCTGAGCCAAAGAAGTAGGAGTTTTTCTTTTCGAAATTTAAAACCCTTAATCATAACCTGGGGCAGGGTAGTTCTCTCAGTTGATCCAAGTGCATAACAAATGGCACCAAAGAGGTCCTTACAAAACAAAGAAAGACAGTGATGGTTCCAAACAATCATAAAGACAGGCAGTCATTACTTCTCAAAATAAAAGCCCAATAAGTCAAAACCTATGAAGGAGACTTACGAAACTGGGGCATCCCGCTGACTGTAATCACAAAAGAAACAGTTCAGGCAAAAAAACAGGGATAACAAAATAAATAAAAAAAGAGAAAGAGGTCCTACAGACCCTCAACAACAAAAAAGGAATGACTGCCTATTCCGAATAAACTGTCAATATCCGAACCATCGCTGGTATATCAAAGCAAAGACTCGAACAAGGTCTAACGCACGATCAATTGAGTTTAGGTTCGAAGAACATCACGAAGAGCGGGTGGGTACAAATAATTTGAGCCTTTATCCTTTGTTTCTTAAACCGTGAACCAGGCCACGTTATAACCCTCAAAAGTCCTAGCTGAAGCGTGAGTTAGTTCGAAGGCATACTGTTACGAAAGGTATCCTGACTCCTTAAGGCTCGCTGTAAAATCTTAAGTTGACATCATATTTTACAAAGCTTGCTTGTTTTACTGAAAAATGCATTTTTTTTTTAAAAAATCTTCAAGACAGACATAAGCTTTGCATTTTAACATAACTTCGTTTGCATATGACTTGTTGTTCGAACAGCAAAGAAATTCGCACGAAGAATATCTTGGGAACAAAAGCACCTCCAATCAAGGGGCAGACATGATCATTATCCATCATCTTGGGCAGTTAAGTCAAGATTCGGAGAATCTCTCAAAAGGCCAACCAGCCTGGGGCAAATCTCCATCTGGATCACTTGGAGCGTTGGACGATCAAACAAAGATCTTCTGGTAGTATGGCAACACTACACTACTGACAGGGGCACCTCCCTACATTCTGAGAGCGTGGACATAGTCGAAAAAATACTACGCATAATCAAAGACCCGCTAGGTTGACACACCTAGGAAAAAATAAGGGCTTCCCGGCGAACCAAAAGGGTTCGGGAAAAAATAAGGGATGGAAATAGAAAAATCTGTACACCCGGCAAGTCGAAAACCTGAAAAGGCGGCTTGGGCAAAAATGGGTATCTCGGTGGACTGAAAACCCGAAAGGGCGGTCCAGGCAAAATTAGGGATCAAAGCGTACGACTATGTCCCGTCATCTCGTCACTTGCCTACCAGAAGAAGATTTGTCAATCGACAGTCATCAAACACCTTCACAGGTACCTTCTTCTCCAACAGAAACTGGGGCAATAATGAGTTGTCTAAAACGATCCGGTTGCTCTGTCCACCGAAGTGCCAAGATAAGTTCGGCTGAAGAGTGTAACCAAGATATCTTAATTCCCCAGGAGAACTTAATCAAACTCCCCAGCAGGAAGCTTATCCCCAGTAGATTCCGGAAGCTTGTCATCCGCACAGTACGAACGCTCCCCCAGATTTATTCAAAGGTTATTTCCCCACCAGGATATAACTGGGTTATCCTCAGCCAATTGCCACGAAAGGATCGTCCCCGGCAAAGTCTTCCTATCTCCAGTAGGGTTCATCCAATCTTCTAACAGAGCTCAATAATGGTATCCCCAGCGGAGTTATCATCAAACCTCAGCGAAGTACCTCTCTTTCCCCACAGAGTTCACTCCCCGCAGAGTAATTTATTTGCCAAGTTTATTCCCCAACGGGGTCATCTTCTCCTACCGGTATTCTTGCAACATCAGCCCAGGATTCAACAAGCTCCCGGCATTCGTCAATGATTTATTTTCCTAGACGAGAATACATTCATAAACATCGCATATTCATACATTATAGCATGCATGCATCATATCACATAATCTCATTTATGCTGAGAATATCACCGCTTGATCCGTACCATGCATTACATATGACTGACCTTTACCTTTCAGGAAGGATACAGTTAAATGATCAGCTATGTCAAAAAAGACAAAGTCAGTCAAAGTAGACAAATCCAGTCAAAAGAAGACAAGTCCAGTTAAAATTACTTCAACCCGTCGTCATAGACACTCGTTGTTATAGACACTTGTCGTTATAGACACTCGTCGTTATAGACACCCGTCGTTATAGACACTCGTCGTTATAGACACTCGTCATTATAGACACTCGTCGTTATAGACACTCGTCGTTATAGACACTCGTCGTCATAGACACCCGTCGTTATAGACACTCGTCGTTATAGACACTCGTCGTTATAGACACTCGTCGTCATAGACACTCGTCGTCATAGACACTCGTCGTTATAGACACTCGTCGTTATAGACACTCGTCGTCATAGACACTCGTCGTCATAGACACTCGTCGTCATAGACACTCGTCGTCATAGACACTCGTCGTTATAGACACTCGTCGTTATAGACACCCGTCGTTATAGACACTCGTCGTTATAGACACTCGTCGTTATAGACACTCGTCGTTATAGACACTTGTCGTTATAGACACTCGTCGTTATAGACACTCGTTGTTATAGACACTCGTCGTTATAGACACTCGTCATCATAAACACTCGTCGTCATAAACACTCGTCGTTATAGACACTCGTCGTTGTAGACATTCGTCGTTATAGACACTCGTTGTTAAAGACCACCCGTCCATGGAAATAACCTGTCAGTAGAGACAACTCACCAACCTTTCTGAATACCAGACTCGATTCCTGTATCTTGCCAGGGCACGTCTGAAGAGTTCGAAGATCTGATTCCTGTATCTTGCCAGGGTGTATCTGTTGACGACTATATTCTCCAGACTCGATTCCCGTATCTTGCCAGGGCACGTCTGAAGAGTTTAAAGATTCGATACCTGTATCCGGCCAGGGCACATCTACATAAAGAGTTTGAAGATCAACTCCTGTAACAGGCCAGGTAATTATTTTTCTTTCTCAGGTATGCAAGTTCTCGCTAAGGAATCTCTTACGCGATCGACACCTAGATGGTATCTATAAGCCCATCCATATACCAACAGTCTCCAAATGGTATCTATAAGCCCATTCCCGACAAAGTTCTGTCACACCTCCAGATGGCATCTATAAGCCCATCCCCTTATCCATTATCTCTCCAAATGGCATCTGTAAGCCCATTCCCGTCATCACATTGCTGATACTTTACTATGTGAGCGCAAATTTCTGGGCACTTTAGTGTTCAATCATCTTCCACCTTCGGATCACGAAAGGCACGTAAGCCAATCTACATCCTCAGGTTTAAGAAGATTGAACAGGGGCAACTGTTGTACCCCAAAATTTGCCCTCCCATATTTCTCAAAACATTTCAAGAAAAATTCACAAGTCCAACCCGGCGCGTCATATTCAGGTGTTATTTCGCCAAGATATCTCTGATAACGTATTCTCAAATTCAGGTTTGGCTCAAGAGTCAATTCTTTAAAGAAGGTATCCGACTGTGTGAGTTTTCTCGAAGAAATATGGTGAAAAAAGTGTGCTGAAAGTGCAGTTTTTACGCGCTAAAAAATTCATAACTTGAAGATCGTGACTCGTTTTGAACCCGTTCTGGTGGCCAAAATTCTGTCTTGACATTATCTACGTTTTCATCTCTCACGGCTGGAAGCCAATTTCAATCAGAAGGTCTTCAAAAATGTGGATTTATCAAGTATTTTCGTACAGAAAATTTGTGACAGAAGTTTATTTGCGTCATGTTCAGAAAATCATAACTTGGTCGATTTTCATCGTATCGAGCTGGTTCCGGCGCCAAAATTTCACAAATTGAGTTGGCTACATTTTCACAGGAGGTATCAAGTTCGAACGGTGTTCAAAAGGCCTTCATTTTTTGCTCAGAGTGTGTGACACGCCAAAAATCCTGAATGCTGAATATTATTTCATTTGGGCCGAAACTTCAAAAATTCATAACTCGGTCAATTTTTATCGGACTGGACTCATATTTTTACACAAGGTCACTGACTCATAGATCTATAACTTTGCTTCAAAAGTCGAGACCAAATTATGCACCGATCAATACCAGTTTTTTATTGAAGAACGTGTCAGAGTCGACACTGGAGCCCAAAATAAGTTTGTCTGAGCTGAAACTTCAAAAATTCATAACTAATTCACCTTTTATCCGATTGAGCCGATTTTCGGACAGAAGTTAGTTATCGATGTCGGCTACATTTTGTTTTCACATTTCAACTTCAAAAATTGCACTTAAATCCCTGCGATTTAGCCTGGAAAGTGACGAACTCAAGTGAACATTGGAGGCCCAATTGCACATTCAAAGCCCATTTTCTTTACCCTAATTTCCATTATATAATCACCTTCTTTTCACACAAACCAGAGGAGAAAAAAAGAGAGAAAAAACCTTGCCACAACACTGTTAGAATATCAAATTCTTTCAAGAACCCTAAAACCTTGAAATCCTTATTACAAATCTCTCTCTCACTACAAACAAGTCATCACAGTTACAAACCAACACCTCACTACTTCTTCAGTAAGGATAAGGCTGGCTTGATCTCCACGATCCAAAGGGCATAAAAGCATTCAGGTCACTAGCATTTAGGTCACTAATTTTCCAGTAAGGGTAAGAGTGATTTGATCTCCATGATCAAAAGGGTATAATCATTCATACATGTCATATTGTGCCTAAACATTAAATTTATTCATATATTGGATTTATTTGCATTTTATGATTTTATTTAATGTGTTCATGAGATTCAACACTGCAGATTTAGACAAGATCCCATGCAGGTTCATTAAGGAACGTTGAGGCCAAAACACAAATGGCCAAAAGCCAAAAGCCAAATGGCCAAAAGAACAACTTATGCATGACACCAATACATGGCGAGACAGACATCCTGAGAAGATTAAGGAACGTTGAGGCCAAAACGCAAATGGCCAAAAGCCAAAAGCCAAATGGCCAAAGTAGAACAACTTATGCATGATGAGGCCAGAACACAAATGGCCAACAGCCAGAACACAAATGGCCAAACCACTCCAATTCACCTCCAAAAAGGGCCAGACACCCCCCATGGTTTGCATCATTTTTATTTTTTATTTGATTTTCCTTTTCATTCTTTTAATTGTTTTAATTGTTTTCTTTAATTTCATAAATTAATTTTTATAATATAAAACCAAAAAATCAAAAATTAAGAATATGTTAATTAATTTACTTATTAAATATTTTTGTAAATAAATGTTAAATAATTAATTTAGTTAAATTAGGTTTTAAAACTTAAGTCTTTTTCTTAACAAATTAAAATATGTAGAAATTAGGGTTTTTAACTTTTCATCATCTTTTTAATAAATAATTTTTTTCTTATTATTATTGTTATTAATTATTAAATATTTTTGTAAATAAACATGTACATTAAATATTTAGTAAATTAGGTTAAACTTTAACATTTTCATTAATAATTAAAAAAACTTAGAATTAGAGTTTCTTTTAATTTTAATTTTCTTTATTTCATAAATGCAAAAAACTAAAAAACATTTCTTTCCTTTTATTAAATAATTAATTAGCTTTTTAATTTCATTTAATTTCTTTAAAGGGTCCAACGCCCTCGAACGTTCTATTTTTATTTCTTTCGCACATTTATTTTCTTTCAAATATTATGTAATTGCTCAAGTCATATAATAGTAATTAGGAATTTATTTATTTTCCGCATTTTTCATTAAAACGGGTCTTTGTTAATTTGGTGATGTATAGACCCGTGCCTTGTAATAGCGTAGGATTTTACTTTCCGCATTTAAATTTTCGCACTTTTAAAACTGCTAAACTTTGCATGAAAGAATGTATGGCCTAAATTAAAAACAAACGTAGATCACCATAATGCATGATCAAAGATAATGGTTAAACTGAAAACAATACACAAATTCACACACCACTCTTAGGGTACGCCTCACTGTTGCCTTGCCCTCGAAACGTGGTCGTCGAGTATATGACGTTTTAGTAAGTCCTTATGTCCGTCGATCCATATGCCTCAAAACAAGTTGCCTCGGAAAAGTTGCCTCGAATTAAAAAAGGATCAATGGCATAAGGGTAGCTTCTAAGGTATCCTACTATTGCTCCGGTGACCACAATGTCCCTAAAAATGAATTGACCCGAACACCTCCAACGGTGGTGCTACCTACCTCTCAATGGTGGGATGGCACTACCTTAAGGACATTTACACAGCCTAATTCCTTAGGGTAGGTAGATGACTCGTAGATACTTGCTCTAATTCAAAACAAATCAAAAACTCTTTTCACACCGACACTTTTCAAAAAAGCTTTCAAAACAATTTTTCAAACACTCTTGAGGACTGATACAAGAGTCGATCTGAAATCTTTAAACGAAACTTTTTCAAACCCACTCACACTTTGAAAAGCAAACACTTTTGAAAACACAATGAGCGAGTATCTAAGAGCCCATGGATAACCATGGATAGAAAGGGTGCTAACACCTTCCCTTTCTATAAATCTACCTCCCGAACCGAGAAACTATCTCATTAGGAATTTTGCTGTGCTTTTGTCCTGTCCATGTTGGAGAAAATAAAAGACGGTGGCGACTCTTACTTCCGCGACATTTCGCGAACCAGCGTTAAACAGTCAGTTCCAGATCCACCGATCACATCCTCCATTCGTGATTTGAAGGTGGAAGAGGATTAAACGCTTAAGTGCCCAAAAATTTGCACTCGCGTGTGCAGGAGGTAACATTGTTGGTTGATAATATTGCTTGAATGTGCTTAAAGATTCAATTCGGAGAGGTGATGGACAGTCGTCAGAGATGGGCTTATAGATGCCATCCAGAGTAACTATTGATAGAAATAACAGAATGAGTCTAAGCTTGACTGGATCTGAGGAATGCTTTTCAGAGCGAATCTATCCGATCTTATCTGAGGGAAATGATTTTCAGAATAAATCTCTGAAGGAAATGCTTTTTCATAATTCAGTCTCTGAAGGGAAGTGTTTATTGTAACACCCCAATTCTACCCAACAATTAATATAAAAATTAGAGTTACAAAATTCCGATAACCAAATTAGGATGCTATAATTACAAATTAAAACAACGGCATTGATTGCAGATACATAACACATTAAACTTAGATGAACCAACAACGACTTCAATTAATCTTTTAAAACAAACAACTTTTATAACTACGCAACGAAATCAATTATTCAACTAAAACAACTTCAGATAACAAATATTTACGAACAACCACTTAAAGATCAATCAACTAAAATAATAACAATAATAAAATAGCAAGTGTTCATCCCCCTGAGTGTTACGTATCAGAACAATGACACCGACTCGAACTACTGATGGTAAAACGTCTTCACTGTGGATTACCTACACGTTACCAACATCAGGGTAACATTCAAACAAAAGGTGTAACATATCAAACAATATAATAGAATATATGACAAGTAAAATGTTAGAATCCGTTCATACATATTCACCACTTCTCAGATTTTAGCAACATAAGCATAATCAATTCAACCACACAACTACTCAGAATGTAACACATAATGCAACATCGGATGCAAATTGTCTTTATGTAAATGCATGTGGTACTAATGGAGTAGAACTCCCAACTTAAAAATCTACCAATAAATAGAGACATCAACAAGGCATGAGCCTTCAACTTAATATTTTTCCAATCCAGGCCAACTTAACAAGCATCAGCTTTAACTTGATATGCGATGTATGTGACACAACATGAATGTAGAAAAAATAAAAAACAAACAACAACTCAACATAAATCAACGTTGGCCATAAGGCTACAACATCAACAACAATTCAACATCAACATAATTCAACTTTGGCTATAGGCCTACAACATAATATCTGCCAAATTAGAGGCATCTCAACATAATTCATCAACCTGCAAATTCTCAATTAAGCACGACTACACAGAACACTATAACAACCAAATCGACAGACACGGGCAATAGAGCTAGGGAACCTATGTGCCCCTAGACATACACAACAACTAAGACAAAAATAATAACTGACTCAATACTCCTCGACACACACAGAAATAGAAGAATAACAACTAGTTATGTTCCTCGGTACCACCTGCAACTTCGCGTCGCTCGACAACAGTATCGTGCTCCTCGGCATACCTCGCAGCCTATTGCTGCTCGACATCTAGCACATATATTCTCTAACACACCTCGCAGCCTAAATGTTTCTCGACACCTAGCACCATCAGCATCCTCCTCGACCACTAAACCCGACCAACAACATAGAATAATACAACAGCATAACGACCATCACAACATAATTCATGATTTCCGGCCAACTGCTCGAAGTAACACAACAACGGGAAACTATATCTACTTTCAACAAATTCACTAATTGTACAAGACAGTCACGCTGAACCCTTCTTATAACGACCACAACAACAATTTATTAATTTTCCTGCCAACCGCTCAAAATATCACAACGCCCTAACGACCACATCAACAAGTAAAATCTACACTAACCTAATCATCGATTATACCGGGAAATTATACAGAGTACTCAAAACTCCCATAACATAACAACCATGCAACTTCCTATAACAGGTTCATTAAACAGTCGTACGGTAACTCCCTAAATGACTACAACATGAGGAAACATGCAATTTTAATAACAAATTCAGAAACATCAACGCACAACAGTCATACAAACGAGCAATTCCCACATAATACACATCATAACTCCCATTATGCGGTCAGAACCCCACCCTTACCTGGATTGAAAGTCGCTCTACCAAACTTCTAGTCGACAACTTTGCTTTGCTCTACTTAACAACCACACAACTTTGCTCGACGACCGTACAACTCTTCTGGTCAAGGCACAAGCCCTTAATCACCAACTAAATCAAATCCTCATGCCAGCTTAACCTTATATCATCAATCCTATTGAGCCTAACTAACAAACCCCCACTTTACTACTTCTAACCAATAAAATAAGCCCAACACCATTATTCTATTAAATCCAACATTATTATTATTATTATTATTATTATTATTATTATTAATCAACTAATTAATTAAATAATAATAATCTAACAACTTATACCAATAATTCTCAACATCTCACAACTTTTCAACAAATAATCCAAAAATAAATAAATTAAATAATTAATTAAATTAACGGACGTTACAACTCTCCCTCACTTAGAATATTTTCGTCCTCGAAAATTTACCTTATTCGAACAACTCAGGATAGGAGCCCCGCATCTTGCTTTCCAACTCCCACGTCATGCTTTCTCCAGCAGCTCCTAGCCAGACTACTTTCACCAAAGCAATCTCTTTGCCTCTTAGAGTATTCATCTCACGATTCGTGATTCATACAGGCATCGTCTCCACAGTAAGATTATCCCGTACTTGCACATCATCCATATGAATCACATGAGATGGATCTGAAATATACTCTGGAGTTGTGACATATGAAACACATCATGAAAATTCGAAAGATTAGGCTGTAAATCCACTCTATAAGCAACATTCCCCAATATAACGCTCTGCGGTGTCATCTCACAAACTAAGCTCATATCTCTGAATTGTTCAATAAATTCCAACTCTTTAACCTTCATTACTGACATATGTAAAGTCTTTCGACTTAACGCATCAGCCACCATATTCGCTTTTCCTGGATGATAATTCAAACTGAAATCATAATCCTTTAACAACTCCAACCATCTTCGTTGCCTCTTATTTAATTCCTTCTGATCAAATAAATACTCTAAACTCTTATGGTGGCTAAATACTTCAAATCTAGAACCAGAAAGATAATGCCTCCAAATCTTTAACATAAAAACAACTACAACAAGCTCTAAATCATGCGTAGGATAGTTCTCACGAGTCATCAATTACCTTGACGCATAAGCAACTACCTTACCATTCTGCATAAGCACATCCTAAACCCATCTTGGAAGCATCACAATATACCACAAAAGGTTCTCCTGGATTAGTTAATATCAAAATCAGAGCCGACGATAATATTTTCTTCAATTCTGTGAAACTTTCTTCACATTGGACGTCCCATACAAAAGCTCTACCTTTACAAGTCAACTTAGTCAACGGAAGTGCCAACTTAGAGAAACCTTCGATAAACCTTCTATAATAACCAGCTAATCTCAAAAAGCTTCTAATCTCGGTAGCCGACTTTGGAGTTTCCCACTGCAACATATCTTCTACCTTAGATGGATCTACAACAATGCCACTACCTAAGATAACATGACCAAGAAAACTAATCTCCTTTAACCAAAATTCACCCTTAGACAGCTTTGCATATAACTTCTTCTCTTTCAAAACTTGCAATACTATTCTTAAGTGTTCTGCATTCTCTTCCTCCTATTTAGAGTAAATCAAAATGTCATCAATGAACACCATTACAAACCGGTCCAAATAAGTATGAAAGATATGGTTCATGTATTCCATGAATACTCCCTGTGCATTAGTAACACCGAAAGGAATCACTGAATACTCATAATATCCATAACGCGTTCTGAAAGCCGTCTTCTGGATATCTTCATCCTTCACTTTAATCTGATGATAACCCAACCTCAAATCAATCTTATTAAACTCACGAGCATCCACCAATTGATCCATTAAGTCATATATTCTTGGAAGTGGATACTTGGTCTTAATCGTCACTTTATTCAATTGTCTATAATCAACACAAAGTCTCATACTTCCATCTTTCTTCTTTACTAGCAACATTGGACCTCCCCACAGCGATACACTTGGCATTACAAATTTATTCTCAAGTAACTCTTCCAAATGCTTATTTAATTATGAAAATTCAGATGCATACATCCTGTATGGTGCCATAAAAACAAGTATGATACCAGGTACAAGATCAATAGAAAATTCGACTTCTCTCTCTGGAGGTACATCAGGAATTTCATCAGGGAAAACTTCAAGAAATTCACAAACCACTTGCAATTCCTCAATTACAACTTAATTCTCGACAGATAGTGATGCCATCAACGAGAACATCTGAGCCTCTTCTTGCATCAAATGCCTCAATTGTCTAGCAGACAACAGACTAACTTCCTCTTCTTCAAGAGTAGAAAACCTCACAGAGTTGTTATAATAGTTAATATGAACATAGTTATTCTCTAAACAGTTCATACCTAAGATCACATCCAACCCACTTAAAGGAAAACAAACTAAATCAGCAGTGAAGTCTTTGTCGAATATCGACAAAGGACTCTTTAAACACACAAGAGAAGTAGTCACCAACCCCTTGGCTAGAGTATCAACTAAAATTTTGGTATCAAATATGTGATGTCGAAGGATATGTCATGACACAAACATCTGTTTACAAGTAAAGAGCAGTAATTACAAAAGAAGTAAAAACACGAGAGATTGTTCACCCAGTTCAGTGTACAACAACACCTACTCTAGGGGCTACCAAGCCAGGGACAAGTTCACTAAATAGTATCAATTCATAGACCCTGAGTAAACAACCAGCTTACAATCTAACCACTTAATCACTACCCATGCTATACTTCTACCTAAGACTCACCTAGGTATGAGGCCTTCTTCAAATACCTTCCATCACTTACAATGAAGAAACAAAATAATTAATAAGTTTAGAAACTTCAATCATTCAATTCTTAAAAGCTTATGAATGATACACAATTAACAATCCAAATAACAACACAAGTATTAAATCAATACTAGAGTGTTTGACAATTAAAATACTTAGAATTCTAATACAGAAAGAAAGTATTCTTCTTCAAAAGTGATAGTCGTCTGAATAAGAAAGCAAGTTCTTATATATGCACAGATGTGGGCTTGGGCTTAAAACCAAATATTTAATTCTTTTGAATATTTCCATAAAAATAGGCCAAGATAAAATCCATGCAGATAATTCAAATAGAAAAATATTCCTCCATATTTTTTGCAGCCTATGAGTCACAAATCCTGAGTTATGGTGCGCAGGAAATCAGGAAACAAAAAACATAAGTTCATATTGGCTGAGGTCAGTTCAGGAGGCAGATGTCAAGACATATGCTTTGACATCATTCAAAACTGTTTGCCACAAATGTCAAGACATTTAGAAAAACATTAACAAGTCCTTATTTTACCAAAATTGTTGCCAACAAACACTTACAAACTTCCCCTTTGGCAAATTTTGGCTAAACATTATCAGAGCACATTATCACATTAGCAACATAAGCAAAGCAAGCAAAACAAAAACAACTCAGTTAGCAGTTAGCATAGGAAGATGTCAGAACATCTTCTAAGACATGAGGCCCCCCCTCAAGTATTAAGCTCCCCCTTAATTAGTGGTTAGTCAGTTAGTTTCTCTCCCCCTTTTTAGTCATAATATGCCAAATAAAAGGATGTATTCAAGAGTGTATATGTAATTTAGGTAGAGACCATAAAAATTAAATGTCAAGCACATGCAAGTGCCAAAAAGAAACAAAGGGTTCAGATAAGTAAACATCAAATAGTCTAACTGTCTTCAAGACCAGTAGACTTGGTTGAGCCAGAACTTCCTTCCTCACTAGAATCTCCTCCTTCAGAGCTTATTATATCATCAAATTTATTGTCCTTTTGCATCTCTTTGATCATCTTTTCAAAAGTTAGTTTCCTTCCTGAACTAACTCTGATCACATCATCTAGTTCTTTGCATGCTTCCCTTAATTCATTTATCATGTCATCCTTGGTGGAGGTCTTGTTTTCAGCAGCTTCCTTGTCAAAACAATGTATGGGACACATTACTTTCATTTTAAGTTTTTTTCAGCAGGTGCACATTACATCATTACCACTTAGAATCCTAGGATGATGATTAACAATAATTCCACAGATGAGGGAAGGAAAAGCAATTGGCATCTTAATGGCACGAGTTCCTGCATGCTTAATAGTTTGATTAAATATGTAAGTACCATAATTAAATAGTTTCTTATTTCCAACAACATAAATGAACTTTCCTAAGCCAATAGTGATGGTTGAAGTATGATTTGTAGGAACCTAATTTGCAGCTCTAATTTTGTGCGAAATAACATATTTCACACTTAACTTGCTAATAGGAAGTTTGTTCTTCAAGGGCCACTCACTTACTTGATTGGAAGTGAAGGCTCTACACACTTGATTATCTGTTACTTCTAGCTCACAAAATTCATCTTCAGACCTATCCAAAAATCTATTTATGATAGCAGGGGAAAATTCTACACACCTACCCCTAACATACACCTTTCTATACTCCTTACTTTTATGATTATCACAGTCAACAGGAACATTAACAATGAATTCCTTAACAAGAGTCTCATAGCATTTGGAAAACCTGGTAATAGTTTTCATCAGTCCAGCATAAGATATCAGCTCCATGATTTCTTTGCATTTCAGAGCACCAACTCCCAGTTCTCTCTCCAGGGCAATCCTTCTTTGATACACATACTTCCACTTTTCATCATTCCCAACGGAATGGAAGGAGATGTTGTCAAGTGGGGCATCAGAAACCCTAACAGAAAGTTTCTTACTTGCATACTTTTTGATAGGAGAGATGTCCTGGACATCTTGCTCGACATCATACTCAGAGTCAGTCTCTTCAACTAGAACAACTTTCTTCTTACTCTTGGATCTTTTTACAACATCCTCATCATCATCATCTATGGAGCTAACAGGTCTAACTTTTCTTTTTCTAGAGGGAGAGACCACTTTACTTCCTGCTTTTGGGGGTCCATACATGGTTTTATTCTTGATTGTCTTGGCAGGGGGTGTGACACTTGCATACTTCACTTTCCTAGATTTGAGTCTTCTTGCAATACCAGGCACAACATTAGTAATGAGATCATTATTATACAGCTCTTCAACATTGACTACATTCTCAACATTTTGACCTTCTGCATCCTTGGAGGAAGTATCATTTTTTTAAACATTTTCCTTAGCATCTTGTTCAACATTTTCTTCTTCCACTTCTTTTAGAGCAGAGGTAGCAAGCTTCTCAAGTTTGCTTTCATGAGCATCTTTTTTGAAGGTGGATGATCCAACAACATCACTTTTAGGATCATTTCTTTTGTCAACAGGAGGAGGCATACGAGCAAGAGGGGTAGAAATCCCAGGAACAACAAAGCCTTCACTTAACACTCTGTCTACTAGACTTCTAATGCTTCTATCAACATTAACAATTTCTTCTTCTGTCCTATTGTCAGTAGCAATAGAAGAGTTACCTTTATCATATTTAGATTTCTTATCAAGTGATGATCTAGGTTTCTTGACCTTCTTATCAATAGGTGGGATAGTTTCTATAGGAGTAACGTCAAGTACTCTGTTAAGAGAGAGATTCTCATTGGCAGATTTTGAGGAAGACGATGTATGATGTTGAGACATCTTTGAATATTTTTTAGCAAAAAGATGAAGAATGATTAGGGTTCTTTTTCTGTATAGGAGAATGAAAAGTTTGTGAAAGTAGAAGGATGTTATTTCGTAGCGTGTGGGAAACACTTTGAGGCAGTCCTGTAATGATTGCTTTCGAAATTTTATTTGTTGGAAACACAAATAGTATAATATCACTTTAATGATATTCCCACACACCCTTAATTGCTAAAAACCATCATATAAGTAAATCCCTAATTTTCCTCTTAAGTTATCAAACTGATTAGCATCCAAAGCCTTAGTGGAAATGCCAGCCAGTTGCAATTTAGTGGCTACATGTTCTAAGGCCACAATCTTTTCTTCAACAAGCTCTCTTATGAAGTGATGATGGATATCAATGTGTTTGGTCCTGCTATGTTGAATGGGATTCTTTGATATGTTTATGGCACTTAGAATGTCACAGAATAATGTCATGACATCTTATTTGACATTGTATTCCGTTAGCATTTATTTCATCCAAACCAATTGAGAACAACTGCTTTCTGAAACAATATACTCAGCCTCTACAGTGGACAAAGACATACGATTTTGCTTCTTACTGAACCAAGATATGAGATTATTTCCCAGAAAGAAGCATCCTCATGATGTACTTTTTCTATTATCATCACTTCTTGCCCAATCAGCATCACAAAAACCAGTTAAGGCAGAATTAGATCCATGAGAGTATAACATACCATAGTCACTTGTCCCATTCACATATTTAAGAATTCTCTTTACATGTTTGGCATGGCTAACTTTAGGATCAGTCTGATATCTTGCACACACCCCTACAACAAAGGCAATGTCAGGTCTTCTAGCTGTGAGATATAGAAGACTTCCTATCATACTTCTATAGAGATTTGATCCACACTTACTCCTTTTTTATCTTTAGACAACTTCAGATGTGTGGGAGCAGAAGTTCTTTTTTGGATGGCCTTTTCCATCCCAAATTTCTTTACTATATTCTTGGCATACTTGCTCTGAGATAAAAATATGGAATCTTCCATTTGTTTAACTTGCAGACCAAGAAAAATGGTTAATTCACCAACAAGACTCATCTCAAATTCTGACTGAATTTGCTTGACAAAATGTTGAACCATCTCATTTGAAATCTCACAAAACACAATATCATCAACATAAATCTGTGAAATCATGATCTTCCCTTCTTCTTCCTTGACAAAAAGAGTTTTGCCTATGCCACCTTTCCTGTATCCATTCTCAACAAGAAATTCTGTCAGTCTCTCATACCAAGCTCTTGGAGCTTGATTTAATCCATGCAAAGCTTTCTTTAGTTTGTAGACATGTTTAGGAAAACTTGGGTTAACAAATCCCTTTGGTTGTTCCACATAAACTTCCTCATTCAGATAGTCATTTAAGAAGGCACTTTTTACATCCATTTGAAACAATTTAAATTTCAGTATGCATGAAACTCTCAAGAGTAGTTTGATTGATTCAAGTCTGGCCACAGGGGCAAAAGTTTCATCAAAGTCAACTCCTTCAATTTGAGTGTACCCTTGTGCAACTAACCTTGCACTATTTCTAGTAACCACCCCTGTTTCATCAGATTTATTCTTGTACTCCCATTTGACTTATGGATGTCAGATGAGATGTTCTTGACATTTGATCTTTAGTTCCTATCTATTCTTTTTATCACTTTTTTAAACTGTCTTCTAAGCATAGCTAAGGAATTTGATATTCCTCCATCTGTATCCAGATCACAATCTTCCTCTTCATCTTCAATATTTGATACAAAGGCTATAGTTTTGTTCTTCTTTTCAGATCATTCATTTATGTTTAATTCAAAATGTTAGAAGGGATCCAACAAGTTCATCCACTTTCATTTTGTCAATGTCTTGAGCTTCTTCTATAGCAGTCACTTTCATATTAAATCTCTTGGGAAGAGACCTGAGCATCTTTCTCACCAATTTGTCTTCATGTATTTTCTCTCGTAAAGCACTGGATGCATTAGAAATTTCAAGAATGTTCATATGGAAGCCATTAATACTTTCATCATCCTTCATTCTCAAATTTTCAAATTTTGTGGTGAGCAACTGAAGTCTTGACATCATAACTTTGGATGTGCCTTCATGAGTAGAATTAAGAATTCCCCATGCATCCTTAGCTACTTCACATGTGTTCACTAATTTGAAAATGTTCTTGCCAATTCCATTGAATATATCGTTAAAGGCTTTATATTTTCCAAGAGCAATTTCATCTTCTTCTTTAGACCAATCTTCTTCCGGTTTTAACTCAGAAGTAGGTTCTCCATTTTCTCCCAATTTGATAGGGTGTTTCCATCCTTTTAAAACAGCTTTCCAAGCCCCGCTGTCCAAAGACTTTAAAAAGGCAACCATACATAGTTTCCAATTGTCATAATTACTTCCATCTAGAATGGGTGATCTGTTCACAAATCCTCCTTCCTCGTGCATAGCACCAGAAAGTATTTTCTCTGGATCTCACCCAGATAAAGAGCAAGATGCCTGCTCTGATACCAATTAAAATTCTAGTATCAGATATGTGATGTTGAAGGACATGTCATGACATAAATATCTATTTACAAGTAAAGAGAATTAATAACAAATGCAGTAAAAACACGAGAGGTTGTTCACCCAGTTCAATGTACAACAACACATACTCTGGGGGCTACCAAGCCAGGGACAAGTTCACTAAATAGTATCAATTCATAGACCCTCAGTAAACAACTAGTTTACAATCTAATCACTTAATCACTATTTGTGCTATACTTCTACCTAAGACTCGCCTCGGTATGAGTCCCTCCTCAAATCCCTTCAACCACTTACAATGAAGAAACAACAGAAATAATAAGTTTAAAAACTTCAATCATTCAATGCTTAAAAGCTTATGAATGATACACAATTAATAATCCAAATAACAACACATATATGAAATCAATACTAGAGTGTTTGACAATTAAAATACTTAGACTTCTAAGACAGAAAGAAAGTATTCTTCTTCAAAAGTTGTAGTCGTCTGAATAAGGAAGCAAGTCCTTATATATGCGCAACTGTGGGCTTGGGCTTAAAACCAAATATTTAATTCTTTTGAATATTTCCATAAAAACAGGCCAAAATAAAATCCATGCAGATAATTCAAATAGAAAAATATTCCTCCTTATTTTTCGTAGCCTATGAGTCACAAATCCTGAGTTATGGTGCGTAGGAAATCCGGAAACAGAAAAAAGAAAACATAAACTGATATTGGATGAGTTCAGTTCAGGAGGCAGATGTCAAGACATCTTCTTTGACATCATTCAAAAGAGTTTTCTACAAATGTCAAGACATTTAGAAAAACATTAACAAGTCATTGTTTTACCAAAATTGCTGCCAACAAACACTTACATCGACGACCATCTCTCCATTCATAAAAGACAACATAAGACCCAAACTTTCATCACAACCAACAACAATAAAGCAATGAGTAGCACTGATATCAATAATACTAATTAAAGGATTATTATTAATGAAACATGTGCCTCTGATGAGTTGGTCCTTATTAGTTGTCTGATTTTTAGCCAACGTGAACACTTTACCACTGGTTTGCGTCTTCTTTGGTTTCTGACACTGACTACCAATGTGTCCTTCTTCACCACATTTGAAGCAAATCAGCTCTTTATGCTTGCACTCAGATACAAATGTCTAGTCTTACAATAACGAAAACACCTCTTCACCTTAACAGTACACATATTTCTCTTATGCCCAGGTTTTCCACATTTAAAACAAACCACACCAGCAGGAGCATCTCCCACACTAGTCCTCAAACCCTGAGCAACTTTCTATTTACCTTTACTAGCTTGGGCATCATAAGGCTTACCACGATTTTGTTGGTGCTTACCCCTCTTCTCACTAATAATCTTATAGTAAGCATTATTATCCTCTTCATAAATCCTACAACTATCAACCAAATCAGCAAAGACACGAATCTTCTGGTATCCAACTTCCTTTTTGATCTCCGGGCGCAACCCATTCTCAAACTCGATGCACTTTGAAAGCTCAGCATTTACCTCGTTGTAGTATGGATAAAACTTAGCCAAATCAGCAAACTTTGTAGCATACTCAACAATTGACATACTTCCTTGCTTTAACCCAAGAAACTCAATTTCCTTCTTACCACGAACATATTCTTGGAAATACTTCCTCGGAAATTCCCTACGAAACACAGCCCAAGTGACATTTTCACCTGCCGCTTCCAACCTCTGACACGTCTCTAGCCACTAGTCATCAGCTTCAACTGCTAGCATATGAGTACCATACTGAACTTTCTATGCTGGAGTGCAGTCCATCACACAAAAGATTCTCTCAATCTCTTTCAACCAATACAACGCTCCGTCAGGATCATACTCACCCTTAAAGGTAGGCGGATTCTCCCTCTGGAAGGTCGCCAAACTCCGAGATCCAGCATTCCCGTCAGCACGGCAGATTCTCCATAGCATGCGACATTGCTTCTAAAGCAGAAGAAAGTGCAATATCATTCCTTCCAACCATCACAACTTATCACTATAACATAAACAACAGTTAGAACTCAAATTAACAATACTCGATTATTAAACAAACTACAACTCGACAACTGGTCGGACGAACCGACTTGGTCTGATACCAACTTTGTAACACCCTAATTCTACCCGACAATTAATATAAAAATAAGAGTTACAAAATTCTGACAACCAAATCAGGATGCTACAATTACAACTTAAAGCAACTAAATTCATTGTAGATATATAACACATTAAACTTGGATGAACCAACAACGACATAAATTAATCTTTTAAAACCAACAACTTTCATAACTACGCAGCAGAATCAATTATTCAACTAGAACAACATAAGATAAAAATTATTTACGAACAACAAATTAAAGTTTAATCATCTGAAATAATAACAACAATAAAATAGCAAGTGTTCATCCCCCGAGTGTTACGTATCAGAGCAATGACACTGACTCAAACTACTGAAGGTAAATTGCCTTCACTCAGGATTACCTGCATGTTACCAACATCGGGGTAAAATTCAAACAGAAGGGGTGAGATATCGAACAATATAATAGAATGTATGATAAGTAAAACGTTAAAATCAATTCATACATATTAACCACTTATCAGATTTTAGAAACATAAGCATAATCAATTCAACCACACAACTACTGAGAATGTAACACAGAATGCAACACCGGATGCAACTTGTCTTTATACAAAATGCATGTGGTACTGTTGTACCCCAAAATTTTCCCTCCCATTTTACTCAACATATGTTCATGGAGATCCTCAACTTGCTCCAGGATACCCAAGAGTTGACCAGACAAACTCTCTCCTAAAGCAAGGAACCTCCAACTAGGGTTTCCCTTTTCATCAAGATGGGTAAGCTCCAAAGGCCTCAAATATTTTCCATGGTCCTAATATGTTCTCAAGATCATCCATGTCAATTTTCATGCCTTACACAAGAAGTTTGCTCAGTCAACTGCTCAAATGCTTAAAAATCAATTGTATTAGGTGAAAAGTCAACTGTGACCCACATACAGTCAAACTTCAAGATTTTTGGTCAACATCAACATTTTAAAGTGATGCCCATCATTTGATCAAAGGTTGATCATGCTTCATCAAGGAATGCTCCTAATTCATCAAAACTCAAAAGTTGCTAAATTAGGGTTTCTCAAGAAAAGTCAACCAAACTTTGACCAAGCATAACTTTCTCATACTTCATCAGAAATTTCCCATCCAAGGCTCATTTTGAAGAGAGTCCAATTCCCTATAACTCATATTCATCCCTCAAGTTCAAAAAATGCACTCATGAAAAAAATATGAATTTCTACATTATAGGTCCTTTGGAAAAGTCAACAAAAACACCTTTTGGGTGAAAGCTTCTTACATGAACATGGAAGACCCAATTGAGATGAAAATAAAAGGGTTGTTTAGGGGACATCCTAAGCTTTCTAAAAATTCCAAGAACACATTCCTAGGGTCAAAATTGGAAGATATATACATTGTCAAAGTTGGCCATTTTTGGAAAATTGCCAAAAGTCAAATGTGCTCAAAAGTGCATTTTTTATCAAATGGGCCTAGCTTTTCATGATTGTATCTTGTTGAAGACATGGTCCACGACCCAAATCATCATTCACATATTATTTTCTCTATTTATTTTTTTTTATTTTTATTATTTAAAAGTCAAATTAAATCAAATAAATGGCAACAAAATATAAAAGATTGATTTTTTGATCTGATTTTTGTTAGAATCAAATCTAATCAAGCTGGCATATCAGGATCAAATCGTATCAAGGATGATTGGATAAAGAATGGCATGATATGGCTTATTTTGGAAACAAATAATGCATTTAACAATAAAGATCTTTTCTCCTTAAATTTCAAGATTCAAGTTGTTTTTTGTTGACCTAATACACTCTATTACATATACACAACACAACCAAGGAAAAAGGACAAGGGTGGCAGTCGTGAGAGCTGAAGAAGAAAACTCAAAAATTGGACAAAAAGTGTGGATCTGATTTCTAACCTAGGGGACGATTCAAGGCCATTCAAAGCTTCTAATCACTTCTTAGATATATCCTGAAGCTAACACGATCAATTGCAAGCATTCCCAAGTCCATAATCTCCCCATAGCCTTCACACATTTTTCTCTTTGTTTCAAAATTGATTACAACAATTCTTGCATCATAAACATATTCTAATGATGTATTTGTGATTATTGACATATTTGCAACATGCTTGAATGATTTAATTGGCGGTTTTATGCATATATTGATGATTGTCATGGCTAGGGTTTAAGAAGTTGTTTTAGGGCTTCTCTGTATAGGTAAAATTAGGCCAAGAAAATAGTGACATGGTACTCGTGAGATCAAGACGAGTTGATTGGTATAACTAGAATTGATTTATCATGCGTCTTATGAATTTTTGAAGCTTGCAGGTTTATAGCTATGGAGTTCTGTCCGTAGGTAAAAGCCTGAAACCAAAAACGACACTTCTGGGAAGAAGATGAAGTTGTGGCAGCGTCCCACTGGTCCATTTGAAATTCTTGCATTTTTTGGAGGAAACTACGTGGCTTTCCTTATATTTTATTTATCTAATTATATGAACAATTGAGTAATGTAACGCAGGTGGTTAAGGGAGAAGGATTTGAAGCAGGCGTCATGGGTTCGATCCCAGGCGCACTGCTTTTGCATTTTTCTCCACATTTAATTGCCGATTTGATGTCTCACTACCAAGCATGTCCACCATACACCTCAGTGCTACATCATTGGATCCATCTCCAGACAGATCCAACGCTTAACATGCGAAAGCTCATGGTAGACCCTCAGAAGATGATCCCACTGGATCATGCGCAGGACCTTTGGGCCAAAGAATTTGGGCCCAGCCAACTCAGAAACGCACCCCCCTAATTGCTCATCAAACATGCCCAATTGTTTTTATTTTTTTAATTTTATTTTAATTCCTTTTTTATTATTTATTAATGATTTCCTTTTTTCAAATAACACCGAAAATCTTGTTTTTTTATTAATCAAAAAATCATAAAAAACATCAAAAATCATTTTTTTATAAAAATATTATTATTAATTAATTAGTTTAATTAAATTAAGGCAATTTAATTCTTTTTTGTATAATTAAAATCAAATAGAATTAGGGTTTAATGTTGTACATAACCTAAGTTTTCTCAAAAAATAACCTAAATATTTTCCCAATTAGATTTTTAGGTTTTCCAATTATTTCTCGCATTTAATTTGCCGCGCGCGCCTTTAGTTTTCCTTTTTTGCTATTATTGTAACTACTCCGAGTTTGTAATAGTAATTAGGGTTTTAAATTTCCGCATCTTTATTTACAGTCAAAAGAATTATATATCTGCGAAAGCCTTGTAATAGCTAGGACTTTAATTTCTCGAATTTTAATTTCCGCAAACTATAAGCTGTTAGATGTATGTTAATAGGATTGTATGGAAAGACAAATTGCAATTAATATGGTAGAAAACCCTAAATGTGCAAAGATAAATAAACTGAAAAAACACACTTGCACATGCTCACTCCTAGGATTTACTACACTCCGGTTGTCTTCGGTAAACAGTTATGAAGTATAAGGAATGTTAGTGGTCGTCCTTTAGTCCCAAAAGATCTAAAATGACCCATTCGGATGTTGCCTCTGAAAAAGATCTTTAAGTATTTAGGATGATTACTAAAGTTTCCTAACATTGCTTTTATGATCATACTTGTCCCTTCGAATGTCCCTTCGAACTCCAATAATGGTGCTACTTATTCCTTAATAATAGGATAACGCTGTCTAAAGGAAAACGAACAAACTTTTTTCGAGTAGGTAGATAGTTCCTAGGTACTTGCTCAAACAAACAAATTTTACACAAACACTTTTCAAAACAATTTTCAAAAAAACTTTGTCACACTCTTGAGGACCGATACAAGGGTTATCAAGAAGTAAATTTTTTTCCAAAACAAGCACCCACAAGCAATTTTAAAAAAATGAGCAAGTACCTAAGAGCCCGTGGAAAACCACAGATAGAAAGGGTGCTAACACCTTCCCTTTCTATAATCTACCCCTCGTACTCAGAAACATCTCGAAAAAGGTTTTTTCTATTCTTTTTCCTTTTCCTTTGTTGGGTGAAATAAAAGTCGATGGCGACTCTTGCTTAACGCAACATTTGCGAATACAAAACAAAACCAGTATAACAGTTGGTTCTGCCACCGTATCACAGAACTGGGGACTCTGCCGGGGACATGATTTATAAAGTGGGGTTTACCTAAGGATCTAGGTCATTTTAATTGATTTTTTGGCTTGTCTTGTTTGATTTAATTTTAAGGGTATCTGTTTGGGTTGTTTGGATCCTAAACCCGGATCGGGGAATTCCTTTTAGGTAAGTAGCAATAAACTGTGAGGGAAATGTGTGGGGTATACTGACATAGTTGAAGCAGTAGTTATGTTAATGTGGCACTTTGGTTGGTACCGGTAACCCTTGAGTCAATCAGGGAGAGTACGGGGCCGCCGCGTGGTGTCATGAAGCATCAACTGACCTTAGAACCTTTAATTGCACAACTTGGCCAGTAGGACATAGCGAGATGGCCAGCTTTAGTGTATTCCTAAGGTCGACAGATACTCAATGCTACACTCATTGAGGTTTGACTCTTGAGTTTTGTTTGGTTGCGAGTCAATCTCCTATTGAACGAAGCTGGGGGAAAGATCAGTGATATTGAGATCCCTTAGAACCCGGTTACTGTTTATAGGACAGGTTGAACGAATCCAACTTCAAGATGGTATGACCTTAAAACTCATGCAGGCCTTAAACCTAAGGACTTGGTGTGACTTGCTTGTTTTTTGCTATATATGTGATATTCTAGCATAATCATGACATCATAAGCATGGCATATTATAACATCCAAAGCCTGAGGAGATTGTTAGAGCTCTGTCCTTAGAACGGTCTGACGTAGTGACAAGTTAGGAGACTAGAGGAAGTGTCCAAGGAATCCCGGTTATGTTTCTATTCGAGAAGGCTTACCATTTTTGGGATACCCTAGAATTACAAGCTTTCGAAGAGGTGCTAGCACTTCTCATTTACGGGATGCTACTTTTCCCAAATGCGGATCAACTCGTAGATGTGAACACTATTAAGGTTTTTCTGTCTCATAATCCGGTGCCTACATTACTCGGGGATATTCCACACTCTCTGCATGCTCGTACTCTAAAGAGAAGGGGGACCCTCTTGTGTTGCACTCCTCTATTGGATAGGTGGTTTATTTCGCACCTACCCAGGTCAGTTTTGAAGAATGAATAGGGTTTGAAATGGTCTTGTAGGCTGATGTCCCTTACACATTCAGACATTCATTGGTGTTCACGGTTCTCAGAAGATGTTATCATCATCGATCGCTGTGGTGAATTCCCTAATGTCGCTCTCTTAGGCATTGGGGGAGGAATCACTTACAACCCTTGTTTGGCACTGTGTTAGTTTGGTTATGCGAGAAGAGATGGTCCTCGTGATACGGTTATCTAAGGAATTTCCTTCAACTATGAGAATGATGCGCATGGATACCACAAAAGGTTCATAAAAGCTTGGGGCATGGTGCATAAAATTGATAGCAAGACACTAAGGCACAAGAATTCCATTCCTCTTGAGCCTTATATCCAATGGGTACGAGCTCGCGCCCAAAATCTTATGATGCCTTACCCTGTTGTCCTACCAATAACTGTGGAACCAGTTATTGAAGGAGATACTACTTCCCTTAGTCATCATCTTAACATGCCGACTAATCATGAAGAGTTACAGAAATCCTGGGTTCAACTCAAAGAGGATTCAGACACGTTTGAAGCTCAGCTCTATGCCAGCGAGAAGAAGGTCCTGGAGCTCACTAGGCTACTTCATGAAGAAAGGAGCATAAACGCCTACATTGCACCAAAGAGGATGCGCTCTTGGGAGACCTAGTTTCTTTTTTGCTTTAAGTTTTGTTTGTTTTATTGTAAGCCTAAAAGGCATTCTTTGTAACTATTCGAACTTATTAATGCAATTAACGTGTGTTTCTTTTGGTTAAACAAATCTGAGCCTTTAAGAATCCTTGAAATCATTGCATACGTATCCCATCCATAGCATCGCATAAACAGGTACCATAACAGGTTTCTCATCTTCTTCGCTGTTTATTTCAGCAGTAATGTCTTCTGAGCAAAGCATCAAGGATCTTCAGGCACAAAATGCCCAATTCCAACAGATGTTCATAAATCTGGCGAAAGGGCAGGAGGATCTGAAAGCCCTCATCCTGAAGGAGAAAAAGAAAAAGAAAAAGGTCTCTGGTATTTTGAATATGGGAAGAAGGTTCAGGGGGGCGTTAAAGCAACCAGTCGATCTGACCTCTTCATCCAAGGAAGGGGAGAACCAAGAAAGAGAGACAAGGGAAAAAGACCCCAATCCTAAAGTTTCTGACAATGATACAAACTACAATGATGAACAGTATCCTCCTACTGAGGATAGATACAAGCAGTTGGAGGATCGTCTGAGTGCTATGGAAATCCAGAGGATACCCAGGTTAGACTTTGAAGAATTGGGATTGGTATCGGGAGTGGTCATCCCGCGGAAGTTTAAGGCTCCAATGTTTGCAAAATACGATGGGGTGTCTTGCCCAAAACTCCATCTCCGTTCCTATGTAAGGAAGATCCACCCCACACCGCTGATAGAAATTTGTGGGTTCACTTCTTTCAAGACAGTCTGTCAGGGACTCAGCTTGAATGGTTCTACCAATTGGAGGGAACCAATGTCCGAAAATGGGAAGATTTGGCTGCTGCTTTTTATAAGAAGTATCAATACAACGCCGACCTTGCTCCTACTCGTGCTCAACTCCAGAGTATGTCCATGGGTGCAAGTGAAAGCTTTAAGGACTATGCACAGAAGTGGGGAGACTTGGCTAGAAGAGTCCAACCCCCGTTGTATGATAGGGAGTTGGTCGATATGTTTCTAGGAACGCTATCTGGTCCATTCTTTAATCATTTGATCGGCAACTCGTGAGCTGGTTTCACCGAGATGATTCTAACTGGAGAGAGGGTAGAAGCTGGGATCCGGAGTGGAAAGATATAGAAAGATGCCTCTTAGAGCTCGGTAAAGAAGCCTTTCACTGGTAAGAAGGAAGCCAGTGCCATCTACAGCCCGAGAGGCCAAAGCAGAGCTGAGCACCATCAAACAGTAAGTGCTATAATAATACCTAGACCCGTGGCTGCTCCACAATGCAACAATCGACAAAGGGTGGAAAGACCACAACGGCAGTTTACCCAGATTAACATGAAGTTTGTTGAAGTGCTACCCAATCTACTAAGATCCAACTTGGCAACCTTGAAAGAGGCTCCCAAGAATCCGAACACCACATCTCCTCGGTATAATCCAAATGCTCGGTGTGCCTATCATTCTGAGATTCCTGGCCACGATACCAATGACTGTTGGGCTCTGAGAAATAAGGTACAAGATCTGATCGAGGCCAAGGAGATTGAGTTCGATGCTCCGGAAAAGCCCAATGTCATAACTGCTCCCATGCCTAAGCATAATCGTGGAGTTAATGTTGTTGATACCGATTTATTTGTGACCTCAGTTGATGAAGTTTCTACTCCTCTTATGACTATTAAGAAGAATTTGTTGTTGGCCATTTTATTTCCGGGTTATGGTGAAGGTTGCCACATGTGTTCATCTCTGCCTTCTAGTTGCCATTTGCTGAAGTCAGGTGTTCAGCGCCTGATGGACAACAAAGAAATTTTGTTTGAGAAAACTTTGATTCCCATTGTTTCGTTTGAAGATGTTACTATTATAAACATTTCCGCAAATCCTTCCAAGGTCTCCTCGAGAAGACATGTTAGGATTACATCTGCTCCAAGAGTCGCTCCATTAATAATCACCTTTTCTGGTCCTGTCTCGTACACCTCGGACAAAGTTGTCCCTTGGCATTATGAAGACGATGTTTACTATCATGGCGTTAAACAAGATCTGAAGAATGAAGAGGCTGATCCCGATGTCAGTAACATTGTCGGGACCAGTAAGATTACAAGAAGTGGAAGGGTTTTCTCTCCGGAGATTTCCCTAAAGACTGTCAATAGGCCTATTGTTATTCCGTATGCTACTCCTATTGGTACTTCAACTACTACTCTTGTTCTTACTCCAATTGTTACCCCTACCGGCGAGTCATCTTGTACCCGGGGCAAAGAAGTTATAGGTGAGCCTGCCCGGATGGAGCCACCTAGAAAAATTGTCGTAGAAGCCTCTAAGCAAGAGATAGAGGAAATATTGAAAATAACAAAAAAGAGCGACTACAATGTGGTCGAGCAGCTGGGGAAGACCCCCTCAAAGATATCCATGTTGTCTCTGCTGTTGTGTTTCGAGGCCCATGCGAAGGCTTTGATCGCATTCCTCAAGACTGTGCACGTGCCGTAGGAGACTTCTGCTGATCAATTCAAAGAGTGTGTGGCCAGCCTAACTATTGACAATGGACTGGGTTTTTCAGATGCAGACTTGACACCAAAAGGGAGGAAGCATAATGATGCTCTGCATGTCTCGATTGAATGCAGGGGCACCAATATGGCTCATGTGCTGGTAGATATTGGGTATTCGCTGAACATTCTGCCCAAGAAGGCGCTGGATCGGTTGGATTGTGAAGGCTTAACCTTAAAGCCTAGTAACATTGTGGTAAGGGATTTTGATGGGTCAAAAAGAATGGTGCATGGAGAAGTGGACATCCCCGTCAAAGTAGGTTCCCAGACTTTTGAGTCCACTTTCTCTGTAATGGACATCCGGCCGTCATACTCTTGTTTGCTGGGTCGTCCTTGGATCCATGAAGCTGGGGTTGTTACTTATACACTACAACAAATGCTGAAGTATCCGGTGAAGGGGAAGATTGTCACCGTACATGGAGAAGAAGAGTATATGGTGAGCCACCTCAACTCCTTCAAATATGTAGAGATGGACGGGGAATTCATAGAGACTCCTTGCCAGAACTTTGAAGAGGTTCCCCATATCTTGGCATCGATTGAAACTACTACCAGCAAGAAACTCCTCTGAAGATGGCTTCCCTCAAAGACTCCAGAGCAGTGGTTGAAGAAGGTGGGTATACCAATTGGGGACAACTCCCTGATTTTACTCACAAAACTGACAAGTTTGGTTTAGGATTTACTTCAGGAGCTCAAAGGGTTGTTCGACGCACTCGAGCTGGAGGACCTCCCCTACATATCAGCAATCGGGGAATTAATGCCATTGAAGACAATGAGGAAGACTCTCACATTGACAGCTGGATCTATCCAACTACCAACGGTGGACCGAGTAACTTGACGGCTAAGGACTTTATACACGTTTCTTTTATTCTGCAGTAATTGTCTTACTTGTTTTGAGATTTGTAATAAACAATTTAAACTCTACATCCTTGTGCCCTGCCCGAGGCACATTGACTTTGTTTTTTAGGGCTATTATTTGTCATTTCATATATCATCAATAAAACATTGGACGTTCCTTGCATATAAATTTTGCGCTCTCTATTTTTCTTTTATGTTTTCACTTTATCAAAACAGCTATGCTCTTACACACACTCAAGTATCATACTACAGATCTATATCCACTTTGGATCCCATTGATAACAGCTCTGCTACTGCCAGTTATGAGTTCGAAAATCCGATCAACCAAGCCGAAGACGAAGGTGAGGATAATTGTGAGGTGCCTGGAGAACTTGCTAGACTATTACAGCATGAAGAAAGGGCTATACAGCTTCATGAAGATCCAGTTGAGACGATAAACCTGGGCACGAAGATAGACAGAAAAGAAGTCAAGATCGGCGCAAATCTGGAAGTTAAGATCAAACAACGGTTGATACAAATGTTGCACGACTATGTTGAGATCTTCACCTAGTCATATGAAGACATGCCAGGTTTAGACACTGATATTATGGTACATCGTCTGCCGACTAAGGAAGATTGTCCTCCGATTAAACAGAAGGTCCGTTGTATGCGCCCTGAAATGTCACAGAAGATCAAGGCAGAGGTCATGAAGTAGTTCGATGCAGGGTTCTTAGCTGTCACCTCCTATCCACAGTGGGTTACTAACATCGTTCTGGTACCTAAGAAGGACGGTAAGGTACAAATGTGTGTGGATTAAAGAGATCTGAACAGGGCAAGCCTCAAGGATGACTTCCCACTTCCTCAAATTGACGTTCTAGTTGACAATACCGCGCAGCAAAAAATCTTCTCCTTCATCGATGGTTTCTCTGGCTACAACCAGATCAAGATGGCTCCTGAAGATATGGAGAAGATAACCTTCATCACACAGTGGGGCACCTTCTGTTACAAGGTGATGCCTTTTGGGTTGAACAATGTTGGGGCAACTTATCAGCGCGCCATGGTCGCTTTGTTCCAAGATATGATCCACCATGAGATCGAGGTTTATGTTGATGACATGATAGCTAGGTCTCAAACCGAGGAAGAGCACCTTGATCATTTACAAAAGTTTTTTGACAGGTTAAAGACATACAAGCTGAGGTTGAATCCGAACAAGTTCACCTTCGGGGTAAGGTATGGTAAGCTCCTGGGTTTCATTGTCAGCGACAAAGGCATTCAAGTAGACCATGCGAAGGTAAAGGCCATACAAGAAATGCCACCTCCCAGTACAGAGAAGGAAGTTAAAGGTTTCTTGGGACGCTTGAATTATATCGCCAGGTTCATTTCATAGCTAACTGCTACTTGTGAGCCCATCTTCAAACTTCTGAAGAAAGATCAAGTGGTAAAGTGGAATGACGAATGCCAGACAGATTTCGAAAGAATCAAGGAATACCTTCAAGAACCGCCAATTATGATGCCTTGAGTTGAAGGAAGACCTTTGATATTGTACTTAAAAATGCTAGACAATTCAATGGGGTGTGTGTTGGGGAAGAATGACGAGTCTGGTAGAAAAGAGCACGCAATATACTACCTTAGCAAAAAGTTTACCGACTGTGAGACACGATACTCACTGCTTGAGAAAACTTGATGCGCTTTGGCATGGGCTGCTCGCTGACTAAGACAATATATATTGACCCACACTACTTTGTTGATATCTAAGATGGATCCAATCAAATACATCTTCGAGAAACCCGCTCTCTCCGGAAGAATATCAAGATGGCAGCTGATCTTAACTGAGTACGATATACAACCAAGAAAGCAATCAAGGGGAGTGCATTGGCTGATCATTTGGCTCATCAGGCCGTGGATGACTACCAGTCCATGAATTTTGAGTTCCCAGATGAGAATATTATGATGGTGACTAACTGCGAAGAACCTGGAGCGGATGAAGGACCCGAAGAGGGATCCCGATGGACTATGGTTTTTAATGGAGCTTTAAATGCACTTGGTAATGGCATCGGCGCTGTAATCATATCTCCTGAGGGTTTTCATACTCCTATCACCGCCCGACTATGTTTCAATTGCACTAACAACATGGCGGAGTATGAAGCTTGTATCATGGGTCTCAAGGCTACTATTGACCTCAGGATCAAGTTCTTGGACGTTTTTGGGGATTCAACCTTGGTAATAAGTCAGGTCAAAGGTGAATGGGATACGAAGCATCCGAATCTCATCCCATACAAAGAGCACGTGCTGACATTGCTCCCACACTTTGAGGAGGTAACTTTTGAACATTTCCCGTGAGAGGAGAATCAGTTAGTGGACGCGCTAGCTACCATGTCTTCTATGTTCAAAGTCAGGTGGGACAATGAAGCTCCCTGAATCACCATTGAGAAGTTAGATGAACGAGCGCACTATTGTGAGATTGATACCGGAGAGGTGGCATACAAACCCTGGTTTCACGAAGTCAATAGGTATCTCGAGACTCAAGAGTATCCCGAAGGGGCATTCATCAATGATAAGAAGTTTCTTATAAGGTTCGCTGCGAAATTCTTCCTCAGTAATGGAATCCTCTACAAGCGCAATCATGACTCTACCTTACTACGGTGTGTATACAAGAGCGAAGCAGAGAGGATCATGACAGATCTACATGAAGGTACCTTCGGAACCCATTCTAGTGGACATACCATGGCTAAGAAAATCCTATGGGCAGGATATTACTGGTCCACTATGGAAGCATATTGTTATCAGCACTCCCGAACTTGTCATAAGTGCCAAATCTACACTGATAAGGTGCATGTGCCTCCGGTTCCCTTGAACGTCTTGACAGCTCCATGGCCCTTTGCAATGTGGGTCATTGACATGATCAGAGAAATCAGGCCCATTGCTTGCAATGGACATCGCTTCATTCTAGTGGCCATTGATTACTTCACAAAGTGGGTTTAGGCGGCCTCTTTTGCTACTGTGACCAAGAATGTTGTGGCACGGTTTATCCGACATAATCTAATCTATCGGTATGGTGTGCCAGAGAGAATTATTACTGACAATGGTACGAATCTCAACAACACAATGACCACCGAGCTCTGTAAACAATTCAAGATACAACATCATAACTCTTCTTCCTACCGACCGAAGATGAATGGCGTTGTTGAAGTGGATAACAAGAACATCAAGAAAATTGTACAGAAGATGACGGTGACATACAAAGACTAGCATGAGATGTTACCATTTTCTCTTCATGGATACCGTACCTCAGCACGGATGTCAACAAGGGCAACACCCTACTCTCTGGTATATAGCATAGAGGTAGTCCTACCAATCAAAGTCCAGATACCTTCTCTCAGGATTATGAAGGATGTAGGTTTGAACGAAGACTACTAGATTTAAACTCGACTTGATCAGTTAAATCTAATCGATGAGAAGAGACATACCTTTATCTGTCATGGTCAGACGTATCAAAAGCGAATGATCAAGGCTTTTAACAAGAAATTCATACATCAAGAATATCAAGTCAGGGATCTAGTGATCAAGAGCATCATAATGCCGCAAGGTGATCCCAGGGGAAAATGGACCCCCACATACGAAGGGCCATTTATGGTTAAAAACATTTTCTCGGGTGAGGCTATGATTCTGACCACCATGGACGGTGACGACCTTCCTCACCCTATCAATGCAGACATAGTGAAAAGATACTATGCCTAATTAAAAGACCCGCTAAGTTGACTGGCCTAGGCAAAAATAAGGGCTTACCGGCGAACCAAAAGGGTTCTGGCAAAAATAAGGGATGAAAATGGAAAAATCTGTACACCCGGCAAGCCGAAAACCTGAAAGGTCGGCTTGGGCAAAAAAGGGTATCCCGGAGGATTGAAAACTCGAAAGGGAAGTCCAGGAAAAAAGTTAGGGATGTAAAGTGTATCACTGTGTCCCATTGGATCATCTTGCAACCAGACTTCGGTATCAACTATCAAGATTGGACGTCACCAATCAATCCAATCAACTTTCGGCCAAGTAGCAAAGTGATGAGACGCTCGAAGACATAAGGACAATAGCAGAGTTGGAACTCAATGGGATTGTTGAACATAGTTGTTTTCTTTTGCACAAAATTGTATAGCTTCTATTTTTATGGTGACGTTCTCTCACTAGAGCGTCTGCCTCCTTGTACGAAAACGCCTATTACAGGCCAACTTCGAAAATCAATACAAAATCATTTTCATAAGAAACTTTGAGTTTTTTCTTTTTCTGTTTTATTTTGCAAGAACGTCCAATGATTTATTCTTGACGTATGCATTTGAATATGATTGCTGCTCATAAATATTTACATAAGAAACAAAAAGACAATTACTCGTAATTCCATAAACTCGACAGTTACTCTGCCCAGCAGGTACCGAGACAGAGATAGCTTTGGAGCACAATCATCAGTACATACACTCCCCACAGTAAAAGTATTCAAAAGCATTGATGTCGGCTTTCCCGAAATAGGAGTTACTATCCCCAACCAGGTTCCTTCAGAAAACTGACAGTTATATCCCCAAGCCGAATTTCATAATCGCGAGCGAGTCATTAAATTTTATCTCCCAAGCAGAGTTTATTTCTCTGGATACATAAGCTCAATCCCCAACAGAGCTCATTACTTCAGCTACAGAAATTCACTTTCCAAGTTGTTCCCTGCAGAGTTATTCTCAAACAGAGTCTCTCCCTGACAGAATATTCATAAAAAACAAAGAGTAAATCTCCAGCATAGTAATTTCTGTTCACCATCCCCGGCGGAAGTAGAAGAACCATAATTCTCTACAAACAGTCAGGAATGCTATATTCTCCAGCAGCAGTCAGGGATTTATTTTCCCAGAATCGGACATACCCCAATAGCATTTCATGTACATACATCATGACGTGCACATACATATCATATACAGCAGGATCTCATTTATTTTGAGAACATCATCTCACAAGGCATTTCATGCATTGCATATAATTAACCCTAGTATCTTTTCAGGAAAGACAATTATCTTCAACAAATCCAGCAGTTATACAGGCCACGTCTGCAGACGGCTAATGGAAACTCATTTCCCGAAACTAAACTGGTCAACTAATCTACACTATCACTTAGAAGTAACCCTACGATCCAAGTTCCTTCCTATAAGCCCTACTATCCAGGCTTTCATCCCGAAGTAACCCTACTATCCAGGTTCCTTCCTATAAGCCCTACTATTCATGCTTTCATCTCGAAGTAACCCTACTATCCAGGTTCCTTCCCATAAGCCCTATTATCCAGGCTTTCATATCGAAGTAACCTTACGACCCAGGTTCCTTCTCATAGCCCTACTATCCATGCTTTCATCCCGAAGTAACCATAATATCCAGGTTTCTTCTTATAGCCCTACTATCCAAGCTTTCATCCCGAAGTAACCCTACTATCCAGGTTCCTTCTCATAGCCCTATTATCCAGGCTCTGATTATGAAGTAACCCTACTATCCAGGTTCCTTCTCATAAGCCCTACTTTCCAGGCTTTCATCTCGAAGTAACCCTACTATCCAGGTTCCTTCTCATAAGCCCTACTATCCAGGCTTTCATCTCGAAGTAACCCTACGACCCAGGTTCCTTATCATAGCCCTACTATCCAGGCTTTCATCCCGAAGTAACCCTACTATCCAGGTTCCTTCTCATAGCCCTACTATCCAGGATTTCATCCCGAAGTAACCATACTATCTAGGTTCCTTCTCATAGCCCTACTATCCAGGATTTCACCTCGAAGCAACCCTACTATCCAGGTTCCTTCTCTCTTATCTCCAGATAATAGTTTACAACACTATAAGACCTGGACCCGACCAGTTACGGTCGAGTTCACCTTTCCCCAGTAAGTCACTGTGCAGCCTGGACCCTGACCAGATATGCAGTTCACTTCCACCTCATCAATCAAGAATTAATTCCCCAGTATAGTAATGGACAACCGAATCTCCTATACTCTATCTCCCAAGACACAAATCAACTTTCCTCGATGAAGTCCTCCTCAGCGACAGGTACAGAGTTTCTCGCAAAGGAGTCTCTTATGCGATCAATATCTTTTTTGGATGGAATCTTTAAGCCCATCTCCAACGATTATTTATCAACTTCAAAATGGCATCTGTAAGCCCATTCCCGATATCACCAATCAGTATTACTCTATGCGAGTGCAAATTTCTGGGCAGTCTAGTGTTCAATCATCTTCCACCTTCAGATCTGTTTCCAGTGATTTCTGGTAAACAACCGCTAGTCTTCCAAACTATCAAATAATCTTTGTTAACGCTATTCAATCTCTCTGGTAACTCACAGGATCGACTAGATTGATCCTAGGACTCCTTGGATATTAAAGTTACTCTCACAATCGAACAATTATTCATGGTTGCTATTGTACAAGTGTTTGGTTTATTTCGATCCCTCTCTCTAAGAGTTTAAAAATGTGGTCAAAATGTATATGAAAACTAAGTTATACGAATAAATGCTAATTGTAATGCTGATTGAAGAGACATATAAAACTGTATGAAAAATGAAGTAAATGGTTTCGATTTGCAAAACATTTAACATAAAAGGTTTCTGGAATGTAGAAGTTTAAAATGTGAAGAAAGCGTTTAATGTAATTTTAAGTAAAAGGATGCGTTTGAAAAACAATACTTGGAAGTAAAGGTATTGAAAGCGTAACAGTTCTCTGAAATATAAAGTGCTCGAAATATAAAGAAAGCATTAAAGAGTAAAACTTTGAGGAAAAGACTTTGAAATGAAAAGACAATAAATAAAGAAACTTGCAAATGTTGTTCGACAAAAGAAAAGAGGAAAGTACTGGAAATGGTAAAAAGGCTTTCATTAAGTTAGAAATACATGGTGCTATCATACATACATTTCTCTTGCATTCGTTTCCCTTGCCATGTGGTAGTTTGAATGTTATTGAGTATTTTGTATAACAGATATGACACACCGAAATCCTAATACTAAGACTTCTATTTATACTAATTCGACCCTAACGGTCTCGCTATAGGATCATGCCACGTTTCGAACATGTAAGACAATGCTTCTTTCATCTTTCCACGTGTCCCCAAATGCTCCAACACAAAACTTTCAAACTTTGAAAGTCCCGCTTCCATTTGAATTTTAAATGCTTTAGTGTTCTTCTGTTTCGAACGCTCTTCCCAAACCTAGCCTCGCTGTTGTTTCGAGACCCCTTTGGATATTTTCCCATGATCACCGTTCGAAGCTTCAAGCTTTGACACACTCATTCGAAACACTGCTTCTGCAACTTCGAAATATGGTGTTCAATTCCATTTCGATCAGAACTTTTAACTCTTTTGAATTCTAGATAACATTATCAAAATCTTCAGCCAACAAATTGCCCCTTTAAAATATGTATTTCGATCTCTTTGAGAAATACCTATTTTAAACATTTATACAAGATTTTGATAGGATTTTCGAATCATCATAACATTTAATGCCTTTGACTCCAGTCACATCAATCATAGCACCTTTTGAGTTCCTTAACCGCCCAGAGTCACTTCACAACGTGGAGCAGTTATAAGTAATGATTGTTTTTAAATCACGCCTATTACCTATATCACCTTCTCGCCACCTCTTCATCACACCAACCCATGATCTCCACGTATCATACTTTTACTCGGTGGATGTTTAATCTTCTCATTATAAAACGTTAATTTACTCTTCCTTTTTCTTTTTACACTCTAAATCTTTCATACTCTGGATTTTTACTCTTCTTCTCTCATAAACAATCTAAGCTCTCAAACAACAAAAATGTCTTCCTCCACCTCTTCCCAACTCAAGAAAGTCTCAAAGAAGAAGGGAAAGACTACAAGAGCAACCATGGAGAGTAAAATCGTCACCATTCAAGGCCAATCTGCTCTTGCTCCTCAAATGATTTCCAAAGAAAAAGAAATGCTGTACGCATCACAGGTACTCATCCCTACCCATGTTGCTGGTAAGAGGTTAGCCTTAAATGGCCCTCTTACAGTTTTTGAAATACTAAAGGACACCAGGACAATTTTTCCCGTATGTTATAGCTTCAAACCTTTATTCAACAAAATGGATGCCCCTAGGGCAGTAGAATCTCTTAGTTCGAATACCGCAGAAACCCCAACTGTTCATCCCAAGGACCCATTTATTTTGGATTATGTAAAAAGCAATTTTAAGCCATTTAGATCTTGCCCTACTTCTGATATTGCCTATCAAAACTGGTTCACGAAAGTAGAAGCCAAGAAATCCCAGCAATGGGAAGAATTAGGCATTTATAACCTCATTAAGCTATCGAAACCTGGATTCACCTATAGCCACCCTCTGCTGTTCGCGTCCCTTTATTTCTGGGATAGTACCTACAACACTTTCCATCTCCCAGGTGGAATGATTACCCCAACCTTCTTCGATATAGCGGCCATTACTGGGCTGTCGCCAGTGGGAGAAACTTATGTTCCTGACAATGAAGAGCACTCCAGCATAATTGACTTCGAAGTCAAGTTAGCCAGCTTTTCCAAATTTATCAGCCATTATCATGCTGAAGGGGACAATGTGTCTGACATAGAGCACATTGCATTCTTAACCCTGTGGCTGTCTAGGTACGTTTTCTGCAGTAGATCCCTGCAGGTAGCTAGTAGGTTCATTCCTTTAGCTAGGGATTTACACGAAAATCGCAAAGTGTGCCTAAGTGAATTACTCTTAGTTGACCTCTATGAGAGCCTGAGGTCAGCCGTTTCGAGTCTCAAATCCCACACCTCTAAAAACATTCTATTAGCTGGCCCATTTTGGTTACTCCAATTATGGCTAAACGCCATGTTCGAACCTTCTTTATCAACCGCTAACACTATAGATGAGCAAGATTCGGAAATAAGTGACAGGATAGTCGAAGGCACTAGGCTTCGAAGACTAACTCCTAATGATGACAAGGATGACTTCAAGGTTCAATTCTCGAAGTACATCATGATCCTCTCCAAAAGGCATAAGTTCGAAGAGAGCATGGCGCCTTTCGCTTCGAGGGCTCATGGACCTTCTTGGTTCACCATGGCTCTCTCAGAAGCCATCAAGAGCAAGGAGATCCAAGATGTATGGAGAGCTTTTTTGCTTCCTAGACTCATCTCTTCAAGGATAACCCCAACTAAGAATCAAATTCTCCTCTTTGCCTATCAACCAAACTTCGTTTCGAGGCTGTTTGGCTTATGCCAACTGATTCCTGAACCTTTGTTCCAGACTGAGAGCGCCATCACATCTGGTCGAACTTTCAAGGCAAGGGAAGCCAAGATCCAGCAAGAACAATATCAAGGCTTTGCCCAATTTGAGCTGATAGCCTTCGAACCTACCCATCTCGCGGCTAAAGGATTTCTGGAGTGGTGGATTAAGTTTTATCAAACTTGCATGTTAGATACACTTACAATTCGACAGAAACTAATTGATGCCTTCGATGTGCAGGTACCAGCAAAGAAAGGTATGTTTACTCATGCCAAAGAGATAAAAGCTTTTCAAAATTATTTTGAAACTACTTATGACCCCACGCGCTTGGACTCCACTGTGCATCAAGCAGCTGAGACCTTGAAGGAAAAATTTAAACAAAAAGTTTCTAAGCTAAAACTTCCTTCAGGGCTGTCACCTGAGGATAGGTATAGGTTGGCATTCGAAATGCATCCACCTAAATTTCCCAGATTACCTACCTCAGAACTGGCTCTGGCTTGGTTTCCCCCATATCCATGGTGGTTTACTTGCAAAGAGATGTTCAAATATCTTCAAAGGAAACCAAAGCCATCTGAGACTGTGACATGGGCTCGATACTGGCTTCATGATTTCCCAGGACATCTTCGATACGACCTTTCTGCTATGTCAATTAAATCTGATCAAGGCACAGGTGCGAATGCTTGGGAAAAAATCCCAGATGTCTTTTATTTTCCATATCTTTAACCTTTGCTTTAATTGTTTTGAATTTCAGCTATCAGGATAAAGACCGCTGCCTCGAAATCGAAGGAAGGGAGTGCCTCTCAAGCCTCCATCGAAACTACCGAAAAAGCTAATCCACCCGAAACAACTACTACTGCTGCAACTACAACAACAACAATCACGCCAACAACGACAAGTGCCCCAATTCCAACGGTAATCACTTAGTTTTTTGACGCTTCGAATTCACTCAAGCTTTTTATATCTAACTTCGTTAAAATTCGTTCAGACCAACAAGCTTCCTCCCACTACTCCCAAGAAGCGGAAACCAAGCACTACTGGGGAAGATCCTACTGCTGGAGGAAACTCAAATACTGCTTCGAAGAAGAAGCTAAAGAAAGCTACACCCAAAAGCACTGTTCCGACTAGTGTCTCTGGACTCGACTCCAGGGATGCTTCTCCCTTACCAAAATCCAAAAATCCACCTTCGACCTCCAACCCACAGTTGGAACGCATAGCTAGTAACCTCTCCTCTGAGGGCCCACAGGTAAATCGAACTACTTCTAAAAACGTTTAACTTCTTATTACCTTGATGAATGTTTTCTTTAACATTTTGCTGATCCTTGCAGAACATCTTGAATCCCACTTCTACCATTTTGACCTCACCGTCCAGGGCTGCTGCTCCGCTTAACTCCTCTCCTCAAGGAGATTCCAGCAATTTGGTCCAAAACAAAGGTTCTTCCAATGTGGCGGTTTTGGCTGGAACTTCTGAACAGCCAGATGACCAAGGTACCTCCATTCCTCTGAAAGAGGTGAACGAAACAATACTTCAAACGTCTGCAGAGGATTCACAAAGGGTTCTTCAAAAGTCCCCTCTTGAAACTCTTCAAGAGGACCCAAAGGATACCCAGACTGAAGAAGAAAAAGCTGACTCTGGGCAAGGATTCGAAGAATCTACAGACGAAGAATCTGAGGAGGAAAACGCCAATGACGAGGAAAACGTCAATGATGGTTCGACTGCCGGGACGGAGTCTAACGCACATAGTGGCGAAAGGGATGGTATCGAAGTGGTAGATTTGGACGAAGATGAAGAAGACCAAGAGCACGAAGCAAATGAAGGGGATGGTGACGCAATCAACGAAACCCTAGAGGTTGAAACAAACGTGGTTCCCCTACGCGTGGAATTCCCCCAATCCTCTCCGTCTCGAATGACTGACGAGGAACTGGCACTTCTGAGGCGAAATGACCCCATTGGGTATATGAAGGCAAAGTTGGCTCAGAGGGACGTTCCACTCGCTAGGGCTGGCACAAGTTCAACCAGCTATCCTCTTCCCACAGATGAAAGAGTCGTTCTTCTTAACAAAATTAGGAGAACTATTCTCAATGTGGATATCTTCGAAGTGCTTAAGCAAGATAGTACTGCTTGCTATACTATGAAGGAGCTGCTCACAAAGGTTAATCTTTCCAACTGCTCTTTGCCAGTTAGTACTCTCTTGTTTGATCTTCAGAATTTGCTGGACAACGTAACTGGCTACCTTCTCCAAGACGAATATGCTGCCAAGAAGGTTCACGAGAAACGCATTGCCATGGATGCCGCCTATGAACAAGCTTCGAAGCTTTCTCAAGAAGCTGAGGATCAGGCTATGCATCTAAAGCAGGCGAAAACTGAATATGAGGCTCGAGCTGAGTCCATTCTTATTTGGGAAAGGCAGATTCTGGAACTTCCGCAGAAAATTAAGGAGGCTAAGGAACAACAACTAGCCTTCGAAACTAATCCTGCAGGTAACCAATTCGAAGAGCTTCTCAACCAGGGGCTTGTAGAAATGGAGACTGCAGAACAACTTAAAGGAGAAGTGGCAACCTTGGAAGGTGCCAGGCGGTTTGCTCAGAAGAGACTTGAAACATTTCGAAGCACCTTTAATCGATTGAAAAATAATGTTTATTTCTAGATTTTTATGTCTATCTGACCACAACTTTGGTTTTTACATGTAATATTCGAACAACGCCATTTTGGCATTCTATCTTGCCATCTTGGCTTTTTATAATATTTTGTTTACGTTGTTATTATTCGAATCTCCCGCAGGCTTGGCTTATATTTCTTTAAATATTTCCCATTAACCTTTAGGACACGTTTATCATCCAAGAGTTCTTCGACTTCGTATGCATTGTTTGAGAATACTTTTAATATTCGAAAAGGTCCTTCCCAATGAGGTGACCATTTACCTAACGCTTTGTTCTTCTTATCCATAGGCAATATGACTCTCCAAACCAAGTCATTAATAACGAATACTTTTTTCTTTACCCTTTTATTGTATGTTCTGGCCACTCTTTCTTTTTGCCTCATCAAAATTTCCAACGCATGTAACCTAATTTCGTCCAACTCAACTAATTCATTCATCATCATTTCCCAATATAATGCAGCTGGAATTTCGTTTTGTTTCTGGATTCGCACTGATTGCAGATGAATTTCTACTGGTAACACTGCATCATGGCCGAATGTAAGTTGGAAAGGCGTAGTGTTGGTGGCTTCCTTAGGAGATGTTCTACAAGCCCACAACACTTGGTCCAGAGTTTTATGCCAATTTCTTGGCTTCTTGCCAATATGCTTCTTGATTAATCCTATTATTACTTTATTTGCTGCTTCGACTTGTCCGTTTGCTTGAGCATAATATGGCGTTGATGTTAGCAATCTAAACCCCATTTCTTGGGCAAATCCTTGCATCTTTCTACCAGTAAATACAGAGCCTTGGTCTGTAGTTATACTTTCTGGCAATCCAAACCTATAGATAATGTGTTTTTGTATAAATTCGATAATTGCCTCTTGATCAGCAACTACCAAAGGTATGGCTTCGATCCATTTGGTAAAATAATCTACTCCTACCAAGATATATTTCTGACCTTTGGACGAAGCAGGATTTATCTCCCCTATCAGATCCAATGCCCATCCTCTGAATGGCCATGGTTTGATGATCGAATGCAACTCACTTGCAGGGGCGTGTTGAATTCCTGCATGTTTCTGACATTCCTCACATCCTTTAGCAAAGTCTATGCAATCTTTGAGCATGCTAGGCCAATACAAACCATATCGAAATAGCAACCATTTCATTTTATGGCCTGCTTGGTGTGCCCCACATGCCCCATTATGGACTTCAGACAATGCTAAATATGCCTCACTTTCTCCTAGGCATTTCAATAATACACCTTCTTGGGTCTTTTTGAACAATTCGTTCCCCATGAGGAGATATGACAATGCTCTATATTTTGTTTTTCTATCCACCTTTAGAGTTGGGTCTGCTAAATAGCTCTTTAATGGACTTCGCCAATCTGTATCTGACAAAGTATTTATGGCTAGAATTTCGAATCCCCGTTTCTCAGCATATCCCAATCTCATACTTTCCAAATCCGATAGTGTGAATCTAGTAGCCATAACTCTTCCCCTTATTTCGACCAAATCCTTAAGATTCTTGGTAGATACTCTATAACCTGAAGCCAACTGCGCTAAGTCATTTGCTTCTTGGTTTTCTAACCTTGGTATGTGTTGAATATCCATGTATTCAAACTTTCTTAATAGCCTATTGACTATGACGAAGTATACCATTAAATTTTCCTTTATGCACTTGTATTCTTTTGTGATTTGTTTGACCACTAATTCAGAGTCTCCTTTAATTTCGACTCTGGTTGCCCCCAATTCCAACAAAGCTTCAAGTCCAACAATGAGCGCTTCATACTCAGCTTCGTTGTTTGAACAACGAGGACCATCCAATTTATACTTGAATTTTGTTGGAATTCCTTCAGGAGAAATTAGAAGGACTCCAACACCACTTCCATTCCTGTGGGTTGAACCATCAAAGTATAATTTCCATGGTTGCATTTCGACGTAACTCATGCTTGTCTGCTCAACCAATGAATGATCCACAATGAAATCAGCAATCACTTGACCTTTCATAGCTTTTAAGGGCATGAATGTCAATGAATATTCTGTTAAGGCCAGAGCCCACTTTCCAACTCTACTATGCATTATTGGTTTTGAAAGCATATGTTTAATGACATCGAAGTGAGACGAAACATAAACATCAACAGGTTTTATATAATACTTGAGTTTCATACAAGAGAAATATAAACAGAGACATAGATTTTCTAAATTTCTATATCTGGTCTCTGCATCATTTAGCACTCTACTTAAATAGTATATGGCTCTTTCGACGCCATTGTTATCCTCTTGTGCTAACATACTACCTATGCTAACTTCAGAAGCAGATATGTACAGTCTCATGGGATTCCCCCATGATGGTGGAGACAAAATAGGAGGCTGGGAAAGATATTCTTTTATTTTGTCAAACGCCTCCTGGTGAGCTTCGTTCCATTCGAAGGCCTGACCTTGCTTCAGACGAAGTAACGGAGAGAAAGCTTGGGTCCTTCCACTCAGGTTCGAAATAAATCTTCTGAGGAAGTTAACTTTCCCTAGTAGAGATTGCAACTCCCTTTTTGACGCAGGTGCTTTCGTCTCCATTATGGCTTTGGTTTTGTTCTGGTTGATTTCAATTCCTTTCTTGTGGACCACAAAACCAAGAAAATCTCCAGCCTGCACAAAAAATGCACATTTCAAGGGATTCATTTTTAAGCCATGTTTTCTCATTCGTTCGAATGATTGGCTTAAATGATGCAAATGTGCTTCTGCAGATATAGATTTGATGACTATATCATCAATATACACCTGCATGAAGGTTTCGATGAAGTCATGAAAGATTGAATTCATCGCCCTTTGATAAGTTGCCCCAACATTTTTTAAACCAAAAGGCATCACCACCCATTCGTAGGTGCCTAAGGCTCCTGGGCAACGAAATGCTGTTTTTGCAACATCTTCTTCAGCGATGAAAATCTGGTTATATCCAGAATATCCATCTAACATGCTCAAGTATTCGAATCCTGCAGCAGAATCTACTAGCATTTCTGCCACGGGCATGGAATATTCATCCTTAGGGGTTGCAGTATTTAAATCCCTAAAATCTATGCAAATTCTTAAAGAACCATTTTTCTTAATAACAGGTACTATGTTTGCTAACCATTCAACGTACCTTGTTGTTCTGATGAATTTGCAGCGCAACAACCTTTCGATCTCAGTTTTAATTTTTGTGAGAACCGCTGGTGCGAATCTTCTGGGAGTTTGTTTGATGGGCCTCTTGCCATCTTTGATTGGCAGCCTATGTTCGACCAACTCCCTCTTTAAACCAGGCATCTCATCATAATCCCATGCGAAACAATCTTTGTTTTCCTTAAGGACTTTGATCACTTTTTCCTTGAGGCCTGGGCTAAGTTTAGCACTTACGTAAGTTACTCTTTTCGTTTTTTCATCCCCTAAGTTGACTTCTTCGAGCGGGTCCTGTGCCAACATTTTGACACCTGAGTTTATGGGGTCCCTTTCGAAGCCTAAGGGTTCTTTGTCATAGATGGCATCCAACCTTTGATCCATCTCTAACTCTTTGATGGGTGAGAATTTCGAACCCCCCCCACTAACTTCATTCGTCTTTACAGTTGATTCATTTATTTCAGCCTCTAAGGCCGCTTTCGATTCATTCTCAGCCATATAGGCCGAAATCTTTTCGAAGAAGGTAGACTCAGTCATGGTTAAGGTTGTCGAAGTCCCAGCCTGCTGGCCGTTTTTGCATAGCACCTTCAACTTCCTCTTCTTCACTGATTATTGTTCTATCCCAGTAAAGACCATCATGACGAAGTGTCATGTAGTAGTGGGCGTTTCTAGTTTCATTCATCTCATCGTTTGGAACACATGGAGCAATCTTTGCCAGATTTTTATCATAATCCCTTTTGTCAACTAAATTGACAGTTGACATAAAGTAACTCTGGTCTGCTTCGATGTTTTCCACGATTCCGTCATCTCTCCACAGAACTAGTCGTTGATGCATTGACGAAGGAACTGCCCCCACGCCATGGATCCACTCTCTTCCTAGCAGTAGGTTATAGTTGGCCTTGGCTTCGATAACCATAAACATGGTGGGCCTGCAACTTGAGCCTATTGTCAATTCCAACTGGACCACCCCCAGTGTTTTGCCCACTTTTCCCTCATAATTGGATAGAACCATATTATGGGGCTTGATATCTCCTTCGCGGATCTCTAACCTTTTTAGCATGAAATGGGGAATCAGGTTGACTGCAGCACCCCCATCCACTAGAACTTTGTTCACACCATGGACACCTACTTTCGCCCGAATGAAAAGTGGCTTGAGATGATTCTTCATTGCAGGCTCTGGACGTTCGAAGAACGCATTTTGTTCCTCAACAGCCCCATTGTCCATCACGTAGTAGCACACGGGCCTATGTTTCATTAAATTTGTGGTGTCTTCCTCCTCATATTCATTGATTTCGGTTTCCTGCCCAAATTCGCAGGGAAGCACAGACACCACGTTACAGTTCAGGTTGAATGAAGACTCCCCCTCCGATTCGAAGTTATCTGTTATCATATCTTCGTCCTCTTCCGGGCCTGGAGTGTATTCCTTTGATTCGTCTCGTTGGTCTTCAGAAAAAAGCCTCCTATTGACTGGAGGTTTCTCTTCAGTCTGATTTTTTGGTTTGTTGGTGCTTGATTCACCTTGTATCTTCGTTGAAGTATCCCCCTTGTTTGCCACAGCTTCTCTCTCAGCCTTTCGAATCCTTTGTTGTCTGCGCCACTGGGATCTTGTCATGGGGTTCCTTCCTTTGTAATTCTCTAATCTCACTTCCTCCCTTTTTTGTGTGTTGAATTGCCTCCTGTATGTCACAGCATGGCGTGAATTTCGTTCAGCACCCCTCCATTTGTCTTTGCCTTTGTCATTTCTGACTTGCAGCCATCTATCGGTTGGTACTTCGGCAGGGAGTTTGAAAGTCACCCTTCGAGCAACTTTGGGGTGAGGGCTATCAGGTCTTCGCTGTTTGTATCTGCTGTCGAAACGCGGGCCCATCTGGGCAGTTTCTTGATGGTTCCAGCAAGGGGCGAAGGGGATCGTTTCGAAGGCCCTGGCCATGCTTTGGTCATACACAGCAGAACACCTTGGGCAAACCAAGCACTTAGTTGTCCCTTTGTAGCAGCGAAAAACAAACTCCAACAAACTCTCTCCAGCCTTGGGATAGCACCTAAAGAGTTGGTTATCCTGGCGCCAATTGTTGCCAGTTCGAGCCCTCTGTACCCTTTCGAAATTTGCAGCAATTCTTTGGTTGCAGAGGATGCTGCACCTAGGGCACAATAACATGCCTGGATCTCCTTTGTGGCATGTCATGAGATAGTCTTTGAGAGTAGCATCTCCAGTGTGATTATCCCCCATTCTGTGCTTTTCTTTTTCTAAGTATTTTTCCACTTCCTCCATCTCAGAACGGGGTCCTTCCATATCCACCATATTTATTTCCACATCCCCCTCTTTAGTTTCGTCATCGCCCCATCCTGTGGGCTTTATATCTTCGATCTGGACCTTCGAACTTTCTGGGGTAGAATATTTGACCAGATAGTCGAACTTTCCACTGGGTTCCCCCAGAGTGTCCCATATTTCCTTCTGAAGGGGAACTGGCTGCGTAATTTGGACTTTTTCCAATTCCAGCCTCAAGCCCTCAGTGACTTGTGTCAATCCTTCGTTTTGATTTTCTTGGCCTTCAGTAGCCTGGGTTTCTCCTGCAACAGCCACAGGTGCAACAATCGAAGTATCTGGCGTATTCTGGATGTCTTCAGTGACTTCCTCGCTGACTTCGACCATCACCCAGTTTTCGACTCCAGTGTCCTTCTCTCCTGTTAGGGTGTCGCTTCGATCAGTTTCCACCATGTTGACCTCTCCAATGCATGCAGGCTCGGAGTAGTTGGTGTCTGCGACGTCCAAAGGATCTTCGTCCACTTTCATCTTCACCTTGTCAGCAAACTTTAGTCTGCCATCTTTGATCGCGTTTTGAATCAAGTCCCTGAAAAGAAAACATTGTGAGGTCTTGTGGCCTAGGAAACTATGATATTTGCAAAATCCCCTTTTCTTCCTCTGATCCAAGGGAGGTATTTTGACATTTGATGGCACAATTAGTTGGCCATCCTTGACAAGCAAGTCAAAAATTTCGTCACACTTAGTGACGTCGAAGGTGTAAACCTTCTTTGGAAACTTGTCACTTTTCTCATTTTCAACAATATCTTTCCCTTTCGTGGGAACTAACATTTTGCAGGAGTAAGGTGGGGCCTGTTTTAATTCAGCGAGGTCGATTTCGACCTCTTCGAATTCGAATTCAGGATATTCTTCTACTTCCTCAGTCCCAACATAGGAAACCCTTTCTTTCTTACTATTCTTAAAGACTCTGGCTTTTTCAGCTTTTAGTCTTTCGACCTGTCGAACCCTGTCGGCTAATTGAGCCATATCCCTCAAATACTGAGTATCTAATTTCTTTCGAATAGAATAATCCAAACCCCCAGCGGCCATTTCGACTAACTCATGTTCAGGCACTACTGTGTAACATCTGGCTTTTAACAGCCTAAATCTATTCAAATAATCATCTATGGGTTCAGTGAATTTTCTCTTAACACTGGCCAATTCCTTCAAACTTATTTTCGATTGTCCCATGTAAAATTGTTCATGGAATAATCTCTCTAAAAGGGCCCAAGTGTCAATAGATCCAGGAGGCAACGTGGTAAACCAAGTGAAGGCGTTTTTTGTCAAGGAACTTGGGAAGTATTTGATCCTGAGATCTTCATTATTGGCTATGTCTCCCGCTTCGGTTAAATATCTCGCTATGTGTTCGACTGTTGACTCGTTGGTATCCCCAGCGAACTTTGTAAATTTAGGGACTTTGTATCCCCTTGGTAAATCAGTATGCATTATACAATCCAATATAGGAGAAGCGTAATTTGGCCTCCTCATTCCCGTATTGAGGCCATTCTGGGCCATGATCCTCTCTATCATGGTGGTTAGGTTATTTTCTGCCAAGATGTTATCGTTTCGAATCCTATGAACGACGGCATCGGCATCTTGATTTCGACCAACCAAAACAACTCCCCTAGGTTGTTCTTCTCGAAATTCTGGGGCTTCTGGCCTTTCGATCCTTGCCCCTGGTTCCATAACTTCCCTTTGTGGGCCTTGAATTACTGGGGCTTCTAACCTTGGTGCTCTGGCCCCTAAGTTAGCTTCTTCTCTGGGTAGTCTATGAATTGGGTCGTTAGCAATTCGTTCTATAACAAGCATGTTTGTTCGAAATCCCGCCTGGTTCTGCCTACGCCTTTCTGTGGGAGCAAAGAAGTCTGCTATTCGACTCATATTGTCAGCGTTTTCCCTGTTCGTCACAGTCACATTCTGAACTATTGGGGCAAATATTTCCTGCATGGTTTGCGCTAACACCCCTATCATATTGTGGTTGCTGTCATCCATCAATTGCCTAAAAGCCAACTGGTTATCTGTGGTTAGGATAGGCAACGTGCTATAACCCACTGACCCTTGGTTATTTGTCATAAATTGGTTCGCCCCAGACCCAGATCCTAGTTGTGGGGATGAATTCAAAGTGGAATTGTGTAAACCTGCCATAAAAGATGTTGGCATTCCGTAAGAAGAACTTCTAATTCTATTCCCATCGAAGCCGGGTGGTCTAGTTGATGGTGTGGCGAAATGGGATTGTGTTCCTGGTGGTGGAACGAATCCCCCAGGGTAGCCCATAGTTCCAGTATTTCCTAAGATCGAACTGTTAGTTGATATGCCACTTATTCCATTGGTGGCTATGTTACTGGTTGAAGATGCAACAGACTGTGCATTCGAAGGGATTACGTTAGATGTTCCGCTCGAAATGGACGCGTTAGTGCCTGTTGCATGTGGGTCACCTTGGTTTCCTTGTTGATTGTCCGAATTAGACATTTTGTCCAAACGTTTTCTTCTGGATAAAGGTTGGTTGCTGTTGGTTATCTTACCACTTCTCAGGTTCATAAAACAGCAAACTTCTTAGGTTCCTACATTTTTGGGATGGCTACGTCTCGACAATCCTTAATTCTGATATCCAACTATTGGTCCCACCGGGTGTGCCAATTTGTTTCCAGTGATTTCTGGTAAACAACCGCTAGTCTTCCAAACTATCAAATAATCTTTGTTAACGCTATTCAATCTCTCTGGTAACTCACAGGATCGACTAGATTGATCCTAGGACTCCTTGGATATTAAAGTTACTCTCACAATCGAACAATTATTCATGGTTGCTATTGTATAAGTGTTTGGTTTATTTCGATCCCTCTCTCTAAGAGTTTAAAAATGTGGTCAAAATGTATATGAAAACTAAGTTATACGAATAAATGCTAATTGTAATGCTGATTGAAGAGACATATAAAACTGTATGAAAAATGAAGTAAATGGTTTCGATTTGCAAAACATTTAACATAAAAGGTTTCTGGAATGTAGAAGTTTAAAATGTGAAGAAAGCGTTTAATGTAATTTTAAGTAAAAGGATGCGTTTGAAAAACAATACTTGGAAGTAAAGGTATTGAAAGCGTAACAATTCTCTGAAATATAAAGTGCTCGAAATATAAAGAAAGCATTAAAGAGTAAAACTTTGAGGAAAAGACTTTGAAATGAAAAGACAATAAATAAAGAAACTTGCAAATGTTGTTCGACAAAAGAAAAGAGGAAAGTACTGGAAATGGTAAAAAGGCTTTCATTAAGTTAGAAATACATGGTGCTATCATACATACATTTCTCTTGCATTCGTTTCCCTTGCCATGTGGTAGTTTGAATGTTATTGAGTATTTTGTATAACAGATATGACACACCGAAATCCTAATACTAAGACTTCTATTTATACTAATTCGACCCTAACGGTCTCGCTATAGGATCATGCCACGTTTCGAACATGCAAGACAATGCTTCTTTCATCTTTCCACGTGTCCCCAAATGCTCCAACACAAAACTTTCAAACTTTGAAAGTCCCGCTTCCATTTGAATTTTAAATGCTTTAGTGTTCTTCTGTTTCGAACGCTCTTCCCAAACCTAGCCTCGCTGTTGTTTCGAGTCCCCTTTGGATATTTTCCCATGATCACCGTTCGAAGCTTCAAGCTTTGACACACTCATTCGAAACACTGCTTCTGCAACTTCGAAATATGGTGTTCAATTCCATTTCGATCAGAACTTTTAACTCTTTTGAATTCTAGATAACATTATCAAAATCTTCAGCCAACAAGATCACAAAAGGCAGACCAAGCCAATCTACATCCTTAGGTTTAAGAAGATTGAACAAGGGAAGTTGTTGTATCCCAAAATTTTCCCTCCCATTTTACTCAACATATGTTCATGGAGATCCTCAACTTGCTCCAGGATACCCAAGAGTTGACCAGACAAACTCTCTCCTAAAGTAAGGAACCTCCAACTAGGGTTTCCCTTTTCATCAAGATGAGTGAGATCCAAAGGATTCAAATCTTTTCCATGGTCCTAATATGTTCTCAAGATCATCCATGTCAAGTTGAATGCCTTACACAAGAAGTTTTCTCAGTCAACTGCTCAAATGCTTGAAAATCAATTGTATTAGGTCAAAAGTCAACTATGACCCACATACAGTCAAACTTCAAGATTTTTGTTCAAAATAAAATTTTGAAGTGATACCCATCATTTGATCAAAGGTTGATCATGATTCCTCAAGGAATGCTCCTAATTCATTAAAACTCAAAAGTTGCTAAATTAGGATTTCTTAGGAAAAGTCAACCAAACTTTGACCAAGCATAACTTTCTCATACTTCATCATAAATTTCCCATCCAAGGCTCATTTTGAAGAGAATCCAATTCCCTACAACTCATATTCAGTAGTCAAGTTCAAAAAATGCACTCATGAAAAGATATGAATTTCTACATTTTAGGTCCTTTGGAAAAGTCAACAAAAACACCTTTTGGGTCAAAGCTTCTTACATGAACATGGAAGACCCAATTTAGATGAAACCAAAAGGGTTGTTTAGGTGACATACTAAGCTTTCTAAAAAGTCCAAGAACACATTCCTAGGGTCAAAATTGGAAGAGATATGAATTGTCAAAATTGGCCATTTTTAGAAAATTGCCAAAAGTCAAATGTGCTCAAAAGTGCATTTTTTGTCAAATGGGCCTAGATTTTCATGATTGTATCTTGTTGAAGACATGCCCACGACCAAAATCATCATCCACATATTATTTTCTCTATTTATTTATTTTATTTTGATTTTTATTATTTAAAAGTCAAATTAAATAAAAAAAATGGCAAAAATTATAAAAGATTGATTTTTTGATCTGATTTTTGTTAGACGCAAATCTAATCAAGCTGGCATATCAGGATCAAATTGTACCAAGGATGATTGGATCAAGAATGGCATGATTTGGCTTATTTTGGAAACAAATAATGCATTTAACAATCAAGATCTTTTCTCCTTAAATTTCAAGATTCAAGTTGTTTTTTGTTGACCTAATACACTCTATTACATATACACAACGCAGCCAAGGCAAAAGGACAAGGGGTGGCAGTCGTGAGAGCTAAAGAAGAAAACTCAAAAATTGGACAAAAAGTGTGGATCTAATTTCTAACCTAGGGGACGATTCAAGGCCATTCAAAGCTTCTAATCGCTTCCTAGATATCTCCTGAAGCTAACACGATCAATTGCAAGCATTCTCAAGTCTAGAATCGCCCCATAGCCTTCACACGATTTTCTCTTTATTTCAAAATTGATTACAACAATTCTTGCATCATATTCTAATGATGTATTTGTGATTATTGACATATTTGCAACATGCTTGAATGATTTAATTGTCGTTTTGATGCATATATTTATAATTGTCATGGCTAGGGTTTAAGAAGCCGTTTTAGGGCTTCTTTGTACAGGTAAAATTAGGCCAGGAAAATAGTGCCATGGTACTCGTGAGATCAAGACGAGTTGATTGGTATAGCTAGAATTAATTTATCATGCATCTTATGAATTTTTGAAGCTTGCAGGTTTATAACTATGGAGTTTTGTCCGTAGGTAAAAGCCTGAAACCAAAAATGATACTTCTGGGTAGAAGATGAAGTCGTGGTAGCGTCCCACTAGCCCATTTGAAACTCACGCGTTTTTTGGAGGAAACTACATGGCTTGCCTTATATTTTATTTATCTTATTATATGAACAATTGAGTAATGTAGCGCAGGTGGTTAAGGGCGAAGGATTTGAGGCAGGCATCCTGGGTTCGATCCCAGGCGCACTGCTTTTGCATTTTTCTCCATATTTAATTGCAGATTTGATGTCTCACTACCAAGCATGTACACCGTACACCTCATCGCCTCATCATTGGATCCATCTCCAGCCAGATCCAACGCTCAGCATGCGAAAGCTCATGGTAGACCCTCAGAAGATGATCCCACTAGATCAGACGCAGGACCTTTGGGCAAAAGAATTTAGGCCCAGCCAATTCAGAAACGCACCCCCCTAATTACTCATCAAACATGCCCAATTCTTTTCTTTTATTTAATTTTATTTTAATTCCTTTTTATTATTTATTAATTATTTCCTTTTTTCAAATAACACCAAAAATCATATTTTTTTTATTAATCAAAAAATCATAAAAAATATCAAAAATCATTTTTTTATAAAAATATTTTTATTAATTAATTAGTTTAATTAAATTAAGGAAATTTAATTCTTTTTTGTATAATTAAAATCAACTAGAATTAGGGTTTAATTTTGTACATAACCTAATTTTTCTCAAAAAATAACCTAAATATTTTCCCAATTAGATTTTTAGGTTTTCCAATTATTTCTCGCATTTAATTCGCCACGCGCGCCTTAATTTTCCTTTTTTCTATTATTGTAACTGCTCCGAGTTTGTAATAGTAATTAGGGTTTTAAATTTCTGCATCTTTATTTACAGTCCAAAGAATTATGTATCTGCAAAAGCCTTGTAATAGCTAGGACTTTAATTTCTCGCATTTTAATTTCCGTAAACTATAATCTGTTAGATGTATGTTAATATGATTGTATGGAAAGACAAATTGCAATAAATACGCTAGAAAACCCTAAATGTGCAAAGATAAATAAACTGAAAAAACACACTTGCACATGCTCACTCCTAGGGTTTACTCCACTTCGGTTGCCTTCGGTAAATGGTCGTGAAGTATAGGGAATGTTAGTGGTCGTCCTCTAGTCCCAAAAGATCTAAAATGACCCATTCAGATGTTGCCTCGGAAAAAGATCTTTAAGGCTTTAGGATGATTACTAAAGTTTCCTAACATTGCTTTTGTGATCGTACTTGTATGCCTCTTCAAACTCCAACGATGGTGCTACCTATTCCTTAATAATAGGATAGCGTTGTCTAAAGGAAAACGAACAGACTTTTTTCGAGTAGGTAGATAGTTCCTAGGTACTTGCTCAAACAAACAAATGTTACACAAACACTTTTCAAAACAGTTTTCAAAAAAACTTCGTCACACTCTTAAGGACCGATACAAGGGTTATCACGAAGTAAAACTTTTTTCAAAACAAGCACCCACAAGCAATTTTTTAAAAAAAGAGCAAGTATCTAAGAGCCCGTGGAAAACCACGGATAGAAAGGGTGCTAACACCTTCCCTTTCTATAATCTACCCCCTGTACTCAAACATCTCGAAGAAGGTTTTTTATATTCTTTTTCCTTTTCCTTTTTTGGATGAAATAAAAGTCAGTGGCGACTCTTGCTTGCCGCGACATTTGCGAATACAAAATGCAAACCAGTATAACAGTCGGTTCTGCCACCGTATCACAAGTACCAATGGAGCAGAACTCCTAACTTAAAAATATGCCAATAAATAGAGGCATCAACAAGGCATAAGCCTTCAACTTAACATTTTGCCAATCCATACAAACTTAACGAGCATCAGCTCCAACTTGATATACGATGTATGCGATACATCATGAATGTAGAAAGAATCAACAACAAATAACAACTCAACATAAATAACCGTTGGCCATAAGCCCAACAACATCAACGACAATTCAACATCAACATAATTCAACTTTGTCCATAAGCCTACAACATAATATCTGCCAAATTAGAGGCATCTCAACATAATTCATCAACCTATAAATTCTCAATTAAGCACGACTACACATCACACTGTAACGACCAAATCGACACACACGTGCAATATGACTAGGGAACCTACGTGCCCCTCGACATACACAACAAGTAAGACATAAATAATAACTGACTCAATACTCCTCGACACACACAAAAATAGAAGAATAATAACTACTTATGTTCTTCAACACCACCGGTAACTTTGTGCCGCTCGACAACAGTACCGTGCTGCTCGGTATGCCTCGCAGCCTAATGCCGCTCGACATTCAGCTCATATATTCTCTGACCCACCTCGTAGCCTAAATGTTGCTCTGTAACTAGCACCATCAGCATCCTCCTCGACCATTAAACCCAACCAACAACATAGAATAATACAACAACATAACGACCATCACAACATAATTCATGATATCTGGCCAACTGCTCGGAATAACACAACAACGGGCAACTATATCTAATTTCAAGAGATTCACTAATTGTACAAGACAGTCACGCTGAACCCTTCCTATAACGACCACAACAATAATTTGCTAATTTTCCTGCCAACCGCTCAGAATATCACAACATCCTAACGACCATATCAACAGGTAAAATCTACAATAATTCAATCATCGATTATACTAGGAAATTATACAGACAACTCAAAATGCCCACAACATAACAATCGGGCAACTTCCTATAACAAGTTCATTAAACAGGCGTAAGGTAACTCCCTAAACGACCACAACATGAGGAAACAGGCAACTTTAATAACAAATTTAGAAACATCAACGCACAACAGTCATACAAACAACCAATTCCCACATAATACACATCATAACTCCCATTATACGGTCATAACCCCACCCTTACCTGGATTGAAGGTCGCTCTACCAAACTTCTAGCCGACAACTTTGCTTTGCTATGCTCGACAACCATACAACTTTACTGAATGACCGTGCAGCTCTTCCGGCCAACGCACAAACCCTTAATCACCAAATAAATCAAATCATTGTGTTAGCTTAACCTTATATCATCAATCCTATTGGGTCTAACTAACGCACACCGACTTTACTACTTCCAACCAATAAAAATAAGCCTAACCCCATTATTCCATTAAATCCAACATTATTATTATTAATCAACTAATTAATTAATTAATAATAATCTAAAAACTTATACCAAAAATTCTCAACATCTCACAACTTTTCAACAAATAATCCAAAAATAAATTAATTAAATAATTGATTAAATTAACGGGTGTTACATTTGTCATGTAGATAGTCGTCCCATCCTGTTTAGGGAATTAATCTATGTTGTACCCCAAAATTTGCCCTCCCATTTTTCACAGAAATCACAACCCTAGGGTTTCTCAGATATTCAAGATTGGCTTAGGAATCAATCAGACAGATTTTCTCCTGTGGCAATAAACCATCAATTAGGGTTTCTCGTGCAATTCTCAAAAGAAATGATTTCACAAAGATCCAATTGGCTTTCACATGTTTCATGCTTTTTCAAGTTTACTGAAAGGTTACTGTTTGTCCTCAAGGCATATTCATTTGGGACAAGAGATGGGATCTAAGGCGATCATTTGGGACATTCACGTTTTGTTTGATCCTGGTTAACCAGATAATTTGTGTAAGTTAAGACATTTTTTTGTTTATGGAATAAACATTTGTTTGTTTATGGAATACACAGTGCGTGTTTATTTGGAATGCAGTGGCAATATTACATGATCATTGGAATTTAAGTTATCTTGGTTGAAATTATTGGAATACAGTTTCAATTATCTTAATCAGGAATCTTAAAGAATTAGTGAATATGCGAAGAGAAAATTGTGAGTTATTGACAGTAAAGGATTTTAATGGACATCAGAATACCTCATAAGACTTTTTTCATTTATTTCAAAAATTGTTACAATACAATTTATTATTTAAATGCTTTAAGTTTTACAACTTATTGTATTTGAAAAATAAATTAGTACAATTATTTGAGTATTTCTCTCTAAATTACAAGGAAAAATCTAAGCCTAAGGATGACTAAGCTTCCATTGCTTCCAAGATTACCAAAGAATCTCTTGTTTCCTCTGATTTGCCACCATTCAGTTTGCGCTCACATGAAAACAAAAGATAGAAAAATGATTAGTACAGTTAATTGGACATGGTTAAGAATTTTCAAAAGAAAAAAATGTGTTCATCATTAAAGTTTTCAATTTGGAATCAGAAGGCTATTTTTAATTCACCACGTTTTTATTTTTCTATTTGCAAATCACAAGAAGATTATTCTTCTTGGTTCACAAAAAGAAAAAGAAAAATGAAAGCAAAGCTGTCCAAATAAAAATGCAAGCAAGGCTATCCAAACAAGGCGTAAAACAGGGCCAAGAAATACAGCAGCATGGCTGTGATATGGTGGGAGAACTGACTTGGGATTTGCGTTTGTGTTCGCAAATGTTTCGGTTTAGCAAGAGTCGCCACCGACTTTTTATTTTATCCTAAGGAAAGGCCAAAAAGCACAGGAAAGACCTTTGAGATGTCTTCTTGAGTTCGGGGAGTAGATTATAGAAAGGGAAGGTATTAGCACCCTTTCTATCCATGGTTATCCATGGGCTCTTAGTTACTTGCTTAGATCACTTGCTTTTGCTTTTCAATTATTTGAAGTGGTGCTTTGTGTGTGATTTTGAAAGATGCTTTGAAATGAGGCCATCATTGTGGCAACCTTTGTAATGATTCTTGTTTGAATGTATACAAAGGTGTTTTTGTCTTTTGAAAGGTTTTTAATGTTTTAAAGTAGGGTTTTGAAATTGTGTTGTGAAGTGTGTTTTTTTTTAAAAGTAGCAAGTATGTTTTTGCAAGTTTGATCAAGTAACTAAGAGTTGTCTACCCTAATTTTACTCAAAGATCTTTCCTTATGTTTTTAACCCTTTTAACAGTGTTGTTTCACCATTATATTTGGTGAACAACCTTGTGTTAGGATGTTAACGGGACAGGCGCGGGTCATCGTATAAACCATGATAGCAATAGTGTCAAGTGTCTTTGGCAATTTTCTTTAAGGGACTTGATCATTTTGTTTAGGCAACTCCGATAGCGTCATCGAGGGACTATGATCATTTTGATTGTTTTTGTTTTGCCAAAATACTTGACATGCATAACATGGCCCATTTTTGAAGGCAACAAGTGGATGGAACCCTAGGGGTGCAAGTGTGCATTGTGTTTGTTTTTCATGCATTGTTATCTTTGATTTTTGGGTTGTCTAACTGTTGATTTTATCTTTCCATACAGACCTAATTACTAGCATTTGTACAAAGCAATATAAATGCAGGAAATAAATATCCTATACTATTAAAACCATATTGAATTGCATGAGAATATAAAGGCAAAAATAAGGTAAAAGCAAGAAAAATGAGTGTCTTTCGACCCAGGCAGTAGCACCCTTCGACTTGCATTTTGTTGGCCTCCTTCAATTGGGGCTAGCGCCAGTGAGGTCATGGCCTTCGATTGGGCTTTGGCACCAGTCAGGTCATGTACTTCGATTGGAGGCTGGCACCAGCATGGGAGTGCCTTTCGTCTGAGCCTGGACTTAGTGCAAGTGTGCCTCTGGCTGGGCCTTTCTGCCTTGTTGCCTTCTTCGATTGGGCCTGGAATCTGTGCAAGATGCAATCTGCCTTTCTGTCTCCTTCGATTGGGTCTGGAGTCAGTGAGGAAGCCTGGGGCTTCGTTTCATACTCCTGTCTTTTGTTTATTTCGTTTGAGATATTAAACAGCAACATGGCCCAAGGCCATGCTATCATTACCTCAGGGCCAGGTTAGTTCTTAGAGCATTTGTAACAAACCAAAGAACAAAACCAAAAGGAGAGACAATAAAAACAAACTAAAAGAGTGGAAACGAAAAGGTAACAAACACTATGTATATGTTTGAAACGAAAAGGAAGCTTATTTACATGTTACGCTAGAAATGAAGGGTTCAAGGTTAAGAATGACTTGCCTTGCTTGAGGCTGGAACGTGTGTTGGGCCTTTAAGTGGTTTCCTTGAATGCTTCTGGATTCGAAGGGAGGAACCAGGAGTTATGTCTTTGATACTGGATAAGTGTGAGGTTCTTCCTACTGGATTCAAAGGGTAACAAGGTATAGGGATGTTTCAGATTCTAAGGGGATAAGTGTTTGGATTCTGGGTATGTGTTTGATGAATGTTTAAGTGTTTGAGAATTTTGTGGTGTGTGAGAATTTTGAAGATACGTTCTCCTCTCTTCTTTTTTCTTTGTGCAAATGAACTCTCTATTTATAGAGAAAGGCTTTTGGGAAGCTTGGGGAGAGAAAATAATAAAATAAGGCCCAGCTGGAAAGTAAATGTCCACTTGTGCCACAAAAGCAAGATGAATGGTTCAGATGGGGTTGCTTCCTCCTAAAGGAAAATAAGCGCAAGGCTCAAGACAAACTTTTCTAAAAGGTAGTACTGTGCTATTAAGTGCAAGTGGTCTTAGACAACAAATGGGTAAAGGCCTAAAAAGGGAAGACACGTGGCCTAGCCTATGGGTAAAGGCTTAAAAAGGGAAGACATGTGGCCTAGCCTATGGGTCTAAATGTTCAACTTGATCTTTTGAGTTGAATCCCACACCTTTCAACCAGACTAGGACAACACGGCATTCGTTTTCACCAGCTGTGTGTCCTTCGAATGGACCAACTGTGTGTTCTTCGAATGGCCCTTTTCAGAAGGTTATTAACTTCTGAATCGAAGGAAGATTTCAGAACATTATTGACTCTTTGAATTGAAGAAAACCAAAAGGAGGCCTTTACTTCCTGATTCGAAGGACAGTCCTGAGTCGAAGGACATTCTTGAGTCGAAGGACACTGTTTCAAAGGGAACCAAAAACTCAATTGAAACTTGTATGGAGATCATTTCCTTATGAATCGAAGGAGACCTATTTGAATTCACATTGCCCAGACGAAACTTGTATCGAAGAAAACATATTTCCAAATCGAAAGCTCATGCTCGAAGGAAGCATATTGCCCAATCGAGGCAGGCTTGCAAGCAGTATATGCCCAATCAAAGCAGGCTTGTAGGTAGTGAACTTGTCCAAATCGAAACAGGCTTACAGGCAGCTAAAATAGGTTTTCAAAGCAAGCATGCAGGCAACATGCTTGGTGAATCAAAGGGTTTGCCTTGCAGGGGGCACTTGTGGCCAGCAAACATGGTTTTCAAGGCAAGCAATGTAGGCAGCAAAAGTCACAAACGAAGCCTGCAACAAGAAGTCACATGCCTATGCGAAAGAGGCACGCTAGCATCCATTTTGAGCAATCGAAGGAGGCCAAGAGTCAATCGAAGGATGCTGATCGAAATATGCCTAAAGGCCAATCGAAAGAGCTGAAACGAAGAACACTTGTATTTCTCCAATTTTTGTCAAAATAATATTTTTATCTGTTTTCTCCCTTTTCGACAGTTTCCTTTTAATTTTAGTATTGGAAAATCCAAATGCACTTGTTCAAGCTTGAACCTTGAAAATCCTTGTAAGAAAGGCCTTGAGAATTGAGAGGGCAAATTTTGGGGTACAAGAGCTGCCCCTGTTCAATCTTCTTGAACCTGAAGAGTTAGATTGGCAGTTTCGCCATTCGCGACTCGAAGGTAAAAGATGATTGGACACTAGAGTGCCCAAAACATTTGCACTCGTGAAAGCGTAGTTTGAGGGAATGGGCTTAAAGATGCCATTTGGAGATGGTGGATCTTGCTGGAGATGGGCTTAAAGATGCCATCCAAGAATGTTTGTTGAATTGCGATGTTGTAGGTCAGAAGAATGAGCATCAAAATGGTATCTGTGTCTGGAATGCCATTGAACTGTATCTGGGGACTGAGTTTGTATGAGCAAAGGAATGGCGTCCGTGTCTGGCGCATATCTGAGCTATAACTGTATTTGGATTTTGAATGAATATCAGAATGACTACCGTTTCTGGAGTGTGTCTGTATTCTGAATGGGTAATAGAGAAAAATCTGTGTATGGAGCAACTGTGTGCTGAGGATAAATTCTGAATGAGTGACAGAATGGCAACCGTGTCTGGAGCGTATCTGGACTGTATCTGAAGTTTGGGATCTGTATGAGTAGCACAATGACTTACGTGTCTAGAGTGTATCTGAAACTGTAATTGGGATCTGAATAAGTGACAGAATGGCAACCGTGTTTGGAGCGTATCTGGACTGTATCTGAAGTTGAGATTTGTATGAGTAGCAAAATGACTTCCGTGTTTGGAGTGTATCTGAGACTGTAACTGGGATATGAATGAGTGACAGAATGGCAACCGTGTCTGGGGCGTATCTGAACTTGAAGTTGATAATTGAATCTGAATGAGATATAGAATGGCCGCCGTGTCTGGAGCGTATCTAGTCTGTATCGGATTGCTGAAGTCTGAATGGGTAGTAGAATGACCGCGGTATCTAGGGTGTATCTGTACTGTATCTGACTTGAAATTCTGAATGAGTAATAGAATGACCGCTGTGTCTGGGGTGTATCCATATTGTATCTGAATAATTGTTAACGATAGTCTTTTAATCTTATCCTGAAAAGGGTAAAATGTTAGCTAAAACACAAAGTTATGTTGCATGATGTGTATGATGCAATGAACTGTACTTCATAAATGTTTATGATATATGAATGTAATGGTTATGTATGCAGGCTGAGTAGCCTTCTTGCTGAGGAAAATGAATCCTTGATAGCTGGAGATAATGAATTCCTTGACTGCTGCCGGGGAAAGTAAATCTTTGACCGAAGCTTGGGGATTCCAAAAATCTTTGACTGTTGAAGATGAGAAATCCTTGCTGACTGCTTGTGGATTAAAGATCTTCGATTGTTGAGGACTCTTAGGACCACTGCTGGGGATTAAAAATCTTTGGCCGTCGCTGAGGACCTGGAGAGGAGAAACCCTTGCTGACTGCTTGGGAAATAAGGAAAACTTTGAAAAATCTCAACTGGGGAGTTGAAACCTGGGAGACTTCTGCTATAGAAATGAGACTGAGAATCTTCAATCTGCTAGGAAATAACTCTGTGGGGAGAATGCTTCGACTATTCTGGCTCCGTTGGGGACAGGATTTCAGAGTCTTCGGGCTCCACCGCGGATCTCGAAGCTTAACTCTGATGGGAAATTTGAAATTCAACTCAGTTGGGGAATCAAGCTTTAGACTGTACCGGCCCTGTTGTGGATCTTGAAGCTTAACTTTACTGGGGGAAATATGCTCCAAATCTTAGCTTTGTCAAGGATCCAAATGATGTGTCGTGGGGGATTTCTTCTGGAATGGCACAAAGATATCTTCCTCCACCTTCAACCTACCAGTAATTATCCTTTTTTCAATTTGTAAGCAGTGATTATATTCAAATGCATATGCCTATTTAACAAAACATTGGATGTTTTCAAATAAAACATAAGTGTAAAAAGAAAAGAAAGGCAAACAAATTTCTACACTTCGAAGTACATTTGTATTTAACTTTTGTGAGTATCTTTGTACAAAGGAGACAGACATCCTAGTAAGAGAATGTTGTCGTAAGAATTGAAAAAATCTTATACAAAAGAAAGATGGCTATGTGTAACAATTCCATGGGATTCCCATTCTGCCATAGCCTCCACAACTCTGAATATTTGTCCATTCACTGCTTCGTCCGTCGATGACTGGATTGATCAGAAGCTTGGAGCTTGTTGGTGAAGAGATTGTTTCTTAAAAGTGATCCGACGAGACATAGTCATACGCTTTAATTCCCTAACTTTGGCCTGAATCGCACTTTCGGGTTTTCGATCCATCAGGAAACCCTTTTTTGCCCAAGTCGCCCTTTCGGGTTTTCAACTTTCCGGGTGTACAGATTTTTTGTTTTATCCCTAATTTTTGCCTAAACCGCCCTTTCAGGTTTTCGGTTCACCGGGATGCCCATTTTTGCCCAAGTCGCCCTTTCGGGTTTTCAACTTGTCGGGTTGTTTTATGCGTAGTATCTTTTGACTATGTCTGCATTCGCAGGGTGTGGCAAATCGTCGTCGTCCATGGTGGTCAGAATCATTTCCCCACCAGAAAAGATACTCTTGACCATAAATGGTCCTTCGTAAGTAGGAGTCCACTTGCCCCTGGGATCACTTTGCGGTAAGATGATTCGCTTGATTACAAGATCTCCGACTTGATATGTCTGACGCCTGACTTTCTTGTTGAAAGCCTTAATCATGCGTTTTTGATACGCCTGACCATGACAAACAGCAGTAAGTCGCTTCTCGTCGATCAAATTGAGTTGATCAAGCCGGGTCTGAATCCAATCGTCTTCACTCAAACCAGCGTCTTTCATGATCCTTAAGGAAGGAATCTGAACTTCCATGGGTAGGACAGCCTCCATGCCATACACCAAAGAAAATGGGGTTGCCCTTGTTGAAGTACGTGCCGTGGTACGATATCCATGCAGAGCAAACAGTAACATCTCGTGCCAATCCTTGTAAGTGACTGTCATCTTTTGAATGATCTTCTTGATATTTTTGTTCGCAGCTTCAACAACACCGTTCATCTTTGGCCGATAGGGAGATGAATTATGATGATAAATCTTGAACTGTTCGCATAGAGCGGTGATCAAAGTATTGTTCAGATTTATACCGTTGTCTGTGAATATCCTGTCGGGGATACCATACCGGCATATGAGGTTCTGCTTAATGAAACGGGCAACCACATTCTTTGTAACAGAGGAAAAGGAAGCTGCTTCGACCCACTTGGTAAAATAATCAATGGCGACCAAGATGAAGCGATGTCCATTGGACGCCGTGTGCTTGATCTCTCCAATCATGTCAATGCCCCACATTGCGAATGGCCAAGGAGCTGTCAGAACTTTGAGAGGAACATGAGGAATATGTACTTTGTCGGCGTAGACTTGGCATTTGTGGCAAGTACGGGAATATTGATGACAATCAGCTTCCATGGTGGACCAGTAGTAACCTGCCCTTAGAATCTTCTTTGCCATTGTATGTCCGCTCAAGTGGGTGCCAAATGTGCCACTGTGTATCTCAATCATGATCAACTCTGCTTCAGCTTTGTCTACACATCAAAGTAAAACACAATCATGGCTGCGTTTATAAAGGATGCCATTGCTTAGGAAGAACTTGGTAGCAAATCTCCTTAAGAACTTTTTATCTTTGACTGAAGCTCCTTCGGGGTATTCTCTAGTCTGGAGATACCTTTTGATTTCATGAAACCAGGGTTGTTCCACTACTTCTTCGGTATTAATCTCATGACAATGCGTAGGTTTTTCCATTCGCTCGATGGTAATTTGGGGAGCCTCGTTATCCCAGTTGAGTTTAAACATGGAGGACATTGTAGCCAGAGCATCTGCTAGCTGATTCTCTTCTCGCGGGAAATGCTCGAAAGTAATCTGCTCGAAATGAGGCAGCAATGTCAAGACATGTTCTTTGTATGGGATAAGATTAGGATGTTTGGTGTCCCACTCTTCTTTGACTTGACTGATAACCAAAGCCAAGTCCCCAAATACGACCAAAGATTTGATCTCCAGGTCTATAGCAGCCTTGAGACCAAAGATGCAAGCTTCATATTCGGCCATGTTGTTGGTACAGCTAAAACAAAGTCGGGCAGTGAAGGGTGTATGGAAACCTTCTAGAGAGATGAGTACTGCACCGATACCGTTGCCAAGTGCATTTGAAGCACCATCAAAGTACAGGGTCCATCGGGATCCTTGTTCAGGTCCGTCATACGGTCCGTTACTTTCGATATTGTCCAATGTCATGATGTCCTCATCCGGGAAGTCGAATCTCATAGATTGATAATCTTCGACGGCTTGATAAGCTAGATGGTCGGCTAGTACACTCCCCTTTATAGCTTTTTGGGTAGTATACTGGATATCATACTCAGTCAGGATCATTTGCCATCTACCGATTCTTCCAGATAAAGCAGGCTTTTCGAAGATATACTTGATTGGATCTATTTTGGAAATCAACAAAGTGGTATGAGTCAACATGTACTGCCTTAGTCGGCGAGCAGCCCATACCAAAGCGCAACAAGTTTTCTCGAGTAGTGAATAGCGAGTCTCACAGTCGGTAAACTTTTTGCTAAGGTAATAAATGGCATGCTCTTTTCGACCAGACTCGTCATGTTGGCCCAACACGCACCCCATCGAGTTATCCAAAACAGTCAGATACATGATCAACGGCCTTCCTTCGACGGGTGGCATCAGAATATGAGGTTCCAGAAAATACTCCTTGATCTTATCAAAAGCAACTTGACAATCGTTGTTCCATTCAACTACCTGATCTTTCTTCAACAATTTGAAAATTGGCTCGCAGGTAGATGTCAGGTGAGAGATGAACCTTGCAATATAGTTCAAGCGTCCCAAGAATCCTCTAACCTCTTTTTCAGTAGGGGGGCTGGCATTTCTTGTATAGGCTTCACTTTAACAAGATCGACCTCAATACCTTTGGTGCTGACAATAAATCCTAAGAGCTTACCAGACCTAACTCCAAAAGTGCACTTGCTTGGATTCAGTCTGAGTTTATACTCCTTCAGCCTAGCAAATCGCTTTTGCAAATGACTACGGTGCTCTTCTTATGTTTGTGATCGAGCTATCATGTCCTCCACGTAAACCTAGATCTCATGATGTGTCATATCATGAAACAAGGCTACCATGGCGCGTTGATAGGTTGCCCCTGCGTTTTTCAGTCCGAACGACATCACTTTGTAGCAGAAGGTACCCCATTGTGTAACAAAGGTAGTTTTCTCCATGTCCTCGTGGGCCATCTTGATTTGGTTGTAGCCAGAAAATCCATCCATAAAGGAGAAAACTTTATGTTGAGCGGTGTTATCAACCAAGACGTCAATATGAGGTAGAGGGAAATCATCTTTAGGGCTAGCCCTGTTCAAATCCCGATAGTCCACACACATTCTGACTTTGCAGTCCTTTTTGGGTACGGGCACAATGTTAGCGACCCATTGTGGATAGGTTGTAACAGCCAGAAAGCCAACGTTGAATTGCTTCATTACCTCAGCTTTGATCTTCTCAGACATGTAGGGCCTCATTCGGCGGGCCTTTTGTTTGATCGGTGGACAATCTTCTCTTGCAGGGAGACGGTGAACCATGATATCTGTGTCTAATCCTGGCATGTCTTCATAAGACCAGGCAAAGATTTCAACATACCCGTTCAACAACTGCACTAGGCGTTCCTTGACACTCGGTTCCAGGTTGACACCTACTTTTACTTCTTTCCTGTCTTCCTCTGTCCCTAGGTTGATGGTTTCTAACAACTCCTCATGAGGCAAGATGGCCCTCTCTTCTTGTTGTAGAAGTCTGGCTAACTCTCCTGGCACTTCACAATCTTCGTCAACCTCGTACTCAGCTTGATTGACCAAATCTTCAGAGTTATCGAAGGCTAAAACAGAATAGTCACCCATGGAATCCGGAGTGGATGGGTACCTGCATTTGTGAGTGTGGGTGTGTGTAAGGGATAGCCATATTTAAACAAACAAAAATGCAAAAGGAAAGAAAATGAACACAACAGTTTATAGATGAAAAACGTCCAATGATTCATTAAAACATGACATATGATTATGAAGAGAATCAAGCCCTTACAAATGGACCTACGTGCCCCGGGCAAGGCATGAGGTGAAAATAGTGTGCGAATTGTTTTAGTTATTACAGACCAAAGAAAATGGGAAATTGTTCAAAGATAAAATTACTGGTTGATAAAGGTGATAGGAACAAAATCCTTTGCTTCCCAATTGTTCAAACCCCCTTCGACAGTCGGAAAGATCCAATCTTCAAAGTGGCTCTCCTCATCTTCATCTTCTACATCATTGATTCCATGGAGAGAAATCTTGACGGGTGGTCTTTTGATCTTAGAGCGACGCACAACCTTTTGTCCCGCAGCAGTAAACCCCAACCCAAACTTGTCTGTCTTATAAGGAATGTCAGGCAACTGTCCCCATACTGTACTCTTCCCCTCCTTAATCACAGCCTTTGCGTCTTTGAGGGAAGCCATCCTAGCCACCTGCTTGGGAATGATAGGTACCTTAACCACTGCCTTCGCGACTTCCACCTCGGGAGAAACTTCCTCAAAATGTTGAAAAGGTGTTTCGATGAATTCGCCATCCACTTCCACATACCGAAAGGAATTGAGATGACTGATCATGTACTCCTCCTCACCGTGCACAGTTATGATTTTACCCTTAACAGGATACTTCAGCATCTGGTGCAAAGAGGATGTAACTGCCCCGACATGATGAATCCACGGTCTTCCCAGCAAACATGAGTATGACGGACGGATGTCCATCACATAGAAGGTGGAGTTGAACACTTCAGTGCCTACCTTGATGGGAATATCAACCTCCCCATGAACCATTCTTTTGGAACCATCGAAATCTCTGACGATAATGTTACTAGGCTTGAGGGTCAAACCTTCACAATCCAAACGGTCTAAAGCCTTCTTTGGCAGCACATTCAGGGAAGAAACAGTATCGACCAATACATGGGTGAGTGTGGTCCCTCGACACTCAACTGAAACATGTAATGCATCATTGTGCTTCCTTCCTTTGGGAGTTAGGTCAGCGTCGGAAAAGCCCAGGCCATTGTCAGCAGTAAGACTGGCCACACAATTTTGGAATTGGTCAGCCGAGGACTCTTGGGGGACATGTGTTGTCTTCAAGAATTTAATCAGAGCCTTAGCGTGGGCTTCTGAACAGAGCAGGAGAGCTAACATTGATATTTTAGAAGGGGTTTGCCCCAATTGTTCCACAACGTCATAGTCACTTTTTCTGATTATTTTTAGGATTTCATCCATTTCCTTCTGAGTGGTTTCGGGGATAGCCACAGCCTTAGCCTTCGTCTTGACAGGCTTTTCCAGTATCCCCTTACCCTTGTCGGTATTATCAACGGATGGTCTTTCTTCAAGAGTGTTTAATTCTTCAATCACTGGGCCTTGCACAGAGGGTCCAACAGGTGCAGAAATTTTTAAGGGTCCGAAGACTGCTCGGGGAGGAGCAATCTCCGGAGAAAAGATCCGGCCACTGCGGGTGATCTTGCTAGTACTCGCGATGTTTCCTATGTCAGGGTCTTCTTCAGAGATTTCTCGGACTGTTTTGATTTGTTTGATGCCGTGGTAGAAGATTTCTCCCCCATAGTTCCACGGTATCATTTTCCTTGATTGGTACGGGACGGGTCCCGGCATTGTGATCTTTAGAGGTGCACATTCAGAGTTGGGTGTAATCATGACAGGCCTTTTGCAAGCCTTGGAAGGATTGTCGGAAATGGTTATGATGGCAATATCATTGGTTAAGGTATCACAAGCATCAGGAATAATTGGATTGAAAGTGTTAACAGGGGTTTTCTGAAAAAGTATTTCTTGAGTATCCATTAGGCGTTGGACACCCGACTTCAACATTGGACAATCACCTTGAACGTTTGAGCACAAATAGAAATCTTTATAACAACCAGGAAAGATCCCGGCTCTCAACAAATTTTCTTTTATCACTAACAATGGAGTCAACAGATCGACGATATCAGTAACATGGAGATTTTCCAAAACAGCATGCACATTGTGGCCGTGCTTGGGCATCGCCGTAGATATAACATTCGACTTTTCAGGAGCATCAAATTCGACCTCTTTGGCGTCAATTAAATCCTGAATTTTGTTCTTAAGTGCCCAACAATTATTGGTATCGTGCCCAATACTGTCAGAATGGTATGCGCACTCGGCTTTTGAGTTGTAGGATGGAGAGGTGGTATTTACATTCTTTGGCGCCTCTTTTAAATTAGCAAGATTCCACTTCAGGAGATGTGGAAGGATCTGAGCAGGTGTCATATTTACCGGGGTAAACTGCCGTGGTGGCCTTTGCTGATAAGTTCTGGGCTGATCATTCCTCGGTTGGCTATTTCTAAACTAGTCTGATGCAGACTTCTGTATTAATACGGCCCCCACTGTTGGCCGACGTTCCTCTCTTTCCCAATTTTTTTGGGTGTACACAATAAATGCTTCTTTCTTGGCTGGGAAAGGTTTTCTAGCAGCTGTGGATGCAGAAGCATCCTTTTGAATCTTTCCACTTTTGATACCGGCTTCCACCCTCTCGCCAGTCAAAATCAACTCAGTAAATCCCGCAGAGGAGCTTACGATTAGATGGTTGAAGAAAGGGCCAGATAGGGTCCCCAAAAACATGTCAACTAATTCCCTATCTGATAGCGGTGGCTGCACCCTTCCAGCCAGGTCGCGCCACTTCTGGGCGTACTCCTTGAACCCTTCATTTGAAGCCATCCCCATACTCTGTAGCTGAGTACGGGTAGGCGCCAAATCAGCATTGTACTGATACTGACGATAGAAAGCAGCTGCCAAGTCTTCCCAATTGTGGACCTCTGATCTCTCGAGCTGGTAAAACCAATCTAACTGAGTGCCAGACATGCATTCTTGGAAAAAGTGCACCCAGAGGTTTTTGTCGGATGAATGTGGCTGGATCTTTCTAACATACGACCTCAAGTGCATCTTAGGGCAAGATAGACCTTCGTACTTGGAGAATGATGGCACTTTGAACTTAGGAGGGATAACAATCCCAGCTACAAGCCCCAACTCCTCAAAATCCAACCCGGGAACCCTCTGCAACTCCATAGCTGCTAATCTGTCTTCAAGGTTCTTATACTTGTCATCCGCTGGTGGATACCGTTGTTCTGAATCGTCTTCGTCTACTTCCTCTTCCTCCTCTTCTACCTCATATTCGGAAGGCACAGTAACTCCTTTCCCCTTGCCAATCCCTTCGTCGGACGTTGATGGAAACTCAAGAGTCCTTCTAGTGTCACCCTCAAATCTTCTTCCGAAAGTAGCTACCCCCGGTCTCTTTTTCTTTTTCTTCTCTTTATTCTTCTCTAGCAGAGCTTTGAGATCCTCTAGACCCTTTGCCAAGGTCATGAGGAGTTGCTGAAATTGCAAATTTTGTGCCTGTAGGTCCTTCACTGTTTGCTCCAAATCCATCTTACTGAAATAAACAGCAGGAAGATAAGGAAACCTGGCTTGAAGACCTGTTTATGCATATGATGAATGATATGTTATTCATGTAATGCATTCAAGGGTTTTAAAATTCAAATTTGTTGCAAATAAAAAAGAACGCACGTCATATTAAGAAGAAATTTGTTAGTACATAAATGCCCCATGGGAGAAATATCACAAAAATTAATGTAAAAAGACGTTGCGCATCCTTTTTGGTGTGATATAGGTGTTAAGAGTTTCCTCCTCGTGAAGTCAGCGGGTGAGCTCTAAAACCTTCTTCTCACTGGCATATAAGTTGGCTTCAAAAGTATCCCATTCTTCTTTGAGTTGGATCCAACTCTTTTGCATTTCCTCCCATGATGTTGGCATGTTAGGATGTAGGATGGTGTATGGAACCTCTCCTTCCTTAACAGGCTCTTTGATCAAGGGGAGAATGTGAGGATATGGCATCATGAGATTCTGGGAGCGGGTTCATACCCACTTGAGGTAAGGCTCAAGGGGGATGGAATTCTTGTGCCCCAGTGTCTTACTATCCACCTTGTTAGGCATCCTCCAAGCTCTGATGAACCTTTGTCGAAGTCCTTGCGCATCGTTGTCGAAGTCAAAAACTAGATCAGGAATCAACATGTCATGAGGGCCATCCCTCCGAGCATATCCAAATTGTCTCAAGGCTAGACAAGGGTTGTAGGTGATGCCTCCCCTAATACCAAGTAGTGGGACATTAGGGAATTCACACAATGATCAATGAGGATGAAATTTTCTCTGGACCGAGAACACCAATGTACATCAGAATGTGTGAGGGTCATCAACCGTTGTGACCACCTTAAACCCTGCTCATTCTTCAGAACTGATTGTGGAAGGTGAGAAATAAACCACCTTGCTAGGAGAGGAGTACAACACATGAGAACACCTCTTTTCCTCATTGTTCGTGTGTAAAGTGAGTGTAGGATGTCCCCAAGTAATGTAGGTATGGGATTCTTGGACATGAAAATCTTAACAACATTCACATCTATAAGTCGGTCAGGGTTTGGGAACAAGACCAACCCATAAATAAGGAGTGCCACAATTTCTTCAAAGGCTTGTAGATCAAGAGAATTCCAGCAGTCTTGTGCCTTCTCAAACAGAAACCTTGCCAAGAAACCCTTGACACCACTTATGGTTTCCCAATGCCCCTTGATATCAGATGGTTGCAAGTGTAATGCTTGAGCAACATCTTCAGGCTTTGGCTCTTTTTCCGTACCGTTGTAGGGTAATTGATTAAGAATAGGAATTCTCAGGAGTTGAGAAAATTCCTCCAAAGTAGGCACCAATTGGTAGTCAGGGAATGTGAAACAGTGGTGTACGGGGTCAAAGAACTGGAAGAGAACTTTAACCATGTCTTCTTCAATGTTGGTGTTGACTAAGCTGAGAAGTCTACCATGTCTTTCACTGAAGAGAGAATTTTCTAGAATTCTGGATGTAAGCTCCTTGAGTTGAGGAGGGATTCTCACAAGGTTGACTTGAATTGTTTTCCTGCAAAGAGTTTCCATGACCTACAAAACAAGAACAAAGATGAAGATCCAAACCCTTAAAATGGTTAGTGGATGCATGTGATGCTTTATGATGTTCATGATGTATGCACAAACACATGTACAAGCAAGTCACACAAAAACCCTTGTTTTAGGCTTGCATGAGGTTTCATAGGTAAGTACCCTCTTGAGTTTAGTTGGCTCAAAACCTGTCCTATAAATAGTAACCGGGTTCTAAGGAGCTCAATATCATCGGATTGTTTTCTATGTTCATTATTTTGGTTTAGCCACTTAACTAGCAACCAAAATATTCCAAGAAAAAAACCCTCAATGAGTGTAGTATCGAGTATCTACCAACTTAGGACTGTACCAAAGCCGGTCATCTCACTACCCCTAATGAAAGGCCAAGATGGTCAAGTAAGGTTCTAGTTCATTAGTGCTTAATAACATCACTCAGCGGCCCCGTATTCTCTTTGATTGACTCAAAGGCTACCGGTACTCACAAATATGTCGCACTAATATAGCTATTGTTTCAACCGTGTCGGTATACCCCGCACAGTTTCCACAACGTATTACTATCTATGAATGTTTCCCAAATCCGGGTGGAGGATTTCAAGCCCAAACAAGAGAACCAAAATATAAAGCAATCAAAACAAACAATTAATCATGCAAAGGGTGATCTAATCCCTAAGGTTACTCCACTTTTAAATAATACTCCCCAGCAGAGTCGCCAGTTCTGTGATACGGTGGGAGAACTGACTTGGGATTTGCGTTTGTGTTCGCAAATGTTTCAGTTTAGCAAGAGTCGCCATCGACTTTTTATTTTATCCTAAGGAAAGGCCAAAAAGAACAGGAAAGACCTTTGAGATATCTTCTTGAGTTCGGGGAGTAGATTATAGAAAGGGAAGGTATTAGCACCCTTTCTATCCATGGTTATCCATGGGCTCTTAGTTACTTGCTTAGATAACTTGCTTTTGCTTTTCAATTGTTTGAAATGGTGCTTTGTGTGTGATTTTGAAAGATGTTTTGAAAAGAGGCCATCGTTGTGGCAACCTTTGTAATGATTCTTGTTTGAATGTATACAAAGGTGTTTTTGTCTTTTGAAAGGTTTTTAATGTTTGAAAGTAGGGTTTTAAAATTGTGTTGTGAAGTGTTTTTTTTTTTGAAAAGTAGCAAGTATGTTTTTGCAAGTTTGATCAAGTAACTAAGAGTTGTCTACCCTAATTTTACTCAAAGATCTTTCCTTATGTTTTTAACCCTTTTAACAGTGTTGTTTCACCATTGTATTTGGTGAACAACCTTGTGTTAGGATGTTAACGGGACAGGCGCGGGTCATCGTATAAACCATGATAGCAATAGTGTCAAGTGTCTTTGGCAATTTTCTTTAAGGGACTTGATCATTTTGTTTAGGCAACTCTGATAGCGTCATCGAGGGACTATGATCATTTTGATTGTTTTTGTTTTGCCAAAATACTTGACATGCATAACATGGCCCATTTTTGAAGGCAACAAGTGGATGGAACCCTAGGGGTGCAAGTGTGCATTGTGTTTGTTTTTCATGCATTGTTATCTTTGATTTTTGGGTTGTCTAACTGTTGATTTTATCTTGCCATACACACCTAATTACAAGCATTTGTACAAAGCAATAAAAATGCAGGAAATAAATATCCTATACTATTACAACCATATTGAAATGCATGAGAATATAAAGGCAAAAATAAGGTAAAAGCAAGAAAAATGAGTGTCTTTCGACCCAGGCAGTAGCACCCTTCGACTTGCATTTTGTTGGCCTCCTTTGATTGGGGCTAGCGCCAGTGAGGTCATGGCCTTCGATTGGGCTTTGGCACCAGTCAAGTCATGTACTTCGATTGGAGGCTGGCACCAGCATGGGAGTGCCTTTCGTCTGAGCCTGGACTTAGTGCAAGTGTGCCTCTGGCTGGGCCTTTCTGCCTTGTTGCCTTCTTCGATTGGGCCTGGAATCTGTGCAAGATGCAATCTGCCTTTCTGTCTCCTTCGATTGGGTCTGGAGTCAGTGAGGACGCCTGGGGCTTCGTTTCATACTCCTGTCTTTTGTTTATTTCGTTTGAGATATTAAATAGCAACATGGCCCAAGGCCATGCTATCATTACCTCAGGGCCAGGTTAGTTCTTAGAGCATTTGTAACAAACCAAAGAACAAAACCAAAAGGAGAGACAATAAAAACAAACTAAAAGAGTGGAAACGAAAAGGTAACAAACACTATGTATATGTTTGAAACGAAAAGGAAGCTTATTTACATACGCTAGAAATGAAGGGTTCAAGGTTAAGAATGACTTGCCTTGCTTGAGGCTGGAACGTGTGCTGGGCCTTTAAGTGGTTTCCTTGAATGCTTCTGGATTCGAAGGGAGGAACCAGGAGTTATGTCTTTGATACTGGATAAGTGTGAGGTTCTTCCTACTGGATTCAAAGGGTAACAAGGTATAAGGATGTTTCAGATTCTAAGGGGATAAGTGTTTGGATTCTGGGTATGTGTTTGATGAATGTTTAAGTGTTTGAGAATTTTGTGGTGTGTGAGAATTTTGAAGATACGTTCTCCTCTCTTCTTTTTTCTTTGTGCAAATGAACTCTCTATTTATAGAGAAAGGCTTTTGGGAAGCTTGGGGAGAGAAAATAATAAAATAAGGCCCAGCTGGAAAGTAAATGTCCACTTGTGCCACAAAAGCAAGATGAATGGTTCAGATGGGGTTGCTTCCTCCTGAAGGAAAATAAGCGCAAGGCTCAACACAAACTTTTCTAAAAGGTAGTACTGTGCTATTAAGTGCAAGTGGTCTTAGACAACAAATGGGTAAAGGCCTAAAAAGGGAAGACACGTGGCCTAGCCTATGGGTAAAGGCTTAAAAAGGAAAGACATGTGGCCTAGCCTATGGGTCTAAATGTTCAACTTGATCTTTTGAGTCGAATCCCACACCTTTCAACCAGACTAGGACAACGCGGCATTCGTTTTCACCAGTTGTGTGTCCTTCGAATGGACCAACTGTGTGTTCTTTGAATGGCCCTTTTCAGAAGGTTATTAACTTCTGAATCGAAGGAAGATTTCAGAACATTATTGACTCTTTGAATTGAAGAAAACCAAAAGGAGGCCTTTACTTCCTGATTCGAAGGACATTCCTGAGTCGAAGGACATTCTTGAGTCGAAGGACACTGTTTCAAAGGGAACCAAAAACTCAATTGAAACTTGTATGGAGATCATTTCCTTCTGAATCGAAGGAGACCTATTTGAATTCATATTGCCCAGACGAAACTTGTATCGAAGAAAACATATTGCCAAATCGAAAGCTCATGCTCGAAGGAAGCATATTGCCCAATCGAAGCAGGCTTGCAAGCAGCATATGCCCAATCGAAGCAGGCTTGTAGGTAGTGAACTTGTCCAAATCGAAACAGGCTTACAGGCAGCTAAAATAGGTTTTCAAAGCAAGCATGCAGTCAACATGCTTGGTGAATCAAAGAGTTTGCCTTGCAGGGGGCACTTGTGGCCAGCAAACATGGTTTTCAAGGCAAGCAATGTAGGCAGCAAAAGTCACAAACGAAGCCTGCAACAAGAAGTCACATGCCCATGCGAAAGAGGCACGCTAGCATCCATTTTTAGCAATCGAAGGAGGCCAAGAGTCAATCGAAGGATGCTGATCGAAAGATGCCTAAAGGCCAATCGAAAGAGCTGAAACGAAGAACACTTGTATTTCTCCAATTTTTTTCAAAATAATATTTTTATCTATTTTCTCCCTTTTTGACAGTTTCCTTTTAATTTTGGTATTGGAAAATCCAAATGCACTTGTTCAAGCTTGAACCTTGAAAATCCTTATAAGAAAGGCCTTGAGAATTGAGCGGGCAAATTTTGGGGTACAACAATGGCCAAAACAAATATAACAAACAAAATAATGCAAACTAGACAGCAGCGCATCATGTGCAAACAGCAGCATCGGCAAAAACAAAATGCAGACAAAATACAAGCAACAAGAACATCAGCAAGAAGAAAATATAAACATATGGTAAACTAAGTCAACAAGCAAGATGAGGCTTGTTCAATAAGCCATTTTTCATCATTTTCCAATTAAATTGCAAACTTTTCAGAAAAAAGCATTTGGCTTAGGGTCATTAAGATAGGAAGAGGAAAGAAGTCACCTAGGGATGCTGCCATGCTGTCACAATTGCACCAGAAATGCTAGAAAACAAAACTGCAAGGAAAAGAGCATAAGGAGAACATGCCCAAAGTATTCAAAATCTGGTGGTTTTCCCACCATTTTGAATAAGCTATCAAACAAAAAGCCATATGAATATAACAGTAGAAAAAGCTCAAGAGCATAAGGAGAACATTTTATCAAAACTCTCAAAAAACTGTAAAAAAACCTTCAAGCTGCCCAACCTCAAACAAACTGTCAAACCATCCACCAAACCTATTAAAACAATACCAAACTGTAAACCAGTAAATCACAAACAAAAACTCCCCGCATCTCCCATCAAACATAACCTGCAAACTATAAAACGCAAATAGTAAAGAGCATTCCAACTGCCATCAACCTCCAAACACCACCAACCTTCAACTGTAACCAAAACAAAACAAAAAGCATTCAAATCCCAAAACTGCAGAACAATTCAAACCATCCTCAAAATTGTAAAAAACAGTTTTCAAACCTCAACAACCAGCCTTCAAACTAACCAACAGTAGCATACAAAATTCTCAAACCAAAACCATTTCAAACTGTCAACAAAAACATTCATAAAGATCCAAACCAGTACCAACACAGTTCAAACATCAAAACTATCAAAACTTCCCCCAAACTGTAAAATCTAAACCGTAACCAAAACAAAAAGAAACAGAAAAGTATAAAAATTGTCCAACACCCTCAAACAGTTCAAAACCTGCTAAACCAATATCCCAAACCAAAAATCCACAACTGTCCAACCATCCCAACCATCACAAAAAAAAACAGTAAACAGTTCAAAAACCAAATGGCCTAAGAACAATCACAAAGTCTCAAACATCATCAAATCAGTATCCTAACCAACAACGTCATCAAATCATCAGCAAATAACATCATCAAATCATCAGCAAATAACATCCAACAAAGCACGAAAAACCACAAAGTCTCAGAAGCATCAACATCATCCTCATTCGATAAAGAAGATAGAAAAAGAAAAAGTTACCAGAAGCGCGCATTTTTTGTCATCATCTCTTCCTCCTTGCCAATTCCGCCACCAAGGAGTACTTTCCTCGATCTCACTGTCTCTGTCCATTTCACAAGAAAAGCCACAAACAGGTATGACTATTTCACCTTCCTTATGAACCATTTCCTACATCTCAAAGCATGATAGAATGGATTAACAAAAAAACATAATAAAGCAAAAGAAACATCAAACAAAAATCATAACAAAGACAGAACCGAACCATACCTTTCAAGAACGAATCCATTAGGGCTTGGTTAGGCAGTGTGAGAGGAGCTCCGGTAACGGAAGGCGAGAGGAAAATCAGATCAAAATGAATTTCAAACCCTTTAAATGATTTCATTTCAAATTAGGGATTTGGAGAAAGAAAAGCGTAAACCAGGTTGAATCAAAGGGACCAAGGGACGTTTTATTCGCGAAATTAGGACGAGAAGAGGGATGTTGATTGAGAAATATGAACGAGAGAGAGAAGCGATAGAAACGATCAGAAGCGGCGCCGCTGTGAGAAACACAAGCACAAACCCTAATATGTTTACCCTAATCAGAAACATTAAACAGAGTTAAAGGATATTGGGCCTGCCTTGCCAAATCTCTTAAAAGCCCAACAAGTTCTGCTAGTAACCCACCCCCATCTGATTAGTTTTTTTTGTTAAATAGCAAGCATCCCTTTTCTTTGGACCCAACAACTTCTTAAGCCCATTTCTTCTTTTAATTTGTTTTATTTATTTTAAAAAATGCTAAAGAAAACCAAAATACATTTTTCTTATTATTAAATTAATCTTGAAGTTAATTTTTATCATTTTCTTTTTCTTCTTTTAATTTATCTTTATTAATTTGTTACATATAATAAAAACATCAAAAACTTTGATTTAATTAGTTTTCTTTCTTTAAGCTTATAATTAATAAAATACAAAAAAATATAATAAAGTTTTTAACTTAAATCATTTTCTTTTAGATTAAATTTTATTTTTTATTTTTTTCAAGTAAATACATACATTTCATACCTTGTTGATTTTATTTCATAAATTGTCATAGTTTTGTATTAAATTGCACAAAAATTCGATTTGGTTGTATTATTTGGACATTTCTATTTTTATGTGATTCATCCCCATTTGTAATAATTGTACCCCCATTCCGGGATACTTTTGTAATAGCTTAGAATTTTAATTCCCGCAGTTTATTGCTTTATATATGTTGTGTAGTAATTAGGCATGTATGGCAAGATTCAAAAATCAATCGCTAGATGACCTAATCCAAGAATAAAAAACTTGAAATCAACACACTTCTCACATGTGCACCTCTAGGGTAACCTCGCTTGTTGCCTCGGAAATAAAATCATGTCCCTCAAATATGAGACACTCTAGCAAATGACTCTTCGACAAACAAAGATCGTAGTCCCTCGATGACCTTCGATCTTGCCTTCGATAAAACGATCTCGTTCCTTAGAAAAAAAACTGCTAGAGCGTCTCACAAGTTGCCTTCAATGATTGTAAAATTGACCCGCGCATGTCCCTTCACATCCAAGGATGGGGCTTCTTACCAAATCAATGGTAAGATAGCACTATTAAAAGGAAGAAAAAAGAACAATTTAAGACCTTTCGAGTAGATAGATTAGCTCTTAGTTACTCGTTTGCTCACGACAAAAACTTTCACACCTACACTTCCATTTCAAAACATTTTCAAAAGATAAAACGTTGTGTATACGTTCTTATAGAGACGAGAACCATTGCAAAACCTCTTTTCAAAAACACTTTTCAAAACACGATTCACAAATACATCTTTGAACCATTTTTCGAAACAAAACTTTGTATACGTTCTTATAGAGACGAGAACCATTACAAAGAGACTTTCCAAAATACTTTCAAAAAACCACACCACAAGCACACAATCAAACAAAAGCAAGTGATCTGAACGAGTAACTAAGAGCCCATGGAAAACCATGGATGAAAAGGGTGCTAGCACCTTCCCTTTTCATAATCTACCCCCCGAACCCGAGTAAATTCTCGAAAGGTCTTTCCTGTTCTTTTTTACCTTTCCTTTTGGATAAAAGAAAAGTCGATGGCGACTCTTGCTAACCGCACAAGTGCGAACGAAATGCAAAACCTCTAGTCAGTTCTCCCACCGTATCACAGAACTGGCGACTCTGCTGGGGAGAAAATAAAAAGTGGGGTTACCTTAGGGTTTTAGATCACCTTTACATGCTTATCTTGCTTGACTTGTATGCTTTATCTTTTGGTTCTATTGCTTGGGTTTGAATCCTCTACCCGGATCTGGGAAATACCTTTTAGGTAAGTAGCAATAAACTGTGAGGGAACTGTACAGCGTAGACCGATACGGTTGAAACAGTAGCTACGTTAGTGTGACACATTTGTGGGGTACCGATATCCCTCGTGGTGAATCGAGGAGAATATGGGGCCGCTGAGTGGCGTCGTGAAGCACTAATTGACCTTAGAACCCTAATTGAACAAACTTGGCCATTAGGACGTAGTGAGGTAGCCGGTTTCGGTGTAAAGCTGAAAATTGGTTGACACTCGATACTACACTCATTAAGGCTAGGCTTTTGGGATATCTCGGCCGCAAGAAAAGATTGTTGTGCTGAGACAATTCCTAAGAGAAAGGTCGGTGATATTGAGATCCTTTAGAATCCGATCTTTATTTCTAGGACAGGTTGAGCCCACTAAAACATCAAGAGGGTACTTACCTACAAACTCATGCAAGCCTGAAACATATGGATCTGTTTCTTGTGTTTATATATGTTTGCTTGTACATAAACATCATAAACATCATCAACATCATATGCATGCTCACTAACCATTTCAAGGATTTAGAAATTTATCTTTTTTTTTGTTTTGTAGGAAATGAATCCTCTCCGAAGAAACACCATCCGAATCAGCTTTGTGAAAGCACATCTTCAACTTCAAGAGCTAGCCTCAAGAGTGCACGGGGATTCTCCTTTTACCAAGAAGTATGTTCAACTTCTCAGTTTGGCTACATCCAACTTCCAGGAAGAAATGATGTGTGTACTGTTCCAATTCTTTGACGTCGTACATCATTGTTTCACTTTTCCGGACTATCAATTGGTACCAATATTGGAAGAGTTCTCTCTGCTCTTAGGGGTGCCCGTGCTTAATCAGATACCATTCACCGGTCTAGAAGGGATTCCAAAACCTGAAGTCATCGCCGAAGCTTTACATATGAAGAGGGCCGATGTCACAGCCAATTGGGAGACAAGAAGTGGGGTTAAAGGATTTTTAGCTAAGTTTCTGTTGGAAAAAGCTCGTTCATTCTGGGATGACATGGATTTCCAAGATTTCGAAGAAGTGCTAGCTCTCCTCATTTATGGTTTAGTTTTTTTTCCTAACTCAGACTAATTCATAGACGTTAATGCCATCAAAGTCTTTCTCTCTCGCAATCCTATACCCACCTTGCTAGGAGATATCTTGCATTGTCTTCATACCTGTACCATGAAGAAAAGAGGTACCCTTTTGTGTTGTATACCTCTACTCGCCAAGTGGTTCACTTCACACCTGCCTCAGTCAGAATTGAAGAACGAGCAAAGATTTACTTGGTATCAAAGGATGATGTCTCTCACCCACTCTGATACCCGTTGGTGCTCAAGATCCCTGGAAGATATCTTTATCATCGACCACTGTGGTGAATTCCCTAACGTACCTCTGCAAGGTATTAGGAGAGGTATCACCTACAACCCATGTTTAGATCTTCGGCAATTTGGGTATGCCCGAAGGGACGGCCCTCATGAGATTCTCGTCCGAGGTCTGGTTTTTGACTATGACAAAGAAGACCAAGGTTACCGCTAGAGGTTTACACATGCTTGGGGAATGGTGAACAAAGTGGACAGTAGGACTTTGGGACATAAAAACTCTATCCCTATCGAGCCTTACCTTAAGTGGGTACGGGCTCGTGCCCAGAGTATCTTAATGCCTTACCCTTCCATCCTTCCTGTCATCATTGAGCATGTTATTGAAGGAGACGTCTCGTACACCGTTCTTTATCCATACATGCCTACCTCTCTCGAAGACTTGCAGAAAGCCTGGATTCAGTTGAAGGAGGAGCGAGACACCTTTGAAACCCAGTACTACGCCAGTGAGAAGAAGGTTCTGGAGCTCACCAAGCTGCTTCATGAAGAGAAGAATATGAATACTTACATTGCTCCAAAAAGGATGTGTTCGGTCTTTTTGTCTTGAGAATTCTGCTGTATTTTAGTTTCTTTCTTTGTAAGCTCAAGGAGGCATGCTGTATTCAAACTTGGTTTTATTTAATATGACGTGTGTTCTTTTTGGTTTGGGAAAATTTAAATCTTCTAAATTTACTTGAAATCATTTGCATATCGCATCTTCATTCATCATATGCATAAGCAGGTCTTCACACCAGGTTTCCTCATCTTTCTGCTGTTTATTTCAGCAAGATGGATAATGAACAAACGGTCAAAGACTTGCAAGCTCATAATTCACAATTCCAAAAGCTACTCATGACTTTGGCTAAGGGTCAGGAGGAGCTCAAAATTTCTGTTAGAGAAGGAAAAGGAGAAAAAGAAAAAGAAGAGAGTTGGTGTGGCTACCTTGGGAAGAAGATTTGAAGGTCAAGCCAGAAGGGTCCTGGATTTCCCATCAACATCTGAAGAAGGTGAAGGAAAGGGTAAAGGAGTTACATTGCCTTCTGATTCTGTAGCTGAAGAAGAGGAAGATGAAGACTATTCATAACAACAATATCCTTCTGTAGATGAAAAATACAAGAATCTGGAAGAACGTCTGGCATCCATGGAGATTCAGAGAGTGTCTGGGCTGGATTTCCAAGAGTTGGGGTTGGTTTCTGGAATAATTATCCCTCCGAAGTTTAAAGTACCTCTGTTTGATAAGTACGATGGGGTGTCTTGCCCTAAGACGCACCTACGATCTTATGTCAGGAAAATCCAACCACATTCTTCTGACAAAGACCTGTGGGTCCACTTCTTCTAGGACAGTTTGTCGGGGACACAATTGGATTGGTTCTACCAGCTAGAAAGGTCTGACGTGCACAATTGGGAGGATTTGGCTGCTGCTTTCTACAAGCAGTATAAATATAATGCGGACTTAGCACCAACCCGTACTCAATTACAGAGTATGGGCATGGTTTCCAATGAAGGCTTCAAAGAGTATACCCAGAAATGGAGAGACTTGGCGGGACGAGTACAACCACCACTATGTGAGAGGGAGCTGGTAGATATGTTCTTGGGAACTCTGGCAGGGCCTTTCTTTAATCACCTGATAGGAAGCTCTTCTGCGGGGTTCACTGAGTTGATTCTAACTGGTGAGAGAGTTGAAGCCGGAATCAAGAGCAGGAAAATTCAAAAAGATGCATCTGCCTTCGCTGCCATCAAAAAGCCTTTTCCAGGAAAGAAGGAAGTATCAGCTGTCTACTCTCAAAGAGGTCAAGGAAGAGTTGAGCGCCGGCCAGCGGTGGGGGCCGTAATGATTCAGAAGACTGCAACTGATCAACCCAGAAACAATCAGCCCAGAACCAACCAAGCAAGGGTGGAAAGGCCTATACGACAATTCACCCAGATAAACATGACTCTTGCCCAGGTTCTACCCCATCTCTTGAAGTTAAACCTTGCCAGTCTGAAAGAGGCCCCGAAAAATCCGAATACAGCTTCTCCTTACTACCATTCGAATGCCAAGTGTGCTTATCATTCAGGGAGTATAGGGCACGACACCAACAATTGTTGGGCCCTGAAGAATAAGATTCAGGATTTAATAGACGCTAAAGAAGTTGAATTTGACGCCCCTAAAAAGTCGAACGTAATCTCTGCTCCAATGCCAAAGCATGGCCACAATGCCCATGCTGTTGAAGAAGATCTTTTTGTTGCTACTGTTGATGATTTGATGACTCCGCTACCGATAATCAAGTTGAATTTGCTGAAGGCTGGGATTTTCCCAGGTTGCGAAGAAGATTGCTGCCTTTGTTCATCCTTACCAACATATTGTCCATTGTTGAAGATAGGCATCAAACACCTAATTGATAATCAAGAAATCGTATTTGAGAAGTCTCCTGTTACACCAACTCCTGTCAATGATATTTCAATAATAACCATATCTGCCAATCTTTCCAAGGTATCCAAAAGACCTATTAAGATTACATCCGATTCGAAGACTGTACCTTTGAAGATAACCATGCCGGGGCCCGTCCCGTACAAGTCCGACAAATCAATACCTTGGAACTATGGGGGAGAGATCTTTTACCACGGTGTTAAGCAAATTGAATCGAATGAAGAGAGTTCTGATGAAGAGACTTCCGACATTAGAAACATTGCCGGAACGAGTAAAATCACTCGCGGTGGAAGAATTTTCTCTCCGAATATTTCCCCTCCAAAGGCAATCTTCAGCCCCTCAGTTATTCCTAAGGTTACCCCTATGTCGGTCAACATATCTGCGAGAACTCCAATTATTGAAGAAGTTGAAACCCCCGTGGTTAACCCCTCTGCTTCTACTGATGTTCGAGGGAAAGGGATCCAAGAAGAGCCCGTTAGGACGAGGGCTCAGCCGTTGATCATCCCTGAAACCTCTCAAAAGGAAATGGAGGAAATTTTGAAAATAATCAAGAAAAGCAATTATGATGTTGTGGAACAACTGGGGAAAACCCCCTCAAAGATATCTATGTTGGCCCTGCTTCTTTGTTCAGAAGCTCATGCTAAAGCTCTGATTAAATTCTTGAAGACGGCCCACGTGCCACAAGAAACCTCCGCGGAACAGTTCCAGGAATGTGTAGCTAGCTTAACAGCTGACAATGGTCTAGGATTCTTCGATGATGATTTAACATCTAAAGGGAGAAAGCATAATGACGTTTTGCATGTCTCGATGGAATGCATAGGGACTACTGTAGCACACATTCTGGTTGATACTGGGTCGTCTTTAAATGTCTTACCGAAGAAAGCATTAGATAGATTGGACTGTGAAGGCCTAACCCTGAAGCCCAGCAATATCATTGTCAGAGCCTTTGATGGTTCTAAAAGGATGGTCCACGGAGAGGTGGACATCACGATTAAAGTGGGAACTGAAACCTTCAACTCCATATTCTATGTAATGGACATCCGTCCTTCATATTCTTGCTTGTTGGGAAGACCATGGATTCACCATGTTGGAGCCGTCACTTCTACTCTGCATCAAATGCTCAAGTACCCTCTCCAGGGGAAAATTATAACTGTTCGCGGCGAGGAGGAATACATGATAATCCATCTAAATTCTTTCCTCTATGTAGAATTGGATGTTGAATTCATCGAAACCCCCTTTCAGCATTTTGAAGAAGTAGCTCAGGAGATTGCGGCAACCAAAATAGTGGCTTCTGTGCCTATGATTACCAGACCTCCACCTCGGATGTCGTCTCTCAAAGATGCAAAGGCTATGATTAAAGAAGGAGGAAGCACAATCTGGGGGCAACTTCCTGACTTTCCCTTTAAATCTGATAAATTCGGCTTGGGTTTCACTGCTTCTGCTCAAAAGGTTGTACGCCGCTCCCGGGCTGGAGGGCCACCAGTGAAGATCATCCATCATGGAGTCAATGCTTTGGAGGATGATGAAGAGGAGAGCAACTTGGAAGGCTGGATTTTCCCTACTGTTGACGGAGGATTATGCAATTGGGAGGGAAAGGACTTTGTTCCCATTACTTTCATAAATCAGTAATTTATCTTTCAAACATTTTTGTTGGTTTGTAATAATTCTTAAACAATTTGTACTCTTTTAACCTTGCGCCTTACCCGAGGCACATAGGTCCATTTGTAAGGGTTTGATTTTTCATCTTCATATGCCATTTTAATGAATCATGGATGTTTTCACATATAAACTTTTGTGTTCATTTTCCTTCTTTTTACATTTTATTTGTTTAAAGGTGGCTATCCCTTACACACACCCACACTCACAAATGCAGGTACCCTTCCATTCCGGATTCCATGGGTAACAATTCTACTATGACCTTCAGTGACTCTGAAGATCTGGTCTACCATGCCGAATACGAAGGTGAAGAAGACTGTGAAGTGCTGGGAGAATTGGCTAGACTGCTACAACAGGAAGAAAGGGCTATTCTACCTCATGAGGAGCTATTAGAGACAATCAACTTGGGTACTGAGGAAGACAGAAAAGAAGTCAGAGTGGGTGCCAACCTAGAGCCAAGTGTCAAAGAGCACCTAATTCAGCTGTTACATGAATATGTTAAGATCTTTGCCTGGTCATACGAAGACATGCCGGGACTTGATACATACATTGTGGTACACCGTCTCCCCACAAGAGAAGATTGTCCACCAGTTAAACAGAAAGTTCGCCGCATGATGCCCGACATGTCTGAAAAGATTAAAGCAGAAGTTATGAAGCAGTTCAATGCTGGATTTCTTGCTGTTACTTCCTATCCATAATGGGTTGCTAACATTGTGCCCGTGCCTAAGAAGGACGACAAAGTGAGAACGTGCGTGGATTATAGAGACTTAAACAGGGTCAGCCCTAAAGATGATTTTCCATTACCGCACATTGACATCTTAGTTGATAATACAACTCAGCACAAGGTATTTTCTTTCATGGATGGATTCTCGGGCTATAACCAGATCAAAATGGCACCCGAGGACATGGAGAAAACTACTTTTGTTACACAGTGGGGTATGTTCTGCTATAAAGTGATGCCATTTGGACTGAAGAATGTCGGGGCAACCTATCAACGCGCTATGGTAGCTTTGTTTCATGATATGATACATCATGAGATAGAGGTCTACGTAGATGACATGATAGCCCGTTCACAAACGGAAGAAGAACACCTCGATCACTTGCAAAAGTTGTTTGTCAGGTTAAAGGAGTACAAGCTAAGGTTAAACCCTAACAAGTGCACATTCGGAGTCAGGTCCGGTAAACTCTTGGGTTTCATTGTCAGCAACAAAGGCATCGAGGTTGATTCTGCCAAAGTCAAAGCTATACAAGAAATGCCCGCTCCTCGCACTGAGAAGGAGGTCAGAGGTTTCTTGGGACGCCTAAAATACATTGCTAGGTTCATGTCTCACCTAACATCTACCTGTGAACCAATCTTCAAGCTGCTGAAGAAAGATCAGGTGGTTAAATGGAATGATGACTGTCAAGTTGCTTTCAACAAAATTAAGGAGTATTTGCTAGAGCCTCCTATTTTGATGCCACCCGTCGAAGGAAGACCGCTAATCATGTATCTGACCGTCTTAGAAAATTCAATGGGGTGCATACTGGGGCAGCATGACGAGTCTGGCCGAAAATAGCATGCTATTTATTACCTTAGCAAAAAGTTTACCGACTGTGAAACAAGATATTCACTGCTCGATAAAACTTGCTGCGCTTTGGTATGGGCTGCTCGCCGGCTAAGGCAGTATATGTTGACTCATACCACTTTGCTGATATCTAAGATGGATCCGATCAAATACATCTTTGAGAAGCCTGCTTTGTCTAGAAGAATAGCTAGATGGAAAATGATCCTCACAGAGTATGATATACAGTACACGACCCAAAAAGCTATAAAGGGGAGTGTACTAGCCGATCATCTGGCCCGTCGAAGATTACCAATCCATGAAGTTCAACTTCCCTGACGAAGACAACATGACATTTGACAATATTGAAGATATCAGACCATATGACGGACCTGAACAAGGATCCCGATAGACCCTGTACTTTGATGGTGCTTCTAATGCACTTGGCAACTGTATCAGCGCGGTACTCAACTCCCCAGAGGGTTGCCATACTCCTTTCACCGCCATACTTTGCTTCAACTGCACCAACAACATGGCAGAGTATGAAGCTTGCATATTTGGACTCAAGGCTGCCATAGACTTGGGAATCAAATCTTTGATTGTATTTGGGGACTCAGCTTTGGTCATTAGTCAGATCAAAGGAGAGTGGGACACTAAGCATCCAAACCTCATCCCTTACAAAGAACATGTCTTGACATTGTTACCACATTTCAAGCAGATTACCTTCGAGCACTTCCCGCAAGAAGAAAATCAGCTAGCATATGCTCTAGCTACAATGTCATCCATGTTTAAACTTAACTGGGATAATGAGGCTCCCCAAATCACCATTGAACGGATGGACGAACCCACACACTGTCACGAGATTAATACCAAAGAAGTAGTGGACCGACCTTGGTTTCACGAAGTCAAAAGGTATCTCGAGACTCAAGAATATCCTGAAGGAGCTTCAGTCAACGACAAAAAGTTCTTAAGGATATTCTTAGCTAAGTTCTTCCTGAGCAATGGTATCCTATACAAGCGCAATCATGATTGCATTCTGCTCCATTGTATGGACAATATTGAAGCTGAGCAGATCATGGTTGAACTGCACAGTGGTGCCTTTAGCACTCACTCTAGCGGGCATACGATGGCTAAGAAGATTCTAAGGGCAGGCTACTACTGGTCTACCATGGAAGTTAACTGCTATCAGTATTCCAGAACTTGTCACAAATGTCAGATTTATGCGAACAAGGTATATATACCTCTAGTTCCTCTCAACTTCTTAATAGCTCCTTGGCCATTCGCTATGTGGGGAATCGACATGATTGGAGAGATCAAGCCTACGGCATCCAATGGACACCGCTTTATCCTAGTGGCCATTGATTACTTCACAAAATGGGTCGAAGCAGCTTCCTTCGCATCCGTTACAAAGAATGTTGTTGTCCGCTTCATCAAGCAGAACCTCATTTGTTGATACGGTATCCCCGAAAGGATCATCATTGATAACGGTACAAACCTTAACAATACTATGATCACCGCCTTGTGCGAGCAGTTCCAGATTTAACATCACAATTCATCTCCCTATCGGCCAAAGATGAACGGTGCTGTCGAAGCTGCGAACAAAAATATCAAAAAGATCATACAAAAAATGACAGTCACCTACAAAGACTGGCATGAGATGCTACCGTTTTCTCTCCACGGGTACCGTACCATGGCTCGCACTTCAACTAGGGAAACACCCTATTCCTTGGTATATGGCATGGAAGTTGTTTTACCTATTGAGATTCAGATTCCCTCCTTGAGAATCATGAAGGATGTTGGTTTGAGTGAAGACGATTGGATCCAAACCTGGCTTGATCAGTTAAACTTAATTGACGAGAAGAGACTTACTGCTGTTTGCCACGGTCAGACGTATAAAAAACAGATGATCAAAGCTTTCAACAAGAAAGTCAAGCGCCAAGTATATCAAGTTGGAGATCTTGTGATCAAGCGCATCATCTTGCCGCAAAGTGATCCCAGGGGAAAATGGACTCCTACCTACGAAGGACCATTTATGATCAAGAACATCTTTTCCGGTGGGGAAATGATTTTAACCACCATGGACGGCGACGATCTGCCGCACCCTGCGAACGCAGACATAGTCAAAATATACTACCCATAAGAGACCCGCTAGGTTGATACACCTAGGCAAAACAAGGGCATCCCGGTGAATCGAAAACCCGAAAGGGCGGTTCAGGCAAAAAGTTAGGGATAAAACAAAAAAATCTATACACCCGACAAGTTGAAAACCTGAAAAGGCGACTTGGGCAAAAAAGGGTTTCCCGGTGGACTGAAAACCAGAAAAGACGGTCCAGGCAAAAGTTAGAGAATTAAAGCGTATGACTATGTCTCGTCGGATCACTTTAAGGACAAATCTCTTCACAGACAAATTCTGAGGCTTATGATCAATTCAATCATCTTCGGACGAAGTAACAAACAGACAAGATATTTAGAGATACGGAGGCTATAGCAGAATGGGAACCCCATGGGATTTTTACACTTAACCATCTTTCTTTGTATAAATTTTTCTCATTTTTTAGGACACCATCCTCTTACTAGGATGTCTGTCTCCTTTGTACAAAACACTTATTCAAAGTAAATCCAAAAGATATCTCTTTCAAAGTACATAAAACTATTTGTCTTTTTCTTTACACTTATGCTTTATTTGCAAAAACGTTCAATGATTCATTAATGAACATATGCATTTGAACATAATTACTGTTTACAAATAAACATGATGAAAAAGAATAATTACTGACAGGTAGAAAGATTAGGAAAACGTCTTTAGGCTATTCCATGAGCAATCTCTACAACACGTTATTAAGATCCCCCCAGCGGAGCCAAAACTTTGAACTACAGATTCCCAGCGGAGCTGAAACAACCAACTACCAATCCCCAGCGGAGCTGAAACTTTCAACCCACAGCAGAAATCATCCAATTTCTCCAGGTTTCCCCTAGCAAGTTGTCTTGAAGCCTGAAAATCAATCAGTTAACGGTTAACTTTTTGTTTCTCCCCAACCTAGGGTAACTCCCCAGTAGATTGGCATACAACCCAAACTCCCAAAAGAGTTTTCATTACAGGATAAACTTTTTCCCATAGAGTTTTATTGCTTCTCGACAGAATAAAGACTCCCATCAGTAATCCCCAGTAAAAGTCATTAAAATTCTCTAGATTCCCCAAACAGATTCCTCAAGAAGTATATGGCATTACTCTCACAACAGAATCCTCAACAGTCAAGGATTTATTTTCCCTGGAAGCAGTCAAGGATTTATTTTCCTCAGCAATACAACAAATCAGCTTACATGCGCATGCATTACATCATAAACATGGATAAAACACATTTATTGCATCATACATTTCATGCAACATAACTTTGTGTTTCAGCTAACATTCTACCCTTGTCAGGATAAGGTTAACAACTATCTTTAACAAAATATCCAAAGATTACTGATACAATACATATACGCTCCAGACACGGAAGCCATTATGTCACTCATTCAAATCTCAACTTCAGATACAGTACAGATACACTCCCGACACGGAAGTCATTCTGATACTTAATCAAATTCTAAGTTCCGATACAGTACATATACACTCCAGACATGGAGGTCATTTTGTTACTCATTCAGACTTAATTTCGAGATACAATACAGATACGCTCCAGACACGGAAGCCATTCTGTCACTCATTCAGATTCCAAATTCAGATACCGTCCAGATACGCTCCAGACACGGAAGCCATTCTGTCACTCATTCAGATTCCTAATTCAAATACAGTCCAGATACGCTCCAGACACGGAAGCCATTCTGTCACTCATTCAGATTCCAAATTCAGATACAGTTCAGATACGCTCCAGACACGGAAGCCATTTTGTCACTCATTCAGACTTAATTTCAAGATACAGTACATATACACTCTAGACACGAAAGTCATTCTGTCACTTATCCAGATTCAAGTACAGATACAGTTCAGATACGTTCCAAGTACGGACACCATTTTGATGCTTATTTTGTCGATTTACAACCAAACATCCTTGGATGGCATCTACAAGCCCATCTCCGATAAGATTCTGTCACCTCTCCAAATGGCATCTTTAAGCCCCACTACAAATTGTCGAGCGCAAATTTATGGGCACTCTAATGTCCAATCATCTTTTACCTTCGAGTCACGAACGGAAAAACTCGCCGATCTAACTCTTCAGGTTCAAGAAGATTGAACAGGGGCAGCTGCTGTACCCCAAATTTTGCCCTCCCATTTTTCACAGAAATCACAACCCTAGGGTTTCTCAGATATTCAAGATTGGATCAAGAATCGATCAGACAGATTTTCTCCTGTGGCAATAAACCAACAATTAGGGTTTTTCGTGCAATTCTCAAAAGAAATGAATTCACAAAGATCCAATTGGCTTTCACATGTTTTCATGCTTTTTCAAGTTTACTGAAAGGTTATTGTTTGTTCTCAAGGCATATTCATTTGGGACAAGATATGGGATCTAAGGCAGTCATTTAGGATATTCACGTTTTGTTTGATCCAGGTTAACCAGATAATTTGCGTCTGTTAAGACATTTGTTTGTTTATGGAATAAATATTTGTTTGTTTATGGAATACACAGTGCATGTTTATTTGGAATGCAGTGGCAATATTACATGATCATTGGAATTTAAGTTATCTTGGTTGGAATTATTGGAATACAGTTTCAATTATCTTAATCAGGAATCTCTTGTTATCTAAGGATGACTAAGCTTCCATTGCTTCCATGCTTGCCAAAGAATCTCTTGTTTCCTCTGCTTTGCCACCATCCAGTTTGCGCTCACATGAAAACAAAAGACAGAAAAATGATTAGGACAGTTAATTGGACATGGTTAAGAATTTTCAAAAGAAAAAATTGTGTTCATCATTAAAGTTTGCAATTTGGAATCAGAAGACTATTTTTAATTCATCACGTTTTTATTTTTCTATTTGCAAATCACAAGAAGATTATTCTTCTTGGTTCACAAAAAGAAAAATAAAAATGCAAGCAAAGTTATCCAAATAAAACTGCAAGCAAGGCTGTCCAAACAAGGCGCAAAACAGGGCCAAGAAATATAGCAGCATGGCCAAAACAAATATAACAAACAGAATAATGCAAACTAGACAGCATTGCATCATGTGCAAATAACAGCATCAGCAAAAACAAAATACAGACAAAGTACAAGCAACAATAGCATCAGCAAGAAGAAAATATAAACATATGGTAAACTAAGTCAACAAGCAAGAGGAGGCTTGTTCAATAAGCCATTTTTCATCATTTTCCAATTAAATTGCAAACTTTTCAGAAAAAAGCATTTGGCTTAGGGTCATTAAGAGAGGAAGAGGAAAGAAGTCACCTAGGGATGTTGCCCTGCTGTCACAATTGCACCAAAAATGCTAGAAAACAAAACTGCAAGGAAAAGAGCATAAGGAGAACATGCCCAAAGTATTCAAAATTTGGTGGTTTTCCCACCATTTTGAATAAGCTATCAAACAAAAAGCCACATGAATATAAGAGTAGAAAAAGCTCAAGAGCATAAGGAGAACATTTTATCAAAACTCAAAAAACTGTCAAACCATCCACCAAACCTGTTAAAACAATACCAAACTCTAAACCAAAAAATCACAAACAAAAACTCCCTGCATCTCTCATCAAACATAACCTGCAAACTATAAAACCCAAATAGTAAAGAGCATTCAAACTGCCATCAACCTCCAAACACCACCAACCTTCAACTGTAACCAAAACAAAACAAAAAGCATTCAAATCCCAAAATTGCAGAACAATTCAAACCATCCTCAAAACTGTAAAAAACAGTTTTCAAACCTCAACAATCAGCCTTCAAACTAACCAACAGTAGCATACAAAATTCTCAAACCAAAACCATTTCAAACTGTCAACAAAAACATTCACAAAGATCCAGACTATTACCAACTCAGTTCAAACATCAAAACTGTCAAAACTTCCCCCAAACTGTAAAATCCAAACTGTTACCAAAACAAAAAGAAACAGAAAAGTATCAAAACTGTCCAACACCCTCAAATAGTTCAAAACCTGCTAAACCAATATCCCAAACCAAAAATCCACAACTGTCCAACCATCCCAACCATCACAAAAAAAACAGTAAACAGTTCAAAAACAAAATGGCCTAAGAACAATCACAAAGTCTCAAACATCATCAAATCAGTATCCTAACCAACAACATCATCAAATCATCAACAAACAACATCATCAAATCATCAGGAAACAACATCCAATAAAGCACGAAAAACCACAAAGTCTCCGAAGCATCAGCATCATCCTCATTCAATAAAGAAGATAGAAAAAGAAAAACTTACCAGAAGCGCGCATTTTTCGTCATCATCTCTTCCTCCTTGCCAATTCCGCCACCAAGGAGTACTTTCCTCGATCTCACTATCTCCGTCCATTTCACAAGAAAAGCCACAAACATGTATGACTATTTCACCTTCCTTATAATCATTTCCTACATTTCAAAGCATGATAAAATGGATTAACAGAAAAAACATAACAAAGCAAAAGAGACATCAAACAAAAATCGTAACAAAGACAGAACCGTACCATACCTTTCAAGAACGAAGCCATTAGGGCTTGGTTAGGTAGTGAGAGAGGAGCTCCGGTAACGGTAGGCGAGAGGAAAATCAGATCAAAATACACTTGAAACCCTTTAGATGATTTCATTTCAAATTATGGATTTCCAGAAAGAAAAGCGTAAACCAGGTTGAATCAAAGGGACCAAGGGACGTTTCATTCGCGAAATTAGGACGAGAAGAGGGACGTTAAGTGAGAAAGATGAACGAGATAGAGAAGCGATAGAAACGATCAGAAGCGGTGCCGCTGTGAGAAACACAAGCACAAACCCTAATCTGTTTACCCTAATCAGAAACATTAAACAGAGTTAAAGGATATTGGGCCTGCCTTGCCAAATCCCTTAAAAGCCCAGCATGTTCTGCTAATAACCCACCCCCATCTGATTTGTTTTTTTTTTTGTTAAATAGCAAGCCTCCCTTTTCTTTGGACCCAACAACTTCTTATGCCTATTTCTTCTTTTAATTTGTTTTATTTATTTTAAAAAATGCTAAAGAAAACCAAAATACATTTTTCTTATTATTAAATTAATCTTGAAGTTAATTTTTATCATTTTCTTTTTCTTCTTTTAATTTATCTTTATTAATTTGTTACATATAATAAAAACATCAAAAACTTTGATTTAATTAGTTTTCTTTCTTTAAGCTTATAATTAATAAAATACAAAAAAATATAATAAAGTTTTTAACTTAAATCATTTTCTTTTAGATTAAATTTTCTTTTTTCTTTTTTTCAAGTAAATACATACATTTCATACCTTGTTGATTTTATTTCATAAATTGTCATAGCGTTGTATTAAATTGCACAACAATTTGATTTGGTTGTATTATTTGGACATTGCTATTTTTATGTGATTCATCCCCATTTGTAATAATTGTACCCCCATTCCCGGATACTTTTGTAATAGCTTAGAATTTTAATTCCCGCAGTTTATTACTTTCTATATGCTGTGTAGTAATTAGGCATGTATGGCAAGATTCAAAAATCAATCGCTAGATGACCTAATCCAAGAATAAATAACTTGAAATCAACACACTTCTTACACGCGCACCTCTAGGGTAACCTCGCTTGTTGCCTCGGAAATACAATCATGTCCCTCGAATATGAGACACTCTAGCAAATAACCCTTCGACAATCAAAGATCGTAGTCCCTCGATGACCTTCGATGTTGCCTTCGATAAAACTATCTCGTCCCTTATAAAAAATTGCTAGAGCGTCTCACAAGTTGCCTTCAATGATTGTAAAATTGACCCGCGCCTGTCCCTTCACATCCAAGGATGGGGCTTCTTACCAAATCAATGGTAATATAGCACCATTAAAAGGAAGAAAAAAGAACAATTTAAGACCTTTCGAGTAGATAAATTCGCTCTTAGTTACTCGTTTGATCACGACAAAAACTTTCACACCTACACTTCCATTTCAAAACATTTTCAAAAGATAAAACATTTTGTATACGTTCTTATAGAGACGAGAACCATTGCAAAACCTCTTTTCAAAAACACTTTTCAAAACACGATTCACAAATACATCTTTGAACCATTTTTCGAAACAAAACTTTGTATACGTTCTTATAGAGGCGAGAACCATTACAAAGAGACTTTCAAAAATACTTTCAAAAAACCACACCACAAGCACACAATCAAACAAAATCAAGTGATCTGAACGAGTAACTAAGAGCCCATGGAAAACCATGGATGAAAAGGGTGCTAGAACCTTCCCTTTTCATAACAACCCCCCGAACCCGAGAAAATTCTTGAAAGGTCTTTTCTGTTCTTTTTTACCTTTCCTTTTGGATAAAAGAAAAGTCGATGGTGACTCTTGCTAACCGCACAAGTGCGAACGAAACGCAAAACCTCTAGTCAGTTCTCCCACCGTATAACAATCTACAATATGTTTTTTTTAGTAAACTCGTCATGTTTCAGGAGTTCATATCATTTGGTGATAAAGATAGTCGCCTCGTCCTGTTTCCAGAATTGATCTTCACCTGGCCATAAAGATAGAAAGATAATTTTCCCGTCCTGTTTCGGGAGTTAATCTTTACTCAGTCGTATAGATAGTTTCCCCGTCCTGTTTCGGGAGTTAATCCTCAAGTTGTTCATGTAGATAGTCGCCCCGTCCTATTACGGGAATTGATCTACAATTTGTTTTCACAGATAGTTTCCTTGTCCTTTTTCAGGAATTAATCTGTGTCTGGTCATACAGAGAGTTGCCCTGTTTTGTTTCAGGAATTAATCTGCAACCTATTTGAAAATTGTTGATGATACTCTTCTGTTTGTAGAATTTACCTGAAAAGATAAATAAGTTAGTTGTATGCAATGTCATGATGTATGAAATGCATTGCATAATGATGTTCTCAAAGTAAACGAGAGTGCTATATGCGTTTCATATGCATATGATATGATTTTTGTAAATGATGTATGAATGTGAAATGTCGTTGAAGCGTATTGATAGCTTTGTATAAGATCTATGACTGGGGAAAATAAATCTATGACTGTTGTTGGGGCTAAATAATATGTGTAATATTCAATCTTTGTTTAGAATGTTTCCTCTAGGAATTCCTGCTTTCTGTTTGAGGGAACTCTGTTGGGGAATGTATTTCTGCTTGGGGGAAAAAGTTCAAGAACATTGGTCGTTCACCATTCTACTGGGGAATTTAATTCTTATATACCCTAACTTAGGATAAAAGAGATGGATAACCTTTCGAGGTGTTGTCTGACCGAGTTTTCGATATGGATGCCGACTCGTTTGGGAAGGATAGAGTTAACCATTATCTGGTCCAGTTTCAGATTTCGTAGCAACTTTCTGGGGATAGTGGTCTAGACTACCCTTTGCTGGAGATAGAAATTTTGCCAGTGATTTGTAGTAGTCAAAGCGATACACTCAAGCTGGGAAGACTGGATTTGTTGGGGAAATAAACCATGCTGGAGAAACACTCTACTGAGGAAATAAACTTGTTGGAGGAATATATTTTGCTGAGGAAATGAACCCTGCCGGAGAAGAGAATTTTGTAGGGGTTTTTAAAGTGTTGGAGAAATAAACTCAACCGAGGAAGGGAATTTCTGTGAATTATGCTGATGTCATAATCTCTGACGAAGATTAGGACTCTGTAGGTTGGCGACATTTCACAGTAAAAGATCATACTCCTTCATCTGTTAGGGGGATCTGCTGGGGAGTATGATTAGGATATTTCAGACTTTCGAGGAATGTGTCTTTGTTGAAGATGATCTTATGAAGATGACTCCGCAGAGGATAACCTTATGGGAACTACTTTGTGGGGATTATTCCATGGAGGTTGTTATGCAGGGATTTATGGATGACTTGAACATTATCCCGTCTCCTAGAGTCTTGAGTAAATACTTATTCCTGTTTTTATGCATATATTTGTTAACAGTAATCAAATTCATATGCATATGTTCATTCAATTTAGTCATTTTGACGTTTTTGCAAACAAAACAAAAAAAACAAAACAAAAATTTGAATTTTGAAATCGTGTTTATATTGATAGTTTGCCTATAAACATGCGATTTTTGTACAAAGAGATAGAAATACTAGTAAGAGTAAATCTTCGTGAAATGAAAGGATTACAAAGTAAACAAAACATATAGCTATGTATAAATGATCTCGTTAGGTTTCGACTCTATTATTGCCCTTATGTCTTCGAGCATCTCATCCCTTGCTGTTGGAAGAAGTTGATTGAATTGATTGACACCATTCGAACTTTCCGTTTGTAATAAATTTGGTTGTAAGTGATCCAACGGGACATGGTCGTACGCTTTAAACCCTAAATTTTTCCTGGACCGCCCTTTCGGGTTTTTAGTCCACCAGGATACCCTTTTTGCCCAAGCCACCTTTTCAGGTTTTTGACTTGTCGGGTGTACAATATTTATATATATATATATATATATATATATATATATATATATATATATATATATATATATATATATATATATATATATATATATATATATATATATATATATATATCCCTGATTTTTACCTAAAACCTTTTGGTTTGCCGGAATGCCCTTATTTTTGCATAGGTCAGTCAACCTAGCAGGTCATTTTTTATGCGTAGTATCTTTTAACTATGTCCGCATTCACAGGGTGTGGAAGATCATCACCGTCCATGGTAGTAAGTATCATAGCACCACCCTAAAATATATTTTTGATCACTAATGACCCTTCGTAGGTAGTAGTCCATTTTCCCCTGGGATCACTTTGTGGCAGGATAATACGCTTTATTACCAAGTCACCAGCTTGATATGCCCGATGCTTGATTTTCTTATTGACAGCTTTGATCATACACTTATGATACATCTGATCGTGACAAACAACTGCAAGCCTTTTCTCGTCAATCATATTCAACTGGTCCAACCTAGTCTGAATCCATTCGTCTTTATCTAAATATGCATCTTTCATAATTCTCAGGGAAGGAATCTAAACTTCGACAGGTAGGACAACTTCCATACTATAAACTAGAGAGAATAGGGTTGCCCAAGTTGATATTCACACTGAAGTGCGATAGACATTAAGAGCAAATGGTAACATCTCGTGTCAGTCTTTATACGTCACCGTCATCTTCTGTATAATCTTCTTTATATTCTTATTGGCGGCTTCCATTGCGCCATTCATCTTCGATACGGAGAAGAGTTGTGGTTCTTGATCTTGAATTGCGTGCAGAGTTCCGTGGTCATAGTGTTATTGAGATTGGTACTATTGTTAGTGATTATTCTCTCAGGGAAGCCATACTGACAGATAAGGTTATGCTTGATGAACTGGGCGACAACATTCTTAGTAATAGAGGCAAACGAGCCTTCTTCAACCCACTTTAAGAAGTAATCAATGTCGATAAGGATGAAGTGATATTCGTCGGAGGCAATAGGCTTGATTTCTACAATCATATAAATTCCCCATATTGCGAACAACCAAGGAGCAGTCAAGACATTCATGGGTATTGGAGGCACATGTACTTTGTCAACATAGATCTGGAACTTGTGACAAGTTCTTGAGTGATGATGGCAGTCAGTTTCCATAGTCGACCAATAGTAACCCGCTCTTAGAATATTCTTAGCCATAGTATGTCCACTAGAATTAGTACCAAAGATACCTTCATACATATCTTCCATAATCATCTCAACTTCCTTCTTGTCCATACAATGAAGAGTCAAATCATGGTTGTGCCTGTACATAATTCCGTTGCTCAAGATTTCTCTTCTACCCCATCAGTGTCAACTTCATAGCAGTGCGCCAGTTTGTCTAGCCTTTCAATTGTAATTCGAGGAGCCTCGTTGTCCCACCTAACCTTGAACATGGACAACATGGTTGCTAATGCATTTTCCAGCTGATTTTCTTCTCGTGGGATGTGCTCAAAGGTGATTTCCTCGAAGTACAGGATTAAGGTTAACACATGCTCCCTATAAGGAATGAGATTTGGATGCTTCATATCCCATTCTCCCTTAACCTGACTGATTACCAGGGCTGAGTCCCCATATACACTCAAGAACTTGATTCTTAGATCCATAGCCGCTTTAATACCCATGATGCACGCTTCGTATTCGACCATGTTATTGGTAAAGTCAAAGCATAGTATGGTGATAAAGGATGTATGGAAACCCTGAGGAGAGATAATTACAACACCAATTCCGTTGCCAAGTGCATTAGAAGCTCCGTCAAAAAGCATAGTCCATCGGGATCCTAGCTCAGATCCTTCATACGGTCCAGGTTCTTCATAATCTGTGACTAGCATAATATTCTCTTCCAGGAATTCAAAGTTCATATATTGGTAGTCATCTACAGCTTGATGAGCCAAATGATCTTCCAGTACACTTCCTTTGATTTCTTTTTGAGTGGTGTACTGAATATCGTATTCTGTCAAGACTATTTGCCATCGGGCTATCCTTCCGGAGAGGAATGGCTTCTCGAATATGTATTTTATGGGGTCCATTTTAGAGATCAATAAAGTAGTATAGGTCAACATATACTACCTTAGTCGGCGAGAAGCCCATGCCAAAGTGTGACAAGTTTTCTCAAGCAATGAGTATCTTGTTTCACAGTCAGTAAACTTTTTGCTAAGGTAGTATATTGCATACTCTTTTCGACCAGACTCGTCATGCTGGCCCAATACACACCCCATTTAATTCTCTAACATTGTTAGATACATGATTAGAGGTATTCCTTCAACTGATGGCATCTGAGTCGGAGGTTCTTGTAGGTATTCGTTGATTTTGTCAAAAGATATTTGACAGTCGCCGTTCCATTTCACTACCTGATCCTTCTTCAACAACTTGAAGATCGGCTCACAAGTAGCATTCAAGTGAGAAATTAATCGAGAAAAATAATTCAGTCGTTCTAAGAAACCTCTTACTTCCTTCTCGGTACAGGGATAAGGCATTTCTTGAATGGCTTTGACTTTGGCAGGGTCAACTTCAACACCTTTACGGCTGACAACAAAACCCAGGAGCTTACCGGATCTCACCCCAAAGATGCACTTGTTCGGATTCAACCTCAACTTGTACTTCTTCAGTCTCTCAAACAACTTGTGTAGATGGTCAAGATGCTCTTCTTCAGTCTGAGATATGGCTATCATATCATCGACATAGACCTCTATATCATGATGAATCATGTCACGAGACAACGCTACCATAGCACGCTGATATGTTGCACCAACGTTCTTCAAACCTAAAGGCATAACCTTGTAACAAAAAGTGCCCCATTGTGTAACAAAAGTATTCTTTTCCATGTCTTCAGGTGCCATCTTGATTTGATTATAACCTGAGAAGCAGTCCATGAAGGAGAATACCTTGTGTTGAGCAGTGTTGTCGACCAAACATCAATATGTGGAAGCGGGAAGTCATCTTTGGGGCTTGCCCTATTCAATTTCCTGTAGTCTATACACATACATACTTTGTCGTCTTTCTTTGGTATCGGAACAATATTTGTAACCAATTGAGGATAGGATGTCACTTCTAAGAACTTCGTATTGAATTGTTTCATAACCTCGACCTTGATCTTCTCTGACATCTCGGGACGCATTCGATGAACCTTCTTCTTTATCAGAGAATAACCCTCTTTCATTGGCAGATGGTGAACCACAATATTAGTATCGAGCTCTGGCATGTCTTCATACGACCAAACAAATATCTCAACATATTCATGTAACATTTGAATCAGCCTGTTCTTAACACTTCCCTCTAAGTTGGCACCTATCTTGACTACCTTTCTATCCTTTCCAGAACCCAAGTTTACAACTTCAACTGGCTCTTCATGTGGTTGAATAGACTTTTCTTCTTGCATAAATAGTCTGGAAAGATCTCCAGGTATTTCACAATCTCCCTCACCTTCATCCTCTGGTAGATCAGACTTTCAAAGTCATACATGGAAATAGAAGAATCGTTATCAACGGGATCCATAGTGGATGTGGATCTCCAATCTATTGTATGGGTGTGTGTAAGAACACATAGCTATTTAAAATTAAAAATAAAGATAGAGAGCACAAAATTTGAATGCAAAACGTCCAATGTCTTATTAGATGAAAATATGTTTATGAAATGATAACCCTTAACAAACTAACTGTTGTGCCCCGGGTAAGGCACAAGGCTTAAAGTCATTTGTTTAAATATTACAAAGCCAAAAAATGAAAGCAATAAAAATAGAAATGTAGCTATTACTTCTGACTAAAGGTGATAGAGATAATGTCTCCCGCCTTCCAGTTGCTGAGCCCTTTGCCAATGGTAGGAAAGATCCAGCTGTCAAGGTTATAATCACTATCAGCGTCTTCTATTACGTTGACTCTGTTGTTGCTGATGTGAAATGGTGGTCTTCTAGCACGAGCGCGACGAACAACCCTATGACCCTATACAATGAAACCCAAACCAAATTTGTCATATTTATATGGAATGTCGGGAAGCTGACCCCAAGTAGTAAAACCACCTTCTTCTACAAAAGCTTTAGCGTCTTTCAGTGAAGCCATTCTGGGCGGAACCCTGGTAAATTTGGGAATGGCATAGACATTTCAGTAGTGACTGGAGGGATAACTTCAAAAGTATTATAGGGAGTCTCGATGAATTCTCCGTCCATATCTACATACCGGAATGAGTTCAAGCGGATAACCATATACTCTTCTTCACTACAGACAGTGACAATCTTTCAGTTCACATGATATTTTAAATTCTGGTGTAGGGTTGAGGTAACAACGCCTACCCCATGGATCCGGGGAACCACAGTAAGTAAGAATAAGTTGGTCCAATATCCATTACATAGAAGGTAGATTCAAAGATTTATGGACCTACCTTGATTGGAAGATCCACTTATCCGTGTACCATCCTCTTTGACCCATCAAAGGCTCGAACTACAGTATCACTCGGTTTCAGTACAACCCCTTAGAAATCAAGTATGTCAAGAGCTCCTTTCGGTAAAACATTTAATGAGGAATCAATATCAACCAAAACATGATCCAAAGTAGTGTCCCTGCATTCAATGGAGACACACAGGGCCTTATTGTGATCTCTTCCTTTTGAAGCCAGATCAGCATTAGAGAAACCTAATCTATTGTCAATCGTTAAGCTAGCAACATAACTTCCAAATTGATCGGCCGAAAATCTCTTGTCGCACGTGAGAAGTCTTCAAGAATTTTACTAAAGCCCGTGCATAAGCTTCCGAACACAGTAACAGGGATAACATGGAGATATTAGATGGCGTCTTCCCTAGCTACTCAACAATCTTGTAGTCACTCTTACAAATAATCTTCAAAATCTCTTCCAACTCTTGCCTATAGGTGTCTTCAACTGCAACTTCCTTAGGCGCCTCCGTCTGGACAGACTCCATTATTTGTTCTTTGCCCCGAGCCTTAGCAGTTGAGTCGGTAGCAATAACTCTAACAGGTGTAACGATAGTATTTTGAGAGATTTCGGGGAGAAAACCATTCCGCTTCTAGTAACCTTACTAGTCCCAACAATATTGTAAATGTCCGGATCAACAACTTCAGTAGCTTCATCTTCAATAGTCGGTAGTTCTTGCTTGACGCCATGGTAGTAGACGTTGGATCCATAGTTACTAGGAATAGCTTTATTCAAAGAATATGGGATAGGTCCACGTGTAGTGATGATCAAAGGAGCAGCTTTTAGATTGGCAGTAATCCTTATAGGACCTTTGGAGGTAATCCTAATAAGAGTGTAAGATATTACGGATAAGTATTGAAACATGTTCTTAATAGACATAACCTTCTCAACCAGAATTGTGTGATTGTCCATTAGGCATTGAACGCCTTCCTTCAACAACTTACAACCATTGGGTTGGGCTGTGCAGTAGTAACATTTTTCAATACAGACTCAAAATAAACTAGCCTGTAACAAATTCTTCTTGATGATTGGTAGGGGAGTAGCCAATTCACTTACAGTAGAAACATAAATAACATCATCAATAGAACTTATGCCTTTGTCGTGCTTTGGCATAGGTGCAGTAATCACATCCGGGGTGTCTGGAGGATCAAACTCAATCTCTTTGTTGTCAATCATGTCCTGAATTTTGTTTTTCAGGGCCCAACAATTGTTGGTATCATGCCCAGGATTGTTGAAATGATAGGCACACTTCGCACCTGGATTGTAGCGGGGAGAGGACGTGTTGGGATTTTGAGGAGGCTCCCTCACTACTATAAACCCTGCTTTCAGTAAATGTTATAATTCCTGAGATAATGACATGCTGGTCTTCGTAAACAGTCTTTTCAAAGCGTCTGACCTTCGTTGATTACCCTGTTGTTGTTGTTGAACATACACATGGTTAGAAATTAGCACCTCTCCTACAGACTGACTGTAGTCACTTTTAACATGGCCCTTCTGGCCATAAACAACATTGGTCTCCTTCTCACCACTAAATGTCTTCTTCACAGCACTTGAAGACGCTGTTACTTGAATTTTTCCATTCTTGATACCACTTTCAACATGTTCTCCAGTTATAATCAGCTCAGTGAAACTAGATGAGGAGCTTCCAATCAGATGGTTAAAGAATGGACCTGTTAGAGTACCCATGAACATATCCACCAACTCCCTATCAGACAGTGGAGGTTGAACTTATCCAGCCAAATTTCTCTACTTTTGGGCATGCTCTTTGAACCCTTCATTCGAGCCCATAATCATGTTTTGTAATTGCACGCGAGTTGGTGCGAGGTCATTATTATATTGATATTGCTTATAAAAAGTAGCATCCGATTCTTCCCAAGTACGAATGTTGGTTCCTTCCACCTGATAAAACCATTCAAGTTGTGTACCAGACAAACTTTCCTGAAAGAAGTGAACCCATAACTTTATGTCAGCCGTATGGGGTTGGATCGTCCGAACATAGGACCTCAGATGAAGTTTGGGACAAGAAATACCATCATATTTAGCAAAAGCGGGGACTTTGAACTTGTGAGGAATAACTACCCCCGGAATAAGACCCAGCTCTTCAAAATCCAGTCCAAGACTTTCTATATTTCCATGGCCTTAAGACAATCTTCCAACTCCTTGTATCTATCATCGACGGGAGGATACTGTTCATCATAATAGTCTTCATCCTCAGAAAATTTCCCAGAACCTAGATTGCTTCCACCTTTAGCCTTAACACTCCTACCATCATCCTCTTGTTTGTCATCTTCATTAGAGGAGATATCAGCAGCTTGAACCGGTTTAGCGGGACCTTTGAACCTTCTCCCCATATTGAGGATAACAACCGGCTTTCGAGTCTTCTTATTTTTGGTGATGACCTCTATCATATCTTTCTTCCCCTAGGCTAAGTTTAAGAGCGTTTACTAGAATTGGACATTCTGTGCTTTGAGTTCCTTGACAGTCTGTTCTAGAGCCATCTTTTACTGAAATAAACAGCACGAAGATGAGAAACATGCTTATAGAGTACATGTTGTGTAATGATGCATGATATGTAGATGCAATGCTTTCTAGGATCTTGTGGGGTAAACAAAAGTGAAATGTTAGAAGTTAAATCTGGCTGCAGCTTTAACTGAAGACCTTCGGGTTGTTGAATGTCCATCTGTAAGAATCAAGCTCACCATGTCGAGTGGGTCCTAGCCTTTGACTCAACATAATGTACTTCGGTCTTCAACGACATTGGTTAGAGGAAATATAAATCCCCTTGCCCTTTGTTAGACGTCTGGCTTATCATACTTTGAAGGCATTTGGGTTAGAGGAAAATAAATCCTCTTGCCCTTTTTTAGACGTCTAGTTCATGATAACCTACATCACAGGCCCTCGAGATCCTTGAAATGGTCAGTGAAAAAATGATATGGAATGATGTCATGATGTCATGTTTGAACAGATAAAAAACACAAGGAAAGCACACAAGGCCTTAGGTTCAGGCTTGCATGGAGTTCGTAGGTAAGTACCCTCTTTAAGCTTAGTTGGCTCAACCTGTCCTAAAGAAGTAACTGGGTTCTATGGATCTCAATATCACTGATTTTTCCCACAAATTTTATCTAGCACCGCAACTGACTTTCCACCAAACAAAACTCGATAGTCGAATCTCAATGAGTGTAGTATCGAGTATCAACCAACTTTGGACTGCACCAAAGTTGGCTATCTCACTACCTTATAATGGCTAAGTTGGGTCAATTAAGGTTCTAAAGGTCAGTTAATGCTTATGACACCACGCGACAACCTATTCTTCTCCCTGGCTAACTCGAGGGACACCAGGACAAACCAATGTGTCGCACTAACATAGGCATCACTTCAACCATATTGGTATATGTTGTATAGTTTCCATGATCTATTTCTACTTACCAAAAATGCCCCTAAATCCGGGTATAGGATCTTTGCAAGAAAATAAACCCGAGCAAACTCCAAAATCAAAAGCACACAAGACAAACAAGGAAATATTTTAAAAATCATCTAACTCTAAAGGTAACCCCACTTTTACTTTTCCCCAGCAGAGTCGCTAGTTCTGTAATAGGTGGGAGAACTGACTTGTTTTTGTGTTTTATCGCAAATTTTGCAGATAACAAGAGTCGCCATCGGATTTTATTTTATCCAATAAGGAAAGGGTGAAAAGAACAGGAAAAAACCTTTAAATGTTGAGTTCGAGGGGTGTGTTATGAAAAGGGAAGGTGTTAGCATCCTTTTCATCCATAGTTATCTACGGGCTCTTAATCGCTAGCTCACTTTGTTTGAAAATGCTTTATGTGTATGTGTTTGAAAATATTTTGAGAAAATTCCTAAGTGCGACAACTTTGAAATGATTCTTGTATCAGTTAAGAATGCGTACAAAGTGTTTGTTTTTTTTGAAAATATTTCAGAAGAAGTGTGATTTGTGTAAAAAGAGGTTTTTTTTTTTCTGTGAGCAAGCGATTATGAGCGATCTACCTACTCAAAATTCTTTCGTGTGATTTTCTTCCTCCTTTAGATAGTGCTACCCTACCATTAGTTATTAGGAAGCCCTATCATTGGATGTGAAAGGACAGGCGCGGATCAACGTTATGGTCATAGAAGGCAACATATAGGGATACCTTAGCAATTCGAAGGGACTGTCATCATATATTCGTAGGCAACATCGAGGTACAAGATCATTTCTTGTAGGAAACTCGAGGAACATCGCGGGACTATGATCTTTATGATGATTTTAACCGAGGGTCTTTGCTAAGGGTATCCCTATGTTCGAGGGACATGACCATTATTTTTCCGAAGGCAACAAGGGAGGTTACCCTAGAGGTGTATGTGTGAAAAGTGTTTTGATTCAATTATTTTATCTTTGAAAATTAGGGTTTTCTAAGTTCAATTATTAGTCTTGCCATACAAACCCTAATTACTAGTAAGATAATATAGCAATAATGAAATGCAGTAAAGTGCGGGAAATAAAATTCTACGTTATTACAAAGCTTCGGGAGTGGGGGTACAACTAATAAAATCGGGGGAAAAGTAGTAAACCCTAATTAAACTATTATAAACTGTAAGCAGGTACATAATTGGAAAAATAATGAAAGCGCGACAGTAATAAAATAGGCGAACTTGTAAAATAAACAAAATGGGAAAATAAATTTTTTTTCGTGATTTTTTGATAGAAAAGAGTTTGGTGATTAACCTAAAACCTAATTGATTATGATTAATTAAAAATAAAGTTTATTTAATTAAATTAAACAAAAACCTAAAATCTAAGTTTATTTTAATTTAATTAAGAAAACCTAAAAATCAAATTAGGGTTGATTAAAAAATAACCTAAAATTAAGTTAGGGTTTGTTAAGAAAAAAAATCAAGTTTTTGTAAAAATGTTAGGTTTTATGAAAAGGAAGAAAAGGTGTTAAAAATAACCAAATGGTAGGGGTGGATGTTGAACCCACACCCTCAAGGCTTTTCAGCAACACACTCACCACCAGGCCAAGCGCGTCTTGGTTATGGAATCTGGCTTCAGCATTTTATACGATAAACCTGTAAAAATATGGAAATATTAGGTAAAATAAGTGGCAAAAGGCTGGATTGAACCCATTCCCTTTGACACAAGTGACTTTAACGCGCGTGCTTCAACTGTTGGGGTGGCTATACATCCATTAACTTATGTCAACCCATAAATATATAATATAAACAAGTTTCCAGAACCGGAGAGGTGTCGGAGCCCTAGCTCCGGTCGTCTTCTCCGGTTGTTTTCTATGATCTAACCTACAAAACACAAACCGTTAATGATCCAAAAATATCATATCCTTTAAATTGAGGTCTGTGAGTTTAATGGAAGGATTATTTTGGCCTAAAAGTCAATGGTTTGGTTTCTATATCACAAACGGTGAAAATTGGACCAAACATGGTGATTTAAGATTTAGCATGCATCGGGATTCCACGATGGGTCATTCCTGCATAGTTGAGTCTCATAAACACATATCAAGCATTAGTAAGTGTTAGAATGCAATAAAACAAAAAAAACATGAAATTTAAGTAAGGATGGAATCGTGATGCGATGTGATGATATTTCATGTGTTATGGACCATCAAACTTGATCCAATCTTACCCTAGAAATGAATGGAGTTGGTGAAAGAGTTTGTAACAAGGGTTCCAAGATTTATAGGGTTCTTGAAAAATTTGATATTTTGAAAATTATTTGAGAGGCAAGGTTTTCGTGGCTTGTATGAAGAGAATGAGAGAATATATAGTGGATATTAGGTCAAAGAAAATATGGGCTTGGTCTTTGTAAGAAAGGCATACGCATTTTATTTTATTTATTTTGCACTATTAATGTATGAAAATAATTAAAATAAAAATAGGTCAAGGGGTGTAAGAACAAAATTTGAGGTGTATTAGGAGTATAATACACGTTTGGACTCTTAAACCATGGCCCAATAGTTCAAAATAACAAGTTTGCACACTTTGAGCTTCATGCATTTACTCAAAATTTCCCAACATGCACTAGTCATAACTCTCTCAATTTTTATCTTTTGAAGGTAATCTATGACTTTTTGTAAAGATCAAGATGTCCTTTACAATCTCTATTTTGATCATATTTTCTTTTGAAGAATTTATCTTGATGTAAATTGCCTTGACAAAAAGTGTCTTTTTGTTGACTTTTAAAATGACCTGTAATTTATTGACTCATATCTCTCAAATGAAGCATTTTTTGGACTTGAGCTTAGAGATTCAAAGTTGTAGATAATTCAATTTTCTTCAAAATGGGCTTTGGTTGGGGCAAAAATTATGAAGCATATGAAAGTTATGCTTGGTCAAAGTTCATTTGACTTCTCCTAAGGAAACCCTAATTTGGCAACTTTTGACTTTTGATGATTTTAGGGCTTTTCTTGAGGAATCATGATCAACCATTTATAAAATGATGGATATGACTTTAAAATATTGATGTTGACCAAAAATCTTGAAGTTTGACTATATGTTGACTACAATTGACTTTTTATCCAATCATCTGAGCCATTGACTGGGCAAATTTGTGATGCAAGACTTGAAATTTGACATGAGCATTCTTAGAGGCATATGAATAACCATGAAAACCACTTGAGACCTTTGAAACACAATTTTCCTTGAGAAATACAAAACCCTAGGTGTGAGTTAAATGCCTAGGAGGAGAATTTGTCTGATCAATTCTTGGACAACTTTGAGCAAATGAGGACCTTAGGAGAATGTATTGAATGAAATGGAGGGAAAATTTTAGGGTACAATAGGGAGGTTTGAGGTGTGTGAGTTTTTTGTTCCTATGTGAGAAGTTTTTAGAAAATGGGGGGGGGGGGGGGGGGGAGATATTTGTTGCGAATTCGGTTAGGATTAAGAGGAAAGTTTGAGATATTTTGAATTGTTTTTTAGTGAAAAATATGAAATTGCTTGAATATTTTTTATGCAATCCATGGCAATGTTTTAAAATTGATTTTGGTCTTTAGATTAAGTATTTGTAGGGTTCTGGTTGAGTATGGTAAAGTTGTTATGAGTTTCTTGAATTTGATTTGTGATGTAAAAATGATTTTTCTGTTTGGAATGTTGGTGTGATGCATGAATGTAAAAGGAGTGAGAAGTTTTCCTGGGCATGTTGGTTTTTATAGACAATTTATTAAGGACTTCTCCAAGATTTAAAAACCACTTTATAATTTTCTAGTGAAGGAAAATGACTTTGTATTTGATGATGAATGCTTTAAAGCTTTTTTGTTATTAAGGAAAAACTTGTTATTACGCCCGTAATCGTAGCACCAAATTGGGACTTACCATTAGAAATGATGTGTGATGCTAGAAATTAAGCGGTAGGGATAATTTTTGTCAATGCCAAAATAAAATTTTTCCACTCCATTTACTATGTTGGTAAAGTTTTAAACGATAATTAGGTCAACTATACAACCACTGAAAAAGAATTACTAGCCGTAGTATTTGTTAGAACAAAGTTTGAATCTACTACCCTAAGTTTAAGTTTTGATGATAACAAAAATGCTAAGATACATTAGTTGTATGATTCATGTAAGACACATATGCTATCTAAAAATTACATTCTGTTTTACAGAAACTCTGATGGGTATCAGCAAGAGAACATCATCATCAGCATCAGAAAGTTGGATATCAACATCAGCGTCAGAAGATGTTATATCAGATACCAGAATCAGAAGATCATCTCACGCTTATGCTGAAGCTGGATGAACAGAACTGCGCTTAACCATCTGAAATCTGATAAAGACAACAACAGTTCATCAGCACCTAAGCAGCGTCAGAATGAGCCAAAGCCAGAACACGCTCAAGTGGCAACGGTACTGTGCATTCAAGATGAGTTATTACCAACGGCATCATTCCAGACAAGATCTGCTTAATAAGGAAAGAATGTTATTGGCATTGAAACAGAATTATTACTCCAACGTACACTATTTCCAATGCTATATAAACAAGTCAATGAAGATTGAATTGGCTAATGCTCTACAACAATCTACACGCCTAAAGCTATTCATCATCTTCCTCACTCTCAGTTTGCTAAAGCTCTCAAATTCTTTATTCAATTTCTTTAGCACTCTAGTTCTCATAAGCTTAAATTGTGTAGTATCACAGTTGTGATAAACTGTTTTTGTAGAAAACATTCAACACACCTAGAATTCAATTCTTTGTAAGAAAGTATTTCCTTGAGAAACCAGTTTGTAGTTTGACTCAAGAAGGCTTTAGCAGTTGTTAAAGCAGTTGTGATATTCAGTTGAATATAGTGGATTAAGACCTCGTTGGAGAGAGGCGAAATCACCTTGATGGGTGGACTGGAGTAGTTTGAGATCAAACGAACCAGGATAAAAATACTGTGTTGACTGCAATTGATTTCAGTTTTACAATTCAACCCCCCTTCTTGTGTTTTTCACTTCTTCAATTGGCATCAGAGCGCCTGGTTCTGAGCTAAAACACTTAACCGTGTCAGTACAAGATCCAGCGTCAGAAAAACACAATGGCAGGAACTTATCAACACACCAGCAATGACAACAATGAAGACAGAGACAGATTCAACGGCAAACCTCCAGTCTTTGATGGAGAAAATTTTGATTACTGGAAAGACAGAATGGAAAGCTTCTTTCTGGCACATGATGCTGATATGTGGGACATGGTGACAGATGGATACACGCACCCAGTGAATGCAAGCGGTCAGAAGATTGACAGGAAAGCAATGTCTGACCAACAAAAGCGTGACTTCAAAAATCACCACAAGGCCAGAACCATCCTTCTCAGCGCCATCTCTTATGCTGAATATGAAAAGATCTCTAACAGAGACACAACAAAGAACATGTTTGACTCACTCAGAATGACGCATGAAGGCAACATTCAGGTCAAAGAAACTAAATCTCTTGCGCTCATTCAGAAGTATGAGGCATTCAAAATGGAAGAAAGTGAATCCATTGAAACAATGTTCTCAAGATTCCAAATTCTGGTGGCTGGTCTCAAGGTTCTGGACAAAGGATACTCTACTGCTGATCACGTCAAGAAGATTATCAGAAGCTTACCAAAGCAGTGGAGGCCAATGGTTACAGCTCTGAAGCTAGCAAAAGATCTCAACAAAATTTCTCTGGAGGAACTTATCAGCTCCCTCAGAAGTCATGAGATAGAGCTAGAAGCTGATGAACCTCAGAAGCAAGGTAAGCCTTTAGCATTAAAATCTAACAAAAAATCTGAGTCTAAAGTTTTGCAGGTAGTTGAAGAAACATCTGATGGATCCTCATCAGAAGAAGACGAACTTTATCTCCTCTCCAGAAGAGTGAACCAACTGTGGAAGCAAAGGCAAAGGAAGTTCAGGAATCCCAGAAGATCTGAAGGCTCCTCAGGAAGCAGAAAGCGAAACACCAAGGACATCATCTGCTATGAGTGCAATGAGAAAGGACACTACAAGAGTGACTGCCCAAAGCTTCAGAGGGAAAAGCCCAAAAAGAAGTTTGGAAGAGAAAAGAAGAAAAGTCTCATGGCTACATGGGATGACTCTGATTCGTCTGAAGCTGACTAGGAATCAGATGATGAGAGAGCAAACATAGCTCTCATGGCCAACATTTCAGAAGACAGTGAAGCTTCTGAATCAGACTCAGAATCAGATACTGAAGAGGTATTTCCTGACTTTGCAATTAATTTTACTAAGGCTGAACTTGCTGAAAGCCTTAATGAAATTCTGGAAAGGTACCAGCAGATTAGAGTTAAATTCAGAAACCTGAAAAGGAATCTTGAATCTGACTCTGATAAGACTGAGAGTCTTAAATTGGAAAATTCTGAGCTAAGAAATAAAATTTCAAAATTAGAAAATGTTTTACAAAACTCTCAGAAGGAACCAATTTCTGAAACTCCCAGCAGCGCTGATGAGATCATCAAGGAGTATGATCACGGTTTCCAGAAGTTCCTTGCTAAAAGCATAGATAGAAGCAAAATGGCTCCAATGATCTATGGAGTTAGCAGAAACGGAAGGAAGGGAATAGGATACCAAGGTAAGGTTCCTACACCAAAGAATGCCATGGATTTAACAATTAAACACACTCCTCTGAACTCACATTTTGTGTATGGTCACACACATGATATTAAATACACTAGCAGTAAGTATTCTGTGAAACCAAAATTCAACCAGAGTTTTGGTAAATCTAACAAATCAGGACCCAAGAAAATCTGGGTACCTAAGGATAAAATAATACATGTTGCAGATATCTTTAGCAGCAAACCAGAAACACCAGTCATGGTACCTGGACTCTGGCTGCTCGCGACACATGACGGGAAGAAGGCATATGTTCCAAAGCCTGGAACTTAAGCCTGGAGGCCACGTTGGCTTTGGAGGCAATCAGAGGGGAAAGATCATTGGCTCTGGAACTGTAGGTAATGGAAATCTTCCCTCTATAAATAATGTTCAGCTAGTAGATGGATTAATGCATAATCTGTTATCCATAAGTCAATTAAGTGATAACGGTTATGATATAATCTTTAATCAAAAATCATGTAAAGTTGTTAGTCAGAAAGATTGGACTATCCTATTTAATGGAAAGAGGAAAAACAACATCTATAAAATCAAACTTTCTGAACTGAAAAGTCAGAATGTAAAGTGTCTTCTGTCTGTTAACAAAGAGCAGTGGATCTGGCACAGAAGATTGGGGCATGTTAGTATGAGAAGAATATCTCAGATTAACAAACTCAATCTGGTCAGAGGACTTCCTAATTTGAAGTTCAATTCAGATGCTCTGTGTGAAGCATGTCAGAAAGGCAAGTTTGCAAAACCTTCCTTCAAATCTAAAAATGTTGTTTCTACCTCTAAGCCATTAGAACTTCTGCACATTGACTTATTTGGACCAGTTAAAACTGCTTCAGTCAGTGGCAAGAAGTATGGGTTAGTAATCGTAGATGACTATAGCAGATGGACATGGGTAAAGTTCTTAAGACACAAGGACGAGTCACACTCTGTGTTTGTTACCTTCTGTAACCAAGTTCAGAATGAAAAGGATCTTAGAATCGTTAAAGTCAGAAGTGATCATGGTGGAGAGTTTGAAAATAAAGATTTTGAGTCATTCTTTAATGACAGAGGCATTCTGCATGATTTCTCTTGTCCTAGAACTCCCCAACAAAATGGAGTTGTAGAACGAAAGAACAGAACATTACAAGAAATGGCCAGAACCATGATCAATGAGACAAACGTTGCTAAGATCTTCTGGGCAGAGGCAATAAACACAGCGTGCTACATTCAGAATAGAATCTCAATAAGACCTATTCTGGAAAAGACTCCATATGAATTGTGGAAGAACAGAAATCCCAACATTTCATATTTTCATCCATTTGGATGTACTTGTTTTATGTTAAATACAAAAAATTATTTGAACAAGTTTGACTCTAAAGCACAGAAGTGTATTATGTTAGGATACTCTAAACGCTCAAAAGGGTACAAAGTATACAATACAGAAACACAGATTGTGGAAGAATCAATCAGTGTTCGTTTTGATGATAAGCTTGACTCTGAAAAGTCAAAGCAGAATGAAGTTTTTGCAGGTATGGAAATTGAATTTACAGGTTCTGAAGACAAGTCATCAGAAGCTCTCAACAAAGACACTCCTTCAACATCTGAAAGGAGCACTGCTAGCAATCCTACAACAGCTGCTGATCAACCTCAGAAGAGACTACCCAGAAGCAGCTTAGATCACCCAGAAGAAACTATCTTAGGAAGAAAGGAAGATCCAATCAGAACAAGAGCAAGCTTCAGAAACTCTGAAGAAACCCTCATGGGACTTGTGTCTCTGATTGAACCTTCTTCTATTGATGAAGCACTTCTTGACAACGACTGGATTCTAGAAATGCAAGAAGAGCTGAATCAATTCACCAGAAATGACGTATGGGATCTTGTTCCCAGACCAAAAGGATTCAACGTCATTGGAACAAGATGGGTGTTCAGAAACAAGCTAAATGAACAAGGTGAAGTCATCAGAAACAAAGCACGACTGGTAGCACAAGGTTATAGTCAGCAAGAGGGAATATACTATACATAAACCTTTGCTCCAGTCGCCAGGTTAGAATCTATCATGTAAGTCTCAGAGTGCCTAAGAAGGGGGGGGGGGGGGGTGAATTAAGTCTTATAAAATTTATTCGGTTTTATGAGAATACTTGGTAGTAATTTTTGGTTAAGAGTTTGAAGGTTTTGATTATATCTTTATCTTTTCCTGATTATGGTGATGAAAGCAATAAATGCGGAAAAGTAAAGAACACGGTGATATATCCTGGTTCCCCTCACAATCCGAGAGTACTCCAGTCCCCTTTCCAACACGAAAGAGATTTCACTATAGTTAGAATGATTGTACAGCCTATGCTTACTATCTAACCTATAGGGTGATCAAAGGTTCTTAACACCTTTAAGACCAAACAAACACTAATGTGAATGAAGAACAATCCTCTTCAAATCACAACACTTACTTCCAACAATCCTGGATAGTAAGGGAAAAATCTTTAAGTAATACAATGATTTATTTTGAAGTATATGGAGAGCTTTATCAATCTTCAATTGATCTTCTTCTTCAAGATAAAAACAATTCTCAACAATGTATATAAATGTTCACAATGTATGAATGAAACTTGTAATGATAATGAAAGTGTATATGGCAAGTTTCACAAAATTATGAACACATGAAAGTTTAAATTCAAATGTGAGTAAATGAGAAAATTGTTAATGAAGAAGTATATTTGTTAATTTGAAAATTGAAGTATTGAACATTGTTTGAAAATAAGAAAATCTGCATTTTATAAAGTTGTAAGAACCTCTTCATTCATGCCAATTCATATGAAAAGTTGCAATGCATTCATGAAAAGATACCACTTGAAAAATGTTCAAAAAACAAAGTAAAAGTTGCATTGGTTCGCTAGGAACCGGTTCCGACACTGACAGAACCCGGTTCTTAGTGAACGTTATAAGTTGGAATTCAAATTTATCACGCAGGAACCGGTTCCCCTATTGGTACAATCCGGTTCCTGGTACAAAATCCAGGGACAGGTTTTTTTAGAAAAGATGGAACCCGGTTCCCTGTTAGGGAGGAACCGGTTCCTAAAGGTTTATTTTCAAAAATACATTTTGAAAGATATTTCAAACAATGTTTTTCTTGATGTTAAAGTTATGGATTATGTATATGTTGATGAATGCATATTGTGAACATCTATATTCAAGGTTTTAAGAATTATTTATACCATATTGACATTTGATGATTTCTTCAATAATTCTTCAATAATCTTCAAGACTTTTATTTGATGTTGATAAGCTTTTTGCACATCCTTTGAAAGTTGATGTCCATGTTGTCTTCATCAAAACACATGCTTTAAATATGACTTGAGAAGCTTGCAATTACATTCTCCCCCTTTTTGATGATGACAACCAAGTCTTGAAAATGATTTCTTGAAATGTTCATGTTGTTTTGTGTAGTAAACATGTTGAGCAAATGCAAGGCTCCCCCTAAATTGTTTGCTCCCCCTAAGTCCATGATTCTTTGAATTTTGGAGAGAGTTTGATATTTATTTGGGCCTGCAATTTCTTTGAGACAAAACAACACACATGCATACTCTTCTCCCCCTTTGCTAACATCAAAAAGGATGGCGGAAAAAGAGTGAAATAAATACATATATAAATTAAGACTTGTATCATAAGAGAAACATTATATATCACCTTCATCCAAAATACCAAGTTCTCTTCGGATTTTAAAGAAAGGTTCTCGAGCAAGCGGTTTAATGAAGATATCTGCGAGTTAGTTATGAGTATCCACAAAAGTGACTTCGACATCTCCTTTGAGTACATGATCACGGAGAAAATGATGTCGAATATCTATATGTTTGGTTCTTGAATGCATGACCGGATTCTTTGTAATATTGATAGCACTTGTATTGTCGCATCAAAGAGGAATGCATCCGAGATCAAGTCCGTAATCATGGAGTTGTTGCTTGAGCCAAAGAATTTGTGCACAACAACTACCCGCTGCTATGTATTCTGCTTTGGCCGTGCTAAGAGAAACACTTGTGCTTTTTACAAGCCCATGATACTAATGCATTTCCAATAATGTGAAAAGTACCACTTGTGCTTTTACGATCATTTTTATAACCTGCATAATCCGCGTCAGAATAACCAATTAAAGTGCAAGTACTACCTTTTGGATACCATAGGCCAACATTGATTGTTCCTTTAAGATACTTCATGATCCTTTTAACTTCCATGAGGTGTGATTCCTTTGGATTTGCTTGAAAGCAAGCACAAAGAAAAACACTAAACATGATGTCAGGACGGCTTGCCTTCAAGTACAATAAAGAACCAATCATACCTCTGTACTTTGTAATATCAATTGGAGTACCGGATTCATCTTGATCAACATATGTACCGGAGCCCATTGGAGTATTCATTGCTTTACAATTGTCCATATCAAACTTTTTCAATAATTCTTTACAATACTTAGATTGATTGATGAAGATTCCATCTTCTAGTTGCTTGATTTGTAGTCCAAGAAAGTAGTTCATCTTTCCCATCATAGACATCTCGAATTCTCCTTGCATCATCAATGAGAACTCCTCACACATTTCTTTGTTAGTCGATCCAAAAATGATATCATCAACATAGACTTGAACCAATAAAGTGTTACTTTGGATTTTCTTAATGAACAAGGTTTTATCAACCTTACCCTTTTCGAAACCTTTTTCACACAAAAAATTGCTAAGTCTATCATACCATGCTCTTGGTGCTTGCTTTAAGCCATAAAGAGCCTTTCTCAACTTAAAGACATGTGAAGGATGTTTGAAGTCTTCAAATCCCGGGGGTTGTTTGACATAGACTTCTTAATTGATGTATCCATTCAAGAATGCGCTTTTGACGTCCATTTGAAAAAGCTGAAAATTTAATGAACAAGCATAAGCAAGTAAAAGACGTATAGCTTCTAACCTTGCAACCGGAGCAAATGTTTCTTCAAAGTCGATTCCTTCTTCTTGATTGTAACCTTGGGCAACCAACCTTGCTTTGTTTCGAACAATTAGACCATTCTCATCAAGTTTGTTCTTAAACACCCAACGGGTACCTATGATGTGTTTACCACTTGGTCTAGGAACAAGTTCCCAAACTTGATTTCTCTCGAATTGATTTAATTCTTCTTGCATAGCAATAATCCATTGATCATCTCCTAAGGATTCATCAACTTTGGTAGGTTCAATTTGAGAAACAAACGCCATGTTTAAGCAAGCATCTTTTAGATTCAATCTTGTTGACACTCCTTGGCTAATGTCACCAATAATTTTGTCAATAGGATGGTCTCTATGAGTTCTCCATTCTTTTGGTAGATCATTGATATTTGAATCTTGTTGTACCATGTTTTCTTGATTTTCCGGTGATTTCTTAATTTGATCAATTGAAAGATCTTCCGGGGGTAAATCTATAGGATCATCATCATCACAAACAACTACTTCCTCCTTCGAGGGGTTAGTTTCATCAAAAGATACATGCATAGATTCTTCAATAGTTAAAGTTCTTTTATTATAAATTCTATATGCTTTACTAGAAAGCGAATAACCAAGAAATATACCTTCGTCGGATTTCTCGTCAAACTTACCGAGATTATCCTTGTCATTATTAAGAACAAAGCACTTGCATCCAAAAATGTGAAAGTGAGCAATATTTGGCTTTCTTCCTTTGAAGAGTTCATATGGAGTCTTCTTTATTATAGGTCTAATGATAACTCGATTTCCAACATAACATGCCGTACTAACCGCATCTGCCCAAAAATATTTAGGAAGATTTGCATCACTAAGCATTGTTCTTGCAAGTTCCACTAGAAACCTATTCTTTCTTTCAACTACTCCATTTTGTTGTGGAGTTCTAGGTGCTGAAAAATTATGAGAGATACCATGTTCTTCACAAAATTCTTCAAATTGAGCATTTTGAAATTCTCCACCATGATCACTTCTTATGGATACAATCTTTAGTGATTTTTCATTTTGGATTTGCTTAGCATACTTCTTAAAGGATTTAAAAGCATCACTTTTCTGCACAAGAAACAAAGTCCAAGAATATCTAGAAAAATCATCAATAATGACTAAAGCGTATACATTACCTCCGAAGCTTTTCGTTCTTGATGGACCAAAGAGATCCATGTGTAACAATTGTAGTGGTCTTGTAGTAGACACCACATTCTTAGATTTGAAAGTTGTTTTGGTCTGTTTGCCCTTTTGGCATGCATTACATAATTTGTCCTTGATGAACTTCATCTTTGGTAGACCAATAACTAAGTCATGCTTAACCAATTTGTTCAAGTGCTCCATGTGAATGTGAGTGATCCTCTTGTGCCATAACCAAGCGTCATTGTTGTTTACCATAAGACATTGTACCTTCAGAGACAAATCATCTAAAGTAATCATAAAAATATTGTTAGTTCTTATACCTTTGAGTTTTACCTCATTGGTTGCCTCATCCATAATGAGACATTCATCTTTGTTGAATTTGATCTTGAACCCTATATCGCAAAGTTGACTTATGCTAAGAAGATTGTACTTTAATCCTTCAACATAGAGAACATCCTCAATTTGAATGGATGGAGGTGTGCCAACTATTCCAATGCCAAGAATCATTCCTTTGGTGTTGTCTCCATAGGTGACATACCCTTTGGCTTTATGTACTAGATATGAAAATTGGTGTACATCTCCTGTCATATGCTTTGAACATCCACTATCAAGATACCAAACATTTGATGTGGATTTCAATCATACCTACACAAACAAATTATTCTTTGTTAGGTACCCAAGCTGCCTTGGGTCCTTCATAGTTAGTTCCCTTTTTCACCCACACATAATGCCCACTTGCTATACTAAAGTTTCTAACATAGCAAGCATTAGGTGTATGGCCTTTAATACCACAATAAAAACAAGTAGGTTCAAAGTTACTTCTATATCTAGAAGGATAAGATTTCTTCTTAGGAAATGTTTGCTTTTTCGATACATTAGCCTTTTTCTTTTGATGATTATGAACAACTTGCTTCTTTTCTACTTTCTTGGGATTGGAACTATTACTAGCCTTTACAAAAACAGTGGGATTGTTACTTGGTTTCTTAGAATTCACATAACCAAGACCCCTTTTATCATTTGGATAACGTTGTTGGCTTAGTAATCCTTCCAATCCTATTTGTCCTTTTTCATATCGTTCAATGACTCTTTTCAATTTAACAATTTGAAAGACATTTGATTCACACTTGGAGCATGCAAAGTTTTCTTTTTCTTTAATAAAATTCTGTTTTTGAAGATCAAAATCTTTAGTCATGGTGTCAATTTTTTCTAAACAACTTAGAAGTTCTTTTTCTTGATTTGACACCTTTTTGTATAAACTTTTTCATTCTTTCAAGAGTTCATCAATAGCATCTTGAACATCATCATCAAAAAGATTAAATTTATTACTAACCTCTTCTTCATTGTCGGAGTGATGTGAAGCCATTAATGCTAGATTTGCACATTCCTCGCTTTCCGAATCGGATGAAGAACTTATCTCATTATCTTCCCATGTGACATAAGCCTTTTTGTTCTTGAACTCCTTTTTGCCTTTGAATCCATTTTTCTTGGAGAGTTTTGGACAATCCGGCTTTATGTGACCTTGCTTTCCACATTCATAACATGTGACATCTTGTGTTGATGTGGAGGCTTCTTTATCTTTATGATTATAAAATTTCTTCCTCTTGACAAAGTTAGCATTATGAAGATTATTTTTATGACCAAAATATTTTCCTAACCTTTTTACAAGAAGCAAGAAGTTTTCATCTTCCTCCGATGCATCTTTATCTTGACTTTCCTTTGAATCAACTTTCAAGGCAATGCCTTTGGATTTCTTCTCTAAATTTTCATGTTTTTCAAGTCTACCGAGTTCCGTTTCATATTCTTGAAGTTTGCCAAATAATGTAGCGGAAGTCATTGCAGAGAGACTCTTCTTTTCCGAGATTGTCGTTACCTTAGGTTGCCATTCCCTAGTCAATGATCTAAGGATTTTCAAGTTGAGTTCATCATTTGTCAAGGTTTTACCAAGAGCATTTAAGTGATTTGTCAAATGCACAAATCTCTTTTGTAAGTCAAGAATGGATTCTCCGGGCTGCATTTGAAATAGTTCATATTCTTGACTCAAGGTATTTAGCCTTGATCTTTTTACTTCAGCCGTTCCTTCATGAGTTTGAACCAGGGTATCCCATATTTCTTTTGCTGTCTTGCAGTTCGAGACACGGAAAAATTCGTCCATACTGAGTGCACCTTGAAGAAGGTTTATTGCCTTTTTGTCAAAGAGAACTTTCTTTTTATCATCGTCGTCCCATGCAGTTTTGGGCTTTACAAAACCAATGCCATTGATTACTGATATTGGGATAAATGGACCATTTTCAACAGCATCCCATACTTCCTCTCCTTGTGCTTCTAAATGCACCTTCATGCGTATTTTCCAGAAGTCAAAATATTCACCACAGAATAGAGGAGGCTTGTTGTTACTAACACCATCTCTGAAAACTGGTTGATGATTTGCGGAAGCCATTCTGGATCTTTAGGAACAAGTTACCTATAACTTGCTCTGATACCAATTGTAAGTCTCAGAGTGCCTAAGAAGGGGGGGGGGGGGGGTGAATTAGGTCTTATAAAATTTATTCGGTTTTATGAGAATGCTTGGTAGTAATTTTTGGTTAAGAGTTTGAAGGTTTTGATTATATCTTTATCTTTTCCTGATTATGGTGATGAAAGCGATAAATGCGGAAAAGTAAAGAACACGGTGATATATCCTGGTTCCCCTCACAATCCGAGAGTACTCCAGTCCCCTTTCCAACACGAAAGAGATTTCACTATAGTTAGAATGATTGTACAGCCTATGCTTACTATCTAACCTATAGGGTGATCAAAGGTTCTTAACACCTTTAAGACCAAACAAACACTAATGTGAATGAAGAACAATCCTCTTCAAATCACAACACTTACTTCCAACAATCCTGGATAGTAAGGGAAAAATCTTTAAGTAATACAATGATTTAGTTTGAAGTATATGGAGAGCTTTATCAATCTTCAATTGATCTTCTTCTTCAAGATAAAAACAATTCTCAACAATGTATATAAATGTTCACAATGTATGAATGAAACTTGTAATGATAATGAAAGTGTATATGGCAAGTTTCACAAAATTATGAACACATGAAAGTTTAAATTCAAAATGTGAGTAAATGAGAAAATTGTTAATGAAGAAGTATATTTGTTAATTTGAAAATTGAAGTATTGAACATTGTTTGAAAATAAGAAAATCTGCATTTTATAAAGTTGTAAGAACCTCTTCATTCATGCCAATTCATATGAAAAGTTGCAATGCATTCATGAAAAGATACCACTTGAAAAATGTTCAAAAAACAAAGTAAAAGTTGCATTGGTTCGCTAGGAACCGGTTCCGACACTGACAGAACCCGGTTCTTAGTGAACGTTATAAGTTGGATTTCAAATTTATCACGCAGGAACCAGTTCCCCTATTGGTACAACCCGGTTCCTGGTATAAAATCCAGGGACAGGTTTTTTGAGAAAAGCTGGAACCCGGTTCCCTGTTAGGGAGGAACCGGTTCCTAAAGGTTTATTTTCAAAAATACATTTTGAAAGATATTTCAAACAATGTTTTTCTTGATGTTAAAGTTATGGATTATGTATATGTTGATGAATGCATATTGTGAACATCTATATTCAAGGTTTTAAGAATTATTTATACCATATTGAAATTTGATGATTTCTTCAATAATTCTTCAATAATCTTCAAGACTTTTATTTGATGTTGATAAGCTTTTTGCGCATCCTTTGAAAGTTGATGTCCATGTTGTCTTCATCAAAACACATGCTTTAAATATAACTTGAGAAGCTTGCAATTACATATCAGACTTTTAATTTCATTTGCTGTTAATAGAGGCATCACTCTGTATCAGATGGATGTCAAGAGTGCATTCTTAAATGGTTATATAGAAGAAGAGGTTTATGTGCACCAACCCCCTGGTTTTGAAAGTACAAAACATCCAGAACATGTTTTCAAACTAAAGAAGTCACTATATGGTCTGAAACAAGCTCCCAGAGCTTGGTATGAAAGACTAAGTAACTTTCTGTTAGAAAATGAATTCACCAGAGGGAAGGTGGACACTACCTTATTCTGTAAGTCAGTTAAGAATGACATCTTAGTTTGTCAAATTTATGTTGATGATATTATTTTTGGATCTACTAATCCTTCTCTTGGAAGAAAATTTGCTAAGTGTATGCAGGCAGAATTTGAGATGAGCCTCATGGGAGAACTGAAATTCTTTCTAGGAATTCAGATCAATCAAACTCCAGAGGGAACTTACATTCATCAGAGCAAATATGTCAGAGATCTTCTGAAGAAATTTGACCTCTCAGAATGTAAGCCATCAAAGATTCCAATGCATCCCACGTGCATTCTGGAAAGAGAAGAGGTAAGCAAAAAGGTAAAACAGAAGGTCTACAGAGGTATGATTGGTTCTCTCCTTTATCTGACAGCTTCAAGGCCTGATATCTTATTCAGCGTATGTATTTGTGCTAGATTCCAATCAGATCCTAGAGAATCTCACTTAACAGCTGTTAAGCGAATTTTCAAGTATCTGAAAGGTACTACTAATATGGGTTTATTTTATAGAAAATCTAGTGATTACAGCTTAGTAGGCTACTGCGATGCTGACTTTGCTGGAGACAGAGTAGAGCGTAAAAGTACTTCTGGAAGCTGCCAGTTTCTGGGAGAAAATATGATTTCTTGGTCCAGCAAAAGGCAATCCACAATTGCGCTATCAACAGCAGAAGCTGAGTACATAGCAGCAGCAGGATGTAGCACACAAATGCTCTGGATGAAAAGTCAGCTTGAAGACTTCCAGATTTTTGAGAGTAACATCCCTATACTCTGTGACAATACTTCTGCTATTTGCTTAAGTAAGAATCCCATTTTGCATTCTAGGGCTAAGCATATAGAAATAAAACATCATTTCATTAGGGACTATATTCAGAAAGGAATTTTGAACTTAAAATTTATTGATGCAGACCATCAATGGGCTGATATCTTCACTAAACCTATTTCTGAAGATAGGTTCAATTTCATTCTGAAACATCTCAGCATGAAACTCTGCTCAGAGTGAAAATGTTTTAATTTTATATACTAACCTTCAGAATGTATTTGTTTTACTGTGAACTTCTGATCAATCTCCTTTCAGAAAGATAGACATGCAGATTGTATCAGATTCTATTCTTAAAGATATGAGCATTTCAACTCAAGGATAGACGTGTTGCTCACTAAATCAAACAAGTGTCATCCAATCATCAGCAAATCTCTGAAGAAGAACGCGTGCACGCTTCTGAGAAGGCAAAACGCTGATTGGGTGCATTGAGACACATGTCTGGTAACCGTTTCAAGTATCTTTCTCAAATCCCCCAACATCAGCAAGCATTAAATGCACGTAATCATGTTTTAAAATGTAATCATGAATTATTTATCTTTCTTGAAACCGTTTACGTTTTCAAAAATCATTTTGAAATCTATTTAAGCACATTAACATCTCACATTAATCTTTTACCGTCTCCTACATTCTTACAAATATTTTCTGCATTTTCCTTGTGTGTTCATCCCTTTTTCAAAAGAAACCCATTTTTCAAGTTTTCTCAGAAAACCCTAAGTGTGAACATGGCAACCTCCAGCAATGTTTCTGCAGGTTCTCAGAAGGAGGCTTCATCTGAACAATACCAAGTTCTCTTCAGAACACTCCTTACACCAGTGAAGAATTTGGAAGTGATGTCTGAACTAATTGTTGATTTCTCCAGTCTGAAAGATAATGGATTCGATTTGACAGAAGAAGTTAGGGCACAGGGATGGGAGAGATATTTTGATAGGTTGGTGGGACCAACGTTCCCAGTCTTGGTCAAGGAGTTCTGGATTCATGCGTACTCGTCAACACATCAAGTTACCTCCTACATAATGGGAAAGAAGATTGTTATCACTGAGGATCACATTGCAAGATTGATTGGATACAGTGGTGGTGGTATCCGCTGTATCGACATGGCTGAAAGATGCTCTGATGTTGCTGTCATTGCAAGGAAGATTTTCACCCATGGGGTTCCCAGCAGCAAAATCAGAGACTTAAAGGATCAGCACAGAGTATGGGCGAAGATTATTCTGGGGTGCTTTAATCACAGGAAGCCCATAAGCTCCCCTGATTATATAAATATAGATCAGCAGTTTCTGATCTATTTTATTAATCAGAAGGTAAAGATTAACTTGGCTCATCTTCTGTTTAATCACCTCAGGACCAGCGTCAAGGAGACAAGGGAAGAAGAAAGGGCAAAAAGGGATTGGATACCCTTTGGCAGGTTAATATCAGATATTCTGACTGAGAATAGGCTGATAGAACACCTTACAGAAGCTCAGGAATTAAGTTCTATTGAACCTACTGTTGGCAAGCCTCTGAACGCCAAGAATCTGAAGAAAATGAAACTGATAAAGAATATCAGAAAGGAGCCCAGCGTTACTCCTCTTGCTGACATCACCAGCAGAAGAGTCCCTCTGGACGACTTTCCACTATTTTCTGAGATTGAATCTAAACCAGTAGTTGTTCTCAGATACTTGGACGCTTGCAAGGATGATGGTACAGATCCCAAACTGAATATTAAAGATCTGCACCAACAACATCTAGAAGTTACTGTGAAGAAGACGAAGAAAAGAAAGGCCACTTCAGAAGGACCATCCCAGCAGACCCCCAAGAAGAGAGGTAATCTATCTGCTGCTAATGTTTTAAATTCTTCTGCTATTCCAACATTAATCCCAACCCCAGCTTCACATGAACTTCCAATCCCCATACCAACTATTGATGAAACCGAACCAGAAGATGACCCTTCTGAGTCACTGACTCTCAGGAGATCCCACACCAAAAATCCAAAACCCACACCATCAACAGAATCAGAACTTGACAAAGTTCTTTCTGAAATTGATCAACGTGTTTCCGCTCACCTCTCAGAAAATCCAAACACTCAACCAGAGATTGCCCACTCTCCTCAACCAGAACATACTCTCTCACCCATACCAGAAGAACCACAAATTCCACCACAACCAGAAATTCCACCTCCTTCTCCACAACCAGCAATTCCTCCTCCCTCTCCACAACCAGAACTTCATCCATTCTCACCTCAACCATCACCTCCACAACCTGAGTTTCATCACTCAGAAACTCCATCACCTGAACCTCAAAACCCTGAACCTCATTCTCCTCAATCCTCTGAGCCACAACCCTTGGCAATTCAGCTGCCATATGGTACAACCATAAACATACCCCAGCTTCCATCCTCACCAGAAACTACCCCTCCAAACACTCCAAACAGTCCAATTATTATTTCTGATTCTCCCACTCCATCTCCCAAACAAACTACAGAAAACCACAGCAGGACCTTCATTGATTTAACAATCCTTGACCGTCTTGCTGACCTTAAAAACAAAATAGCCATTCCCAAACCAAAACAGCTAGATGTTGGCTCTGGCATTGTGAATTTTGAAACAGCCTTGCAGCAGTGGATTGCTTCTCTAAAGCAAGTTTGCCCTGGAATGATTGATCCTGCTGCCTCAGACCAACTCTGGACACGTTTCAGAATGTGGGTACGTGCTGAAGCCCTCAAGTTGCAAGACATCAATTATGAGCAGGCACAACAGAACTTCAGCAAGCTGCTGAAGGAAGTTGGAAGTCAGCTGCTGAAGGAAGAAGTGCTCCTTCTGGATAGTAAGCCATGGTCTGAGAAGCGTCCAGCTTCAAAAGTGCATCCATAAGAGGATCAGACAACTCAAGCTGAAGAGGTCAGTCAAGCTGAAGATGTTGCAGAAAGCTCTCAGAAGCTTCCTGCTTCTGACGTTTCTCAAGCTGCCTTGGACAGGCAGACTCTGGAAGAGCTGAAGCTGAATGATATTCGTCTGCAGCAAAGAATGGATGAAAATGATCAGAAGATGAAGGAAAGGATGGATGTGCAAGATAGCAAGATAGATACAGTAGTCAGCATGGTGCACAAGCAGAATGAAACTGCTGATCAGATTAAGACAATGCTGGAGACTCTGTTCACACGCTTTCCACCCCAACCTTAGTTTTTCATTCATAATATTTTCATTGTATTCTTTGCATATCTTCTGTACTATTTTATCTGGCTCTGAATTAAATATAACAAGTTTTTCTGCTCTGATCGTTTTAGCTTATATTACTTACACTTTTTGATTGCTGACAAAAAGGGGGAGAACAAGAATGATATTTTTCAATAACGGATTACTGAGACAAAAAGTCTCAAACATTCTAACACTCTAATATACTTGAATGTTTTCTGTTTTTGCATAAGGCTACAGGTACAAGAAGTTAATCACCTCTGATACACTGATGCTCTGATATTCTGATCTAAAGCTCTGATATTCTGATGTTCAAAGAAAGGCAATAAAGATCTGATCCTGAAGAACTCTTGGAATTAAAAAGGGAAGTAATAAATTCAGGGGGAGTATCTCCGATCTAAACTCTGATATCTCTTTATCCCTTATCTTTGATAACCTCCTAATTAATTATGATACTCCTTATTATTTAGTTATCTCTGATACTTTTCACGCTAATTTTCAATTAAAAAATATCTAGTTTTTGTCATCATCAAAAAGGGGGAGATTGTTAGAACAAAGTTTGAATCTACTACCCTAAGTTTAAGTTTTGATGATAACAAAAATGCTAAGATACATTAATTTTATGATTCATGTAAGACACATATGTTATCTAAAAATTACATTCTGTTTTACAGAAACTCTGATGGGTATCAGCAAGAGAACATCATCATCAGCATCAGAAAGTTGGATATCAACATCAGTGTCAGAAGATATTATATCAGATACCAGAATCAGAAGATCATCTCGCGCTTATGCTGAAGCTGGATGAACAGAACTGCGCTTAACCATCTGAACTCTGATAAAGACAACAATAGTTCATCAGCACCTAAGCAGCGTCAGAATGAGCCAAAGCCAGAACACGCTCAAGTGGCAACGGTACTGTGCATTCAAGATGAGTTATTACCAACGGCATCATTCCAGACAAGATCTGCTTAATAAGGAAAGAATGTTATTGGCATTGAAACAGAATTATTACTCCAACGTACACTATTTCCAATGCTATATAAACAAGTCAATGAAGATTGAATTGGCTAATGCTCTACAACAATCTACACGCCTAAAGCTATTCATCATCTTCCTCACTCTCAGTTTGCTAAAGCTCTCAAATTCTTTATTCAATTTCTTTAGCACTCTAGTTCTCATAAGCTTAAATTGTGTAGTATCACAGTTGTGATAAACTGTTTTTGTAGAAAACATTCAACACACCTAGAATTCAATTCTTTGTAAGAAAGTATTTCCTTGAGAAATCGGTTTGTGGTTTGACTCAAGAAGGATTTAGCAGTTATTAAAGCAGTTGTAATATTCAGTTGAATATAGTGAATTAAGACCTCGTTGGAGAGAGGCGAAATCACCTTGACGGGTGGACTGGAGTAGTTTGAGATCAAACGAACCAGGATAAAAATACTGTGTTGACTGCAATTGATTTCAGTTTTACAATTCAACCCCCCTTCTTGTGTTTTTCACTTCTTCAGTATTTACCTTGGAAAATTTTTGGGCTTATCTAACTGGGTCCAAAGTTGTTATTTTTAAAGATCATGCAACATTGAAATATATTTTCAATAAAGGAGACTTTAAGCCAAGGTCTCTCTGGTGGATATTGTTGCTCTAAGAGTTCGATCTAGATATAAGAGATGAAAAAGGTGTTTAAAATGTGGTTTATGATCATTTGTCCCAATTGGAGAATCATGAGGTAACAAAGAAAGAAAAAAACATCAATGAGGAATTTATGAATGAACATTTGATGGCCATTAGTGAACTAACTTGGTTTGCATATATGGAAAATTATAAAGCAACAAAAATGTTCCAGATTATTTTACTTGGCAGCAAAAAAAAAGAGTTTTACAAAGATCAGCTAAGTACTACTTGAGGGATGAGCCTTATTTATTTAGACTGAGAATATACAAACTGGTCCAAAGGTGTGCCGCAGGAAAAGGAGTCAAGAACATCATGTGGCATTATCATAACTCGGCTTATGGATGTCATTATAGCGGTGAGAGAACAACATCTAAAATCATTCAAAGTTTCTTTTCATGGCCTTCCATATTTAAGGATTGTAAGTCATATGAGCAAAGATATCCTGAATGTCAAAAAAACATGTAATAACTCAAAGCGTGACGAAATTCCGCAAAAAAGTTTAGTAGAAGTTGAACCTTTTAATTGTTGAGGAATATATTTCACGAGTCTTTTCCCCCTTCTAATTCTCATGTTTATATTCTTGTGAGTGTAGATTATGTCACTAAATGGGTTGAACTAATTTCTTGTAATTTAATGATGCCCAAAATGTTGCTAACTTTTTGAGAAAGAATGTTTTTGCTAGGTTCGGAGTACCTAGAATATTGATCAGCAATATGGGGACAAAGTTTTGCAACAATTACTTGGAAAATATGCTGACAAAATACAATGTGAAGTATAGAGTATCCACACATTATCACCTCAGACTTACGGAAAGTTGGAAGTTTCCAACAAAGGGTTAAAAAAAATTCTTGAAAAGATAGTTATGAAATTTGCGACTGCAAAAATTCAATGAAGTCGCCACCATTATTTATTTATCCTAAGGGCGGGAAGATAACGGAAACAAACCCTAAAGGTGTGGATAAAGCGGTCATCGCGACCAAGTTGAAGGTTCGAGAGTCAGTTAAGTGAGGGGAAGGCGTTAGGCACCCCTCACCTCCTTTGTACTCAAGGGAAACATTCTCTAATCTTAGGGTTTCTAGGTGCATTTACTTATTTTTCACTTATTTTGCTTTATTTATTCATTTACATGCAGAGAAAATAATTTAATTACAAAGAAGGGTAAAAAGGGAAAATGTTAATTTTTGATTAGGGGACTCTCATTGGTTTTGCAACTGTGTGCCTACGTATCTTCACCAAGAGATGGGAGAAATCAGAATCTTACGTAGTTCGTATGTGTTTGGTTGGTATTTTTTAGTATTGTGAAAAGATTCGATCTTGATTAGAATTAAACCGCGTGGAGTGAAGAATTTGATTAGAGTTATCGCACGGAGGCGAAAAAATGGATTGATGAATTGCATGAATTTTAGTGTCTTGATTTGAATAATTAATTGGTAAAACATTAAGCTTACCACTTAATTACTCGAGGATGTGGTGGATGTGCATCCACCTATCCTACTATTTACAAAAACATTGGAATTAATTTAATTTGAAAAAAAGTAGGATTTATGTACATGTTTATGATTTTATTTACAGGTTATGAGTATTTGAATTTAATCGGGGAAAAAAGTTATGTACAAATTACTAAATTATTTGAATTTAATCGAATAGCCTACAATTATATACACGAGTGACGAATGTTTGGTATTTTTTAATAAAACAAGAATTAACTAGCATAATAATTAATTAATGAAAATTCACTAAACTAAACAAGTGAAATAATCAAATTAAAACTTAAAGGGTGCAATACTTAAATATGAAGGTGTTATTAACTAAAGACTCATGGGCCCAAGACCCATCAGTAATCCTAATTCATTTCTAGTAATAAAATAAAATAAAAAGGAAACAAACCAATAGATAAATAAAGGCAAAATACCTATTTTAGTCCCTTAATTATACCATTGGGTTCAAATTGGTCCCTTAATTTTTTTCGTGTCACTTTGGTTCCTTAATTTTCAAAGTATTTCATTTTAGTCCTTTTTATCTAATTAGCGACAGAAAAACTTTGAAATTCGTCGCTAATTGGTCAAAAAGGACTAAAATGCAACATTTTGAAAGTTAAGGGACCAATCTGAATCCAAGGGTATAATTAAGGGACCAGAGTGAATATTTTGCCATAAATAAATGACAACACAAAAAAAAAAAGAAACCCATGTGGGGTTGCACCCCTTACTTCTCCATGTCTAGTATTTTATGTGAAAAATTTGTACGAGAGGAAAAAATTAAAAGAAAGAGCAACACATTGATGTCAGCAAAGGCTCCACAAATCACTTCATAGTTTAATACACATGTAAATTGAATGGGGACATGTGGCCAGAATAAAATAAATAAATAAATGAATAACCAAATGAAAAGAAGAGAGGGGTAGGACCTTTGCAAGAAATTAAACCCAAGCAGCCCTCAATTTTAAAGTAGACAAAGCAGACAAGTAAAAGAAAATAAATTGATCTAGACTCTAAGGTAACCCCTCTTTTTTTTAAGGTTCCCCAGCAGAGTCACCAATTCTGTTATATGGTGGAATAACTGACTTGTTTTGCGTTTTATCGAAAATGTTGCTGATAGCAAGAGTCACCACCGACTTTTCTTTTATCTAATAAGGAAAGGGTGAAAAGAATATGAAAGACAGTGATAGATTTTGAGTTCGGGGGATAGGTTATGAAAAGGGAAGGTGTTAGCACCCTTTTCGTCCGTAGTTATCTATGGGCTCTTAATCACTTAGCTCACATTTTGAAAATTTTCCTTTTTGTGTGTGAAAATATTTTAAAGTTTGAACTTTGTAATGATTCTTGTATCGTTCCTTAAGAATGCGTACAAAGTGTTTTGAAAATATCTTTGAAAGTGTTTGTTTAAATGTTTTGTTTTTCTTGCGAGCATAAGATGTCCTCTACATTTGAAGATTTTATCTCGATGTAAATTGCCTTGACAAAAAGTGTCTTTTTGTTGACTTTTGAAATGACCTATAATGTTTTGGCCCATATCTCTCAAATGAAGATTTTTTTAGACTTGAGCTTAGAGAAACAAAGTTGTAGAGAAACAAAGTTACAGAGAATTGAATTTACTTCAAAACGAGCTTTGGTTTAGAAAAATATGATGAATCATGTGAAAGTTGTGCTTGGTCAAAGTTCAGTTGACTTCTCCTTAAGAAAACCCTGATTTGGAAACTTTGACTTTTGATGAATTGAGAGTTTTTATTGATGAATCATGATCAACCCTTGATCAAACGATGAATATAACTTCAAAATCTTGATGTTGACCAAAAATCTTGAAGTTTGACTGTATGTTGATCACAGTTGATTGTTTGCCCAATACAGCTGATTTTCAGTCTTCTGAGCAATTGACTGAGCAAACTTGTGATGCAAGGCTTGAATTTTGGCATGATCATTCTTAGAGAAATATGAGAAACCATGAACTCCACTTGAGACATTATAAGTCCAATTTTCCTTGGGAGAAGTGAAACCTAAGTTGTAGGTCAACTGTTTATGAAGAGAATTTTTCTGATCAATTATTGAGTAGCCTTGAGCAATTTAAGACCCTAGAAGCAAGAGAAGATGTCTTGGAGAAAATGGTAGGGAAGATTTTGGGGTACAATACTATGCGTCAGTTTGACAAAATTGGTGTGATTTAGAACAAAGATATATTTACAATAAAGTTTTATTTAAAACTTGAAGCCAAAGTGTATTTTCAAGAAATATGTACAAGATAGTGTTATCCTTACATAGAAAAACAAGAGAGTGACTAAGTTGACTAAAGAGGATTTGAATTTTTTTGGAGAATGAAAATGTGAATGGCCTCCTCCTCCCATGTGAAAAACTTGGGACTTATTTATACAAGTAAATTAGGTTAGAAATAGAAAAGGAACAAAATATTCCTAATCAAAATCATTAACCCAAAATATTATTTAAATTGATTTCATATCCTGAATGACTTTGCTTGCCCATTAAGATACGAAAAATGCTCAAAATAACGAATCAAAGTTAAAAACTTATTTTTTGGGATTTTTCGACTAAAAAATGCATAAAAGTGAAAAATGATAATTAAAAAAATAATTTAAAATAAAAATATAAAAAGAGCATTTTTTATGGTTTTTATGATTCTTGAATATAATGCAAAAAAGTAGAAATAAAGTAAAACCCAAATAACAAAAAGAGAAAATGCACTAAAAATGATGAAAGTGGGATTCAAACTTGGGGCCTCTTGCTCTTATAAATCTTACAAGTGCTCTCTTACCAATTGTGCCACCTCATTTATTCAAAATAAATAAGGTATAAAAAACATATGAAGGTAAGGTGTTCAGGAAAAATTGGGGTATGACAGTTACCCTAATTTAATTATCCTTCAACGCGAGAGTGAAGAAGACGAAGTATTTGCCTATTTGTGGCGAAGAATAATTAATTACCGGAAGATCCCAATTTTGTCCCTTGAGAATAAGAATTGTATGAAGGACTAACTTACTAAGGATATGCAGAAGAATATTGTAACACATGCAACCGAAAAAGGGTGAGGGGTGGTTGCACCACATGTAACACCTGACGTCGAAGAGGGAAATCGTGGTCGCCACATCAAAATGAGAGGGATCTTAAGTCTATGCAAGAAGGATATTGCATGGTTGAAGGTATGCATATAAGGATTAATTGGTACTACCTATATTAATAAGATGCATCTTCTTTTTGGAAGCTCATTCTATAAGAACTACACAATTAAGCGTGCTTGACTTGGAGCAATTTTGGGATGGGTGACCTTCTTGGAAGTTTCCTAGAAAGTTTGTGAGTGAGGGAAAAGCGTGTTAAAAGACCTGTGTTGGTTTGTGGATTCATTAACTAAACTTAAAAGCTATATGAGGTGTTACAAATAGTATTAGAGTCATACCTCTCCCTTTACGATGTGGTTTAATGACGAACCATACGAAAGCAGGTGGGCATGAAACACCTGAGGCCGAAGAGTGCGAGGGGTGGTTGCACCACATGTCACACTTGAATTCGAAGAGGGAAAGGGTCTTCGTCACATCATAACGAGAGGGATCTTGAGGCTATGCACGGAGGGGATTGCATGGTTGAAGGAATGTATATAAGGATTGATTAGTACTACCTATATTAACAAGATACATCTTCTTTTCAGAAGCTCATTCCATAAGAACTCCACAGTTAAGTGTGCTTGACTTGGTGCAGTTTTGGGATGGGTGACCTTCTGGGAAGTTTCCTGGAAAGTGTGTGAGTGAGGACAAAGCGTATTAAAAATACTTCTGTTAGTTTGTGGGGTCAGTCGGTAATCTTGAAAGAAGTATATGGATTTATAAGTACCCAGTCACAACTTATCGTTGTACCCTCGAGTCTTGATTTTTCCTTTATAAGTCTTAGAGTGACATGGGATTCCTGCTTAGATGTCGCGGGGACACCAATGAGAATAAGATGTTGGACGTGGCATGTATAAGGAAGACATAAGGACGAAGCTCCAGGAAAATTAAAGACATATGTATGAAGCTCCTGGAACATTAAAGACATCTGGATGGAGCTCCAAGAAAATTAAAGACATCTGGATGAAGCTCCAAGAAAATTAATAACATCTAGAGGAAGCTCCAGGAACATTAAATACATGCATACGAAGCTCAAGGAAAATTAAATACATATGGATGAAGCTCCAGGAAAATTAAAGACATATGGGCTAAACTCTAGGAAAATTAAAGACATCTGTATGAATCTCCAAGAACATTAAAGGAATTTATACGAAGCTCATGGAAAATCAAAGACATTTAAACGAAGCTCCATGAAAATTAAAGACATCTGAACGAAGCTTCAGAAAAATTAAATACATATGGAAAGAAGCTCTAGGAAAATTAAATACTACTGGACTGAGCTCCGGGAAAATTAAAAGACAACTGGACAGTGGCAAAAAGAAGTGAGGTATTTACCAACACATGGATTGAAGTAAGAAATAACTTACATGTGGATCAGAAGCTAAGATTATTACTAACACGGGGATTAATGTGACACCCTTCTAAAACCCCACGATTTTCACGAATATTTTAAATAAATAAATAGACATAAAACAACAACAAGGATGTCACATCTTTAGATAAGCATCATATAAAAAATAATCCTGCCCGTAACACAGGTTACAACAACATTTTAAAACTCAAATAGAAACCTTGGTATTCATAACCATTTAATTTTGAACTTCGCAGTGGAAATAAGTGTCTTAAAATTCTTCATAAAATAATCTTAATACCATGTAAGGTAGTTCAAATATTTATAAAACCATCACACTTCGTATTTATAACATCATGATCCAAAACATGGCAAAATTCATGAAAGTAATACAAAATCTCAATATAACAGAATCATGCATGATTTGCAACCAATCGATCCTAACCTCGATGTTACATATCAGAGCAAGACTCTCCTTATTCAACGAAAAGCAAATAAAAGAACTCTGAAGCTATCCTCAAAGCTTCTACGAGTTATTCCTTATCACCTGCAAGTTACCCACAAATAGAGGTAACATTTCCAAGCAGAAAGGGTGAGTAAATCATAATTATTATAAAAGACATAAGGAATAAATATATTATACATGCACATAGGCAAGGCATCACACATCATCAGAACCTCATGTTATACTCACACCTTCACAACATTATCAATACACAACAATGCATCATCAAAGCACAGTCTATCAACAAGCATCATTTATTCACTTCAATATGCTATGTCACTTATAATGAAATGCAATATCATAGAATCAAGTATGTCGTACTAAACCTTCACCGATGACTCAGTCAATGCTATCTCCAAAGATCCATACTAATAAGATCGATTCCCACTTGAAACCAGAGCACTTCACAATTTTGTACTCAATCCGTACTATCAGATTGATTCCTTCATTAGACTATTGTCATATCATTTTCACTGGATTGAATTCCTATCAACAATCATTAGACCGAAGTCCTAAACTATGCCATGAATGCATGATGCGCAACAACATAATAAATACGACTAGTCAAAACGCATCATCATTAAAGGATTCATCACATACATATCAATATGAAAATCATCATCATTGCATCATCCTATAATCATGATAAATAATGCATCATCATATCATCATAATAAAAAATGCATCATCATAACATCATCATATCATCATATAAACAAGGCATCATCATAATCCAACACGGGGAACCTAACTTCTTCCTAGCTTAGGTATTAGGAAAGTACTTCTTATTTCTCATTTTATTCCATCCAACTAAATTTCATCGCATTAGCTATCCAACACTTTAAACGGCACCTCAAACCGAGTTCTAAAACTCAAGTTATGCCTTCTGAAAAATCCTGCACAACCCTTCCATTCTAGACACCATCGTCTGGCGACGTCACTTCATCGCCTGGCAACGCACCTTCGCGTACACTTAGCCCGGCAACGCTTGAAGCAACACACTCTTGTAAAATTAATCTTTTCTTTCCCTCGTCGCCTCTTGGCTTGCCCAGTGACAACCAAGCGCGTCACCGTCACCCGATGACACATCCCATCGCCCATCGATTCTACGCGGACAAAATTTTCCTGTTGTGATATCATGCATAAAAAAGTCAGTCTCAATTGTTGCAATTTTACACTAAAACAATCCCAACCCTTATAGATTTCAACATATAATCATCATATAATAACCATACAACATTATAAGTATTATATACACAAACTGTTGGCAATTCAACAAGGTATTTTCCCAATTTTAACAGATTCATCAATTACAACACAATCATCAAATCACCAAAACCCCACACATCCTACATTTATATAGACCTTATATCGATTATAATAACAATGATAAAACTCCCCTTACCTTAAGATTATTTCTAGCTTCTGATTCCTCTGGGTGTTTTATCACAAAATCCCCTTGCCTCTTTGTGCTGTAACTCTCTTTCTCCAGTGTCTCCTCTTCCAATGTTTTTCACGGTCGATCCAAAAAGAAATATTATCCTTATTCCTTGTTTTAACCTAAGGACCCCTAATAATAAACTTCCCATCATGCCCTCACTTAACTCTTCATTAATTATCACCTTGCCCTCACAGTCTTTACATCATATTTTATTCTATTTGTTTAATTATTAATAATTCTAAACAATTAAAACTATTTATCTAAAATTACTAAAATAATCTATCATATCTTAATCCACCACTATCCCATCACATACCACACAATATATCATATTAACCATCATATTCATCTCAACATCATTGTATACCTCATATTCATCGAAACAACATAAATCATCATAAAGACTCACATAAAAACACCAAAATATCATATATATATATATATATATATATATATATATATATATATATATATATATATATATATATATATATATATATCAAATACTCCACAATAACTCATATATTCAAATTAAATTAATTAAATAAATAATTAATCTAGAATTCAGGGTGTTATAACTTTCCCCCACTTAAAAGAATTTTTGCCCTCGAAAATTACTTGACGAAAACAACATCGGATAAGACTCTTTCATCTGATCCTCGCATTCCCAAGTACAACTTTCATCAGCTGATCCACCCCACAATACCTTCATTAAGGCGATGTACTTACCTTGTAATTGCTTCACTTTCTGACCTTCTATTCGCAATGATAATGCTTCAACAATCAGGTTATCTCTCACATGTACATCATCTATTTGTATCACATGTGAAGGATCCAAAATATACTTTCTCAATTGAGACACATGAAACGCATCATGTATATTCACAAGTGATAGCGACAAAGTAACCTGATACACCATTTCACCTATCTTCTCTGATATCTGATACGGGCCAACAAAATGTTGCGTAAGCTTTCTCGACTTTAAATCTCTACCAACACTGGTTACAGAGTAACTCTCAAAATTACATGATCATCTTTTCAAACTCGAGATCCTCCCTCCTCTTATCACGATAACTCTTCTAACTATTCTGAGAAGCTTTCATCTTGTATTGGATCATCTTTATGTTTTCAGTTGTCTCTTGAACAACCTCAGGCGGGTACATCACTCTCTCCTGACTCATACAAACATAATGGTAGAATGGAAACTATTATTATAAGTAAACTCATTCAATTATAAGTGACTATCCCAAGATTCTTCTTGTTCTAGCACACAAGCCCTCAACAAATCCTCCAAAGACTGAATAGTCCTCTCTGTCTGACCGTCCGTTTTCGGATGATATGTGAAACTCAACTTCAACTTAGTAACAAAAGCATTCTACAAACTTAATTTCTAAGTAAACCTCATATCTCTATCTGACACAATACTCGAAGGTATTCCATGTAGCTTCACAATCTCATCAATATACATCTCGTCTAGCTTCTCCATAGGATGATTGATCTTCATCGACAAGAAATAAGCAGACTTAGTTAACCTATCCACAATCACCCAAATCGAATCATTGCCTTTATCAGTCTTTGGCAAACCTGACACAAAGTCCATGGAAACATTGTCCCATTTCCACTATGGAATACTCAAAGATTGCATAAGACCCATAGGCTTCTGATTTTCAATCTTCGAATTTTGACAAGTCAAACAAGCATAAACAAACTTAGCGATCTCCTTCTTCATACCAGGCCACCAAAATAATCTCTTCAAGTCTTGATACATCTTTGTAGCACCAGAATGAATACTCAACCTGCTTCGATGCCCTTCTTCGAGAATACTTCTCTTAAGTTATGGAATATCTGGAACACACACTCTATCTCCAAATCTCATTACACCATTCTCACCAATTCTGAACTTATATCATTTACCTTGGTTAATCAAATTTAATTTGTCGACTAACCTGAAATCAAACTTCTGACCTTCTCATATCTCTTCTATTATAACATTAGTCTGTTTCAACATTCCCAACTTCACGCTATTGGGAGTCTATTTACATACTAAGTTCATATCTTTAAGTTGTTCGATCATCTCTAACTGTCAAACCATCGACAAATACATTTGCTTTATCGGGATGGTAATTCAAATTAAAGTCATAGTCTTTTAACAACTAAAGCCATCTTCTCTGTCTCATATGTAATTATTTTTGATCAAACAAGTACTTCCAAATTTTGTGATAACTAAACACTTCGAATTTAGAACCAAAAAGATAATGTCTCTAAATCTTCAACACAAACACCACAGCTGCTAGCTCTAAGTCACGCGTAGGATAATTCCTTTCATGAACTCTGAGTTTTCTAGAAGCATAAGCAACACCTTTCCCATTTTGCATTTGCACACCACCAAGATCCATCTTAGACGCATCATAATACACCATAAAAGACTCACTCGGATTAGGCAAAATCAATACCGGAGCACTCGTCAACCTCTTCTTTAATTCTACAAAGCTTTATTCACACGCCACATCCCACACATAAGATCTCCCTTTTCGAGTCAATTGTGTTAACGGAAAAGCCAACTTAGAAAATCCTTCAATGAATCTTTAATAATAACATGTCAAACCAAGAAAACTTTGAATCTCGATTGCAGACTTCAGAGTCTCCCATTGCAATATCGCATCAACTTTAGAAGGATCCACAACTATCCATCCACTAGAAATCACATTCCCAAGAAAACTAACTTCTTTTAGCCAAAATTCACACTTCGACAACTTTGCATATAATTTATTTTCCCTTAACACTTGTAACACCATTCGCAAATTCTCAACATGCTTTTCTTCTGGTTTAGAATAGATCATAATATCGTCAATGAACACCATGACAAACTTATCCAAATATGAATGAAAAGTCTGATTCATATACTCCATGAGAACACCTAGCACATTAGATACACCAAATGATATCACAGTGTATTCATAATGATTATACCTCGTTCGAAAATCCGTCTTCAGAATATCATCTGGTTTAACTCAAATCTGATGATAACCTGACCTCAAGTCAATCTTGTTGAAAACATAAGCAGCCACTAACTGATCCATCAAATCATCGATCCTCAAAATTGGGTACTTACTCTTAATAGTCACCTTATTCAACTATCTGTAATCTACACACAATGTCATACTTCCATCTTTCTTCTTAACTAGCAACACATGTGCACCCTACAGCGAAACACTCAATCAAACAAACTTCTTCTCGAGCATCTCTTCCAGTTGTTTCTTCAACTCGCTCAACTCGGAAGCTGACATCCTGTAAGAAGCCATTGATACTGAACGCGTACCTGGAACAAAATCTATAGAAAAATCCACTTCACGTTCAAGAGGTAAATTACTGATGTTATTTGGAAACACCTCTGGAAATTCAGAGACAACTGGGAATTCCATATTTGCATCTTTACCATTAACTTGCAACGACGCAAACATTGGAAACATCAAGGCTTTGTCTCCTAAAAGTTAATTCACTTGCTTAGCGGTCAACAACATCAATTCTCCGTTATCACCAAACTTAGGGAACCTCAAAGTCTTATTATAAAAATTGATATGAATATAGTTGAACTCCAACCAGTTCATCCCAAGTATAACATTGATTTGGTGTAAGGGAAGACACACCAAATCCATCACAAAAATCTTGCCATAGATAGTCAAAGGACATTTCAAACAAACATAAGTAGTAGTAATATAATCACTAGCAGGAGTATCTATTACCATACTACCCTTCATATCAAATAATTTCAATCCAACATGTTAACACATTCACACTGTAATACGGTGGGAGAAGTGACTTGGGTGTTTTGCGCTTATCATAATTGTTGCGGATAGCAAGAGTCGCCACCGACTTTTCTTTTATCCAATAAAGGAAACGGTTAAAAGACAAGGAAAGACCTTTTGATAATTTTCTTGAGTTCGGGGGGTAGGTTATGAAAAGGGAAGTTGTTAGAAACCTTTTCATCCGTAGTTATCTACGGAATCTTAGTTGCTAGCTCACTTTGAAATGCTTTGTAAATGTTTTTATATTTTATGTAAGTTTTAAAATATTTTGAAAACGCCTTTGTTTTGGAAAACATTGTAATGATTCTCGTCACTATAATAATGTATACAAAGTGTTGGTTTTGAAAATAGTTCAAAAAGATGTTTTGAAAGTGTAAGTGTGAAGATGGTTTTTATTTGTGAGCAAGCAACCACCAACGTTCTACCTACTCAAAAAGTCTTAATTATTTTCCTCCTCCTTTAGATAATGTTATCTTACCATTAGCTAGTAAGTAACCATGTCATTGGATGTGAAGGGACAGACGTGGGTCATCGTATAATCATAGAAGGAAACATTGTAGTATACCTTAGCAATTTGTCGTAAGGGTCTAAGATCTTTTACCGAAGGCAACATCGAAGGGTCATCGAGGGACTATGATCTTATAATCGAGGGTCATTGTTAAAGTATCCCATGTTCGAGCGACATGACTGTTTTATTCTAAGGAAACAAGTGTGGGTTAACCCTAGAGGTGCAAGTGTGCAAAGGGTTTTTGTTTTCATGCATTTTTTCTTGAATTAGGGTTGTTTACTTGTTGATTTTAAGTATTTCCATACAAACTCTAATTACAAGCAATAATATTAAAAGCGATAAATTGAAGAAGTTTAAAATTCTACGTTATTACATCATTTAGGGGATGGGGATACAAATTAGAGATAGGGGATGAAAGCAATTAAAACTTAATTACTATTACAACCATATTGAATAATGAATAACAAAAAAAATATAAAGATAATGTAAAAAGAAAGGAAAATTGTTTTTAAAAAACTTTATGCATCGACACATGCACTTATGCATCGATACATATCACTTCTTGTTTTTGTGGAAATCAAAACCAACTCAGTATAAATCGACACATTCGCATTTTGTATTGACTCGTACGAAATTAAAGGTTCTGGATTCTGTGTGGACAATAGTTTGTATCGATACATAATGGTTTACAACGACTCATTTCTTGGTTGCATCGACACATTCGTGTTTTGCATCGACTTATACACATTTTGTCTCTCTATAATATGTCTTGATAATAGTATGTATTAATACATAATGCATTGTATCGACTCATCCCATGTTTTGTAACTAACATGAGTCGACTCATATGAGATATGTACCGACTCATACTGCGGTTTTACTTCTAACATTTTTCTGATACATATATAAGTCAGTTTTACACTTCACCCCAAACTCGCGCCAACTTCTTCATCACCATTTTTGAATTTTGTAACTTCCTCATTTCTCAGCCAAGTACAAACATGAACTTGCTCCATTTTTTTACCACGATTTCAACCATATAAATTTCATAAACTATAAATCAAAGACGAGTCAGAATTTTGTTTGGCCCCAAAATAAAACCTAACTTTTATGGATTTTCAGTTCTAAAATTCTTAACAAACGATTAATGAAAATGTAAAGTAAGCATATGGTTAGCTTCAGGGCAATGATATCTACATTTTATCTTCACAAATGAACCACTAATGATGTTTGTATGAAGAGTTCAAAGTCAAGAAAACTTACCTTGAAACTGCAAGGTATTCATGTTTTGATTTAGAGCACATTTCAAGGAGTTGTGATGATCAAAATAGCTCAATGGACCTCCAGGAAGCTAATGCAATGCTTAGTTTTGATTGTGAGTTGTTGTATTGTCTTGGAAAAGTCAAGTTGCAAAGTACTGTTTTTGAGTTTATAAGATGGTGATATTGATGTTACATAAGCCGTTCTTGTGTTTGGACAACCTCTATATGATGTATATGAATTATTTTGGTGGTTTGTTTGGGTAAAACTTGCAAGGTATGAGAGATTCAAAGATTTTAACTTCGAAGCTCAAAGATGGAGGTTTTGTGAACAGTTCTGGTTTTTTGTGAGTGAAGGGATTTTGAGTGCTTGTTTCTCTTTCTTTTTTTTCTACCCCCCATCTCTTACAATTTATATCTCTATTTATAGGCAAGAGGTTTGAGAGGTTGAAGTAATCAGATTTGCAAAACAGCATGTTATGGTTTGGTTGGATTGTACATGAGAATTCATGACTTTGCATAGTTCCAATGGGGCCTGGTCTATTTTTTAGGAGTGCTTTATAGGTTGTAGATGGTTGCTTCTTGCTTTGATATTGACTATGTGCAGAAGAAACCATTGAGAGGCTCAAGGAGTTGACATTATGGTTAAATCAATTCTTTTCAAGAATGGTAGTGGTGCCTTTATGCCATAAATGGAAAGATCTTTTGGAAAATGGCTCAAACACTTGGATAATAGCTCAAGAGTAGGTGTAATCATTAAATTATGGTGAGATTTGCAAGTTAGAAGGCCCACAACACAAGATTATGCAGCATGTCATATAGATTGGATCATGTGTTCTTTACCAAAATGACTTGTAATTCAAGAATGGATGCCCAACTTCATGCCTTTGAATCTCCTAGCTCAGGTATGATAACTTCGTGCTCTTAGATGTTTTGGAAAACTTGTGTAATACGGTGGTAGAACTGACTTGGTTGTTTTTTGTTTGATCGCAATTGTTGCGGATAGCAAGAGTCATCATCGACTTTTCTTTTATCCAATAAGGAAAGGGTGAAAAGAACAGGAAAGACCTTATGAGATTATTTTCTTGAGATTGGGGGGTAGGTAATGAAAAGGGAAGGTGTTAGAACCCTTTTCATCTGTAGTTATCTACGGGCTCTTAGTTGCTTGCTAGATCAACTTGCTTTGTTTGAAAATGTGCTTTGTGGCGTGGGTTTGAAAATATTTTTGAAAACATTTGTAATAATTCTTGTTTCTATAAGTATGCGTACAAAGTGTTGGTTTTTTGAAAATAGTTCAAAGAGGTGTTTGTGGAAGATGTTTTTGAAAGGGATTTTAAAAAGTCTCTTTGTAATGATTCTCGTCTCTATAAGAATGCGTACAAAGAGTTTTGACTTTTGAAAATGTTTCAATTGAAAGTGCTGGTGTGGAAAAATGTTTTTGTTGTAAGCAAGCGAGTAACTATGAGCATCCTACCTACTCAAAAGTTCTATGTTTTTTTCCTCTTCCTTTAGATGTTGCTATCTCACCATTGATTTAGTAAGAAACCTCATCATTGGATGTGAAGAGACGGGTGTGGGTCATTTGTATAGTCATAGAAGGCAACCTATGAGACGTCTTAGCAATTTCATATAGGGACTAGATCGTTTACCGAAGGCAACATTGAGGGTCATCGAGGGACTACGATCTTTTATCTAGGGTCTTTTCTAAAATGTCCATATTCGAGGGACATGACTATTTTCCGAGGCAACAAGTGGAAAATAGTCTTTGATTGCATGTGTGCAAAGTGTGTTTTATTGCATGCATTTAGTCTTTGATTAGGGTGGTCTATTTGTTGGTTTTATCTTGCCATACATCCTAATTACTAACATTTGTATAAAGAAATAAAAATGCTGAAAATAAATATTCTACACTATTACAACCATATTCAATAGCAATTAAATGTAAAGACAAAATAAAAGAAGGGAAGATAAGCTTTTCGATTTAGGCAACAACACCCTTCGATTATGCTCTTCCTGGCTTCTTTCGATTTGGCTTGGAGGTCAGCATGTGCAGGAAGATTTCGATTCATCCTTCTGGCTGCTTCTTCCAATTGAGCCTGTAATCACCATGAGGTACACTCTTCGTTTCAAACTCTTTGCCGCCTCCTTCGATTACAGGAACGCAAATCTCCCAAGTTGAGATTCAAAAGGCTTCAATGTTTAGCAAATCGAAGGATATAACAAACTTGTCTAAACTTGAAAATGAAACTAACAAGTGCAACATTCAAAAGCTACAAGCCAGGGGTTAGCACAAGATATTTGGGCACCAAAATCCAAAGTCTAACTAGTTAGGGTTGAGGTTTTTAACATACATGCAGTGAGGGTCGAAAGTTAAGACATGGTCAACTTCCTAGATGGGATATCTACATTTTCATTTTATTTATCTGTGAAAATGATATTTAAATGAACAAGTTCCAAGTTTGGAGGAAAAAACTTACCTGCTGAAGAGCTTGATCGAAGGAGCTACAGGTGACTTCCTAGGTGGTGAATGGAACTTCGTTGGAATCTTCCTGAATGTAGTTCAGTTACTGCTTTGTTTGGGCAGTCACTGAATCGAAGGAGGGTATGTGATAATGGTGAGTGAATCGAAGTTTATTCTATAACAGGTTAGGGAGTGAATCAAAAGACTATTATGTTGTAGTTGGGGAATGAGTCGAAGGTTTATTATCTGGTTGTTGAGGAGTGAATTGAAGGGATCACTAATGTATGAAGGGATCTAAAATTTTTTAGAGTTGGGGTGTTTGGGAATATTTGAGAACGTTTGATGTTGTTTGAGAGTTTTGAGAAATTGATAATTTTTCTCACAACCAGAGTTTTTCCACTATCAGGGGCCCCTAAGATGTGTGGTAGAGGCTCTTACTTATAGATGATTTTGGCTGATGTTTGGGAGGGAAAACAAAAGAAATTTAAACAAATTGGGTATGATGTTCTTGTAGTATTTGAGGTGCAATCTTGTATGCCATTTTGGTGCAAGAATATGGGCAGCATTGCAGGACTGCTTTGTAGCAGTTTTGGAGTGTTGTGGCCAGTTTAGCAGGCCTGTACTTGGCAACACATAGGACTCTGGCCAGTAAGCAACTTTGGATATTTCAACCTTTCGTTTTGACCACCTAGGTTCAACCTTCGACCAGATTCTTCTTCAGACAACACTATTTGATTTTCACTCAAGATGTGTCTTTCGAATAGACCCTTTTTATGCATCCTTCAAAGGGGCCAAATGTATTTCCCTTGAATTGGCCACCAAATATGTCATTCGATTGGGATATCCAAGTACGTCTGGCAAGTCCTTCGAATGTGCTACCATAGTATGCCTTTCGAACGGGACAACAATTATGTGTCATAGTGTAGAAATTGTGTGTTAAAGATTTTCAAAGTTGTAATCAAAGTAAGCTATTTCAAATGGAGATATTGTCTATTCAAAAACTAGTATAAAAATGGCCAATGCATAAGGGAAGTTCCTGCCTTGTGACTTGAAACAAAGCAGGAAAAAAACCTTTATTTCCTAAATAGAAACAAACACTGTAAGGGCCATTGCTTCAATCGAAGCTTACATGAAGAGGCCACTTGCTTTGGGGCACTAGCATGAAGAGGAATTTATGCCTTGTGAATTTGGCAAACCATACAAAAACATTGGCTTCTGAGTCGAAGGAAAACTACAGGAGGCCATTGCTTTGTGGCTCCAAGCAAACATGTAAAAGGCCTTTGCTCAAACGAATGCTTGCATGAAGAACCACTGTGCACTCAAAACTTGCCTGCAAGAGGTCATATGGCCAAATGAAATATGTAACCCAAACTTGCATTCAAAGGAAACCACAAACCCAAACGAAAGATGCATGCAAGAGGTCCCTGCTTTGTGAATAAAATAAAACTTTCAGAAGACCATTGCCTTCTGAATTGAAGGAAGCTTTCAGAAGGTCATTTTACTCTGAATCAAAGGGGAACCAGTATGAAGCCACTACTTTCTGAATCGAAGGACACCAACAGGAAGTCCTTCCCATTTGAATCGAAGGAGGCTAATTCAAAGGGAAACAAATGCCCAGTCGAAGCTCGTATGAAGATAGGTGTTGCCCTTGTGAATCGAAAGCCCAGTTGTTTCAAGGGGGACTTTTCCCGGTTAGAGTTAGCATGAAGATAGCCAATGCCATGTGGGTGCTAATATGAAAGCTAACTACAGTGAAGCTTCTGCCTTGTGTACGCTAACATGGTGGGAACCCCTAGCTCTGAATCGAAACATGCAAGAAAGATGTAATTTCTCAATCGAAGGCTGCATGCATATAGCTAATGCTTTGTGAATCAAAGCAAGCATGTCAGGGGCCAATGCCAAATTGAAGGATGTAAGCCTAGCTTCCATCGAAAGAGGCCAAAAACCTAATCGAAGAATGTGAAATCAAAGCAGGCATGCTCTTCTTTGATTTGATGCTTGAAAGCCCTCTTGTACTCGTGCAAATTTAAACTTTTGAAAATCCTTGTAAGGAAATGCCTAGATTTAAACTGAACCAGATAAAGTGAGTATTGGAATGGAAACAGGATAAACCATTGATCGGTTTAAATTGAACCAGCAGAGGTCTAAGTAATCTTTAACTGGAAAAGAATCAGAATAAATCTTCGGAGCAATTTATTTGAACAAGAGAAAGTGTATTCTGGAATGAAATCAGGATAAACCATTGATCAATTTAAACTGAACCAGCAGAGGTCTGAATAATCTTTAACTGGAAAAGAATCAGAATAAATCTTCAGAGCTATTTTTTTGAACTAGAGAAAGTGTATACTGGAATGGAATCAAGATAAAGCATTGATCGAGTTAAACTGACCCAACAGAGGTCTGGAAAGTCTTTAACTGGAAAGAGTCGAAATAAATATTTGGAGATATTTATTTGAACCAGAGAAAGTGTCTACCAAAACGGAATCAGGATAAACCATTAATCGATTTAAACTGAACCAGCAGAGGTCTGAAAAGTCTTTAACTGGAAAAGAATCATAATAAATATTTGGAGCGATTTATTTGAATAGAGAAAGTGTCTACCGGAACGGAATCAGGACAAACCATTAATCTATTTAAACTGAACCAACAGAGTTTTGAAAAGTATTTTACTGGAAAAGAATCAGAATAAATCTTCGTAGCGATTTATTTGAACCAGTGAAAGTGTCTACCAGAACGGAATCAGGATAAACCATTGATCGATTTAAACTGAACCAGCAGAGGTCTGAAAAGTGTTTAATTGGAAAAGAATCAGAATAAATATTTGGATCGATTTATTTGAACCAGAGAAAGTTTATACTGGAACGGAATCAGGATAAAACATTGATCCGTTTAAACTGAACCAGCATGGGTCTGGAAAGTCTTTAACTGGAAAAGAATCAAAATAAATCTTCGGAGCAATTTATTTGAACCAGAGAAAGTGTCTACCAGAACAGAATCAGGATAAACCATTGATCGATTTAAGATGAACTAGCAGAGGTCTGAAAAGTCTTTAACTGGAAAAGAATCAGAACAAATCTTCGGAGCGATTTATTTGAACTAGAGAAAGTGTCTACCGGAACGGATTCAAGATAAACCGTTGATCGATTTAAACTGAACCATCCGAGGTCTGAAATGTCTTTAACTGGAAAAGAATCAGAATAAATCTTCGGAGCGATTTATTTGAACCAGAGAAAGTGTCTACCGGAACGGAATCAGGATAAACCATTGATCAATTTAAAGTAAACCAACAGAGGTCTGAAAAGTCTTTAACTGGAAAAGAATCGAAATAAATCTTTGGTCGATTTAAACTGAACCAGAGAAAGTGTATATAGAACAAAATCAGGATAAACCATTGATCAATTTGAACTGAACCAGCAGAGGTCTGAATAATCTTTAACTGGAAAAGAATCAGAATAAATCTTCAGAGCGATTTATTTGAACCAGAGAAAGTGTATACTAGAACAGAATCAGGATAAACCATTGATCAATTTAAACTGAACCAGTAGAGGTCTGAATAATCTTTAACTGGAAAGAATCAGAATAAATCTTTGGAGGGATTTGATTGAACCATAGAAAGTGTCTACCGGAACGGAATCAGGATAAACCATTGATCGATTTAAACTAAACCAGCAGAGGTCTGAAAACTCTTTAACCGGAAAAGAATCATAATAAATATTCTGAGCGATTTATTTGAACCAGAGAAAGTGTTTACTGGAACGGAATCAGGATAAACCATTGATCGATTTAAACTAAACCAGCAGATATTTGAAAAGTCTTTAACTAGAAAAGAATCAGAATAAATCTTCGGAGCGATTTATTTGAACCAGAGAAAGTGTCTACCAAAACGGAATAAGGATAAACCATTGATCGATTTAAACTGAACCAACAAAGGTCTGAAAAGTCCATAACTGGAAAAGAATCAGAATAAATCTTCGGAGTGATTTATTTGAACCATAGAAAGTGTATACTGGAACGGATACAAGATAAACTATTGATCGGTTTAAACTGAACTAGCAGAGGTATTTGAAAGTCTTTAAATGGAAAAGAATCAAAATAAATATTTGGATTGATTTATTTAAACCAGAGAGAGTGTCTACCAGAACAGAATCAGGATAAACCATTGATCAATTTAAACTGAATCAGCAGAGGTCTGAAAAGTCTTTAACTGGAAAAGAATCAGAATAAATCTTTGGAGCAATTTATTTGAACCATAGAAAGTGTCTATCAGAACGGAATCAGGATAAACCATTGATCGATTTAAACTGAACCAGCAGAGGTCTAAAAAGTATTTAACTGGAAAAGAATTAGAATAAATCTTCAGAGCAATTTATTTGAACCAGAGAAAGTGTATACTGGAACGAAATTAGGATAAACCATTGAACGGTTTAAACTGAACCAACAGAGGTCTTGAATAAAGTATTTGTCATGTAGATGGTCATCCCGTACGGTTTCGAGAATTGATCTATACTCAATTTGTTTACAGATAGTTGTCTTGTCCTGTGTTAGGTATTAATCTGGAATTAATGAAAATTGGTAATGATATTTGTTTGCTTGCTAACTTTCCTGAAAAAGGTAATGAGTCGGTTGTGTGCAATGTCATGATGCATGAGATGTATCGAGTTTTGATGTTCTCAAAATAAATGAGATGGTATATATGCATTTGTTTTGCCGATGCTATGATGTATGAATGCAATGTATGAACATATCAATTATTCTGATGCAGTGTTGCTGGACTGGGGAAAATAAATCCCTGACTGTTGCTGGGGATGAGGAGTGTAAGTCTTCATTTTTTGTTGAAGTTGAAGTATTGATAGACGGGTTTCCGTTGTTTAGAGAAATGAAATATGTTAAGGAAGGGAAATTCCATGAACTTGCTTGGGGATTTTGTGAAATCCTGCTAGGGAATCCTGAGAAACTTGGTGACTTCACTAGGGAATTTTGGAGCAGTAATTGGAAATTTTGCTCTGTCAGGGATATGAGAGTATCTGACATCATTAGGCTACATACTGAAGATATGGTAGTGACCGTGTAGCAGGATGTCTCTGCCTCTGTTCCTGCTGGAGAAAGTACCTACGTGGATTTTATGGAATGGCCTTCAGACATTGTCCTGTTTCTTAATGCCATTAGTAACTGTCTTTCTGTTTTCTTTTCTTTTTATGCGTATATTCGTAAGCAGTAGTCACGTTTAAATGCACGTTTTCAAAAATAATCACTGGACGCTTTTGCAAACAAAATAGGAAAACAAAAACAAATAATTTTTCACTTTCAAAGGAATAACTTTGTATTAACTTGAATAAGCGTTTTTGTACAAAGAGACGAACATCCTAGTAAGAGAATGTCGTCGTAAGAATGAAAACTAATACAAAGAAAGACAACTATATGAAATAATCCCATGGGGTTCCCATTCTTCTACTGCCTTTATGTCTTCGAGCGTCTTATCTCTTAGTTGCTTGTCCGAAGCTGATTGGATTGATTAGTACCATTTAAGCTTGACAGTTGATACTGAAAGTTGGCTATATGGTGATCCAACGGGACATAGTTAAACGCTTTAAATCCCTAACTTTTTCCTGGACCTCCCTTTCAGGTTTTCAGTCCACCGGGATACCCTTTTTTTCCCAAGCCGCCTTTTCAGGTTTTCGACTTGCCGGGTGTACATATTTTTTTCCACGTATATCCCTAATTTTGCCCGAACCCTTTTGATTCACCGGGATGCCCTTATTTTTTCCTAGGTCCGTCAACCTAGCGGGTATTTTTTATGCGTAGTATCTTTTAACTATGTCCGCATTTACAAGGTGCTGATGGTCGCCGCTGTCCATAGTGGTTAAAATCATGGCCCCACTAGAAAATATGTTCTTGATCATAAATGGTCCTTCGTATGTAGGAGTCCATTTTCCCCTGGGATCACCTTGCGGCAATATGATGCGCTTGATTACTAAGTCACCAGCCTAATATACCTGACGCCTGACTTTTTTGTCAAAAGCTTTAATCATACGTTTTTGGTACATCTGACCATGGCAGACAACCGTGAGCCTCTTCTCATCAATCAGTTTCAACTAGTCAAGTCGAGTTTGAATCCATTCATCTTCATTCAAACCTGCATCCTTCATGATTCTCAATGAAGGTATCTAGACCTCAATCGGTAGGACAACTTCCATACCGTATACCAAAGAGAAAGGGGTTGCCCTTGTTGATGTGCGCACCGTGGTATGGTAACCGTGAAGAGAAAATGGTAACATCTAATGCCAGTCTTTATAGGTCACTGTCATCTTCTGTATGATCTTTTTTATGTTTTTATTAGCGGCTTCCACTATGCCATTCATCTCCGGTCGGCAAGGAGAAGAGTTATGATGCTGGATTTTGAATTGCGCGCATCGTTTGATAATCATAGTATTATTGAGATTGGTACCATTATTTGTAATGATTATTTCCGGAATACCATACCGATAGATAAGATTATGCCTGATGAGTCGAGCCACAATGTTCTTGGTAACAGAAGCAAATGAAGCCGCCTCGAAGTAAAGCAAGCATGTTAGGGGCCAATGCCCACTCGAAGGATGTAAGCCAAGCTTGCATCGATAAACGCCAAAAACCCAATTGAAGGATGTGTAATTGAAGCAGACATTCTCTTCTTTTATTTGATGCTTGTAAGCCCTCTTGTACTCGTGCAAATTTAAACTTTTGAAAATCCTTGTAAGAAAATGCCTTAAGAAATGAGAGGGAAATGTTTGGGGTACAACAGCTTGGAACACCATCTACAACTTTCATGTTTCCCACTTTTGTTAAATCAAATTGGAACTAGGTGAAAATTGGCCAAGAAGTTGAGATGAAAGCTGACCACAACCTGTTGAAAATTTCTCTATGTGAAAATTGGCCAAGAAGTTGGATAAAAATGTCATGACTTCATGGGCTTATATCTTCAAATCTAAGTACTTTTTGGACATCAACCCTCAAATACAAAGTTGTAGAATTCATCAAGATCTATAACTTTCATGTTGAAAGTTTTCTTTGAATCATCTTGCATCTTGGTGAAAACTTGTCATGAAGTAGTGAAATTAACAAGGTAAAGACACTTAGAAATTTTCTAAGTATTGAAAATCTTGACTTTTTATTGACTTTCTTGACTTTCTTGATTCTTGATTCTTGTTGACCAAGTTTGATATTCTTGAATGTCTTGATGAATTTTGATTTTTGAAATTCAATGTTGACCAAAAAATTGAAGTTTGACTTTTTGTGTATCCGTTGACTTTCGTCAGTTGATTCAAATTTCAACTAACAAACCTTTGATCCTGAGAAACGATTCAAGCCATGAAATTAAGTCGCCATGTTGAGTCTGAATTCTTGAGATTATGCTTTAATACATTAGGTCATGTACTAGTTCAAAAGTTAATGATCAGTCAACTTTAGTCAAAACCCTAATTTGTGGTCTCAGTGTTCCAGAGGTGATTTTGTCTGATTAATTCTTGAGAATCCTTGAGCATTGGAGATCCTTTGTGAGGAATTGTCCTGAATAAAAGAGAGAGAAAATTTTGGGGTGCAACAGCTGCCCCTGTTCAATCTTCTTAAACCTGAAGAGTTAGATTGGTTTGTCTACCATTCATGACTTGAATATGGAAGATGATTGAACACTTAAGTGCCCAGAAATTTGCACTCGTTTGCGCATGAAATAAAATTGTTTGTTGATTATATCAGGAATGGGCTTAAAGATGTCATTTAGAGAGATGATTGAGATTTGTCAGAGATGGGCTTATAGATGCCATCCAGAGGTAATTCGTTATAGAAGTATCAGAATGAGTCTATGCTCGACTATATTTGAGGAGTGCTTTCCAGAATGAACCTCTAGGAAAGTTGTTTGAATAGCTTCTTGTCATGTAGACAATCGCCCCGTCCTGTTTCAGGAATTGATCTACAATCAGTTTGTTGGTAAACCCGTCCTATTTCAGGAGTTCATACCATTGGTGATAAAGATAGTCGCCACATCCTATTTCAGGAATTGATCTTTAATCTGACCAAAGAGAAAGAAAGATAGCTTTCTCGTCCTATTTTGGGAGTTAATCTTCAATCTGTTCACGTAGATAGTCACCCCGTCCTGTTTTAGGAATATATCTATAATTACTTTGCTGGTAAACTCGTCCTATTTTGGGATTTCATACCATTGGTGATAAAGATAGTTGCCCCATCCTGTTTTGGGAATTGATCTTTAATCTGACCAAAGAGAAAGAAAGATAGCTTCCCCATCCTGTTTTGAGAGTTAATCTTCAATCTGTTCACGTAGATAGTTGTCGTGTCCTGTTTCAGGAATTGATCTACAATAAGTTGTTCACAGATAGTTGCCATGTCTTGTTTCAGAAATTAACCTGGAACTGTTTGAAAGTTGTTGATGATATTCATCTATTGATTGATCTTTCCTGAAAAGGTAAAGAGTTAGTTGTATGCAATATCGTGATGTATGAAATGCATTGCGTAATGATGTTCTAAAAATAAATGAGATTGTGATATATGTGTTTCGTATGCATATGCTATGATGTATGAACATGAAATGTTATTGAAGTGTATTTTTGTATGGGAAAATAAATCCCTGACTACTGCTGAGAAGTTTTGGGAAGCTAAATCTCGGATTACTGTCGGAGACGAATAATATGTGTATCTTCAACCTTGTTTAGAGTGTTTTCGCTGAGAATTCTTATTTGTTATTTGAGGAAACTCTGTAAGGAATGTGATTTCTTCTTGGGGAGTAGAATTCCGGAACCTTAGTTGACCATTACTCTACTGGGGAATTTAATTATTATATACCCTGATTGGGGATAAAAGAGATGATTAAACCCTATTGAGGAAGCTATTATGAAGATCTTACTGGGGAACTAAGTTTATCCGGGAAAGAACTTTACAAAGTTTCTTCTCCAGTTTTGAAAGTCCAACCTCGGCTGGGGAAAAGAATTTCCACAAATTGTACTAATTGAGACTCTGTGGGTGGATTTAACCGAGAAGAGGTTATGCTCTTTTGTTTGTAAAAATAATCTATCGGGGAGATTATGGGGATTGCACCCTTATCTGTGAAGATTATCTTGTGGAGATAACCTTATAGAGGTGGCTCTGATGACTTTACTGGAGAACCAAATTCTTCTGGAAGAGCTATGCAAGGTTTCTCTTTCAGTTTTGGAAGGCCAAGCTCGGTTGGGGAAGAGAATTTCCAGAAGATATGTTGATTGGGATTCCGAAAGGAGATTGTGAATAATGTATGAATTTACTCTGTGGGGATAATCTTATTGAAGTAACTCTGTGGGGATAATATAAATCCTTGATTAAATGCTTATTATTGTTCTTGTGCGTACATTTGTTAACAGTTAATCATGTTCATATGCATATATTCATTCAATTCTAGTCATTGGACGTTTTTGCACTCAAAATAGAAAACCTAGTAAGAGGAAGTTGTCGAAAATATGAAAAGAATACAAAGTGAAAACAAAAATTGTATAGCCATGTGGAAGTGATCTCATTGGGTTCCAACTCCGCTATTTCCCCTATATCTTCGAACATCATCCCTTGCAGTCGAAATAAGTTGATTTAATTAATCTCGTACCATTTGAACTTTTGACCTTGGTAATAAAGATGAACGTTAGTGATCCGACAAGATATAGTTGAATGCTTTAATCCTTAACTTTTTCCTAGACCGCCCTTTCAAGTTTTCAGTCCAACATGTTACCCTTTTTTCCCAAGCTACCCTTTCGGGTTTTCAACTTTCTGGTTGTACAATCTTTTGTATATATCCCTAACTTTTGCTTGGATCGCCCTTTCAGGTTTTCAGTCCACCAGGCTACCCTTTTTTGCCCAAGCTTCCTTTTCGGGTTTTCAACTTGACGGGTGTACAATCTTGTATATATCCCTAACTTTTGGCCAGACCTTTTGGTTTGCTGGGATGCCCTTATTTTTTCTAGGTATGTCAACCTAGCGGGTCACTCTTTATGCGTAGTATTTTTTGACTATGTTCGTGTTCACAGGATGCAAGAAATCTTTTCCGTCCATAGTGGTTAGCATCATAGCACCGCCAGAGAATACTTTTTTTTATAACAAATGGCACTTCGTAAGTGGGAGTCCATTTGCCCCTGGGATCGCCTTGTGGTAGAATGATGCGCTTTATTACCAAGTCACCATTCTGATATACTCGATGTTTGATCTTCTTGTTGAATGCCTTGATCATACGCTTTTGATACACCTGACCATGACATACAGCAGCTAGTCTCTTCTCATTAATAAAATTCAACTGATCCAATCTAGTTTGAATCCATTCATCTTCGCCTAAGTTTGCTTCTTTCATAATCCTTAGAGAAGGAATCTAAACTTCGACAGGCAGGACAACTTCCATGCCATAGACTAAAGAGAAAGGGGTTGCCCAGTTGATGTTTGGGCTGAAGTACAGTAGCCATGAAGAGAAAATGGTATCATCTCATGCAAATCTTTGTAGGTTACCACCATCTTTTGCATAATCTTCTTTATATTCTTGTTGGCGGCTTCCACTGCGCCATTCATCTTAGGTATGTATGGAGAAGAATTGTGATGCTTGATTTTGAACTGCATGCAGAGTTCAGTGATTATAGCATTATTGAGGTTGGTTCTGTTATTAGTGATGATCCTTTCGGGGATGCCGTACCGACATATGAGGTTATGCTTGATAAACCGGGCTACAACTTTCTTGGTAACTAAGGCAAATGAAGCTGATTCGACCCATTTGGTGAATTAGTCAATGACATCAAGGATGAAACAATGTCCATTGGAGGAAGTGGGCTTGATCCTTCCAATCATGTTAATGCCCCACATTTCAAACAACCACGGAGCAGTCATGACATTCAAAGGATATGGAGGCACATGAACCTTCCTGGAATAGATTTGACACTTATGGCAAGTCCTCTAGTGATGGTGAAAATCAGTTTCCATAGTCGACCAATAGTAACCAGCCCTCAGAATCTTCTTAGCCATAGTGTGCCCGCTAGAGTGATTTCCAAAGATACCTTCATGCATATCTTCCATGATCTTTTTTGCTTCTTTCTTGTCCATACAACGGAGCAGAGTAGAATCATGGTTACATTTGTACAAGATCCCATTGCTTAGGAAGAATTTGGCTGAGAACCTTCACACTAATTTCTTGTCGTTGATTGAATCTCCCTCAGAGTATTCTTGTGCTTTAAGGTACCTTTTCACTTCATGATACCAAGGCTTCTCCTCATCAGTTTCGATCTCATAACAGTGTGCGGGTTCATCAAATCTTTCGATTGTAATTCTAGGAGCTTTGTTGTCCCAATGGACATTGAACATAGACGACATAGTTGCTAAGGCATCTGCCAACTGATTTTCTTCCCTTGGGATATGCTCAAATGTGATCTCTTTAAAGTATGGGATCAAGGTTAGCACAAGATCTTTGTAAGGGATCTGATATGGATGTTTGGTATACCACTCTCCTTTAACTTGATTGATTACCAGGGCCGAATCTCCATATACACTTAAGAATTTTATTCTTAGGTCAATAGCAGCCTTTAGACCTAAGATGTATGCTTCATACTTAGCCATGTTGTTGGTACAATCAAAGCAAAGTCTGGCAGTGAAGGGTGTATGACAACCTTCGGGAGAAATAATCACAACACTAATTCCATTACCCAATGCATTGGAAGCTCCATCAAAAACCATAGTCCATCGGGATTTTTGTTCAGGTCCTTCATATGGTTCAGGCTTTGCACAGTCGGTTATCAGCATGATATTCTCGTCCGAGAATTAAAAGTTCATGGATTGGTAATCATCAATAGCTTGATGGGCCAAATTATCTGCCAGCACACTTCCCTTGATTGCTTTTTGTGTAGTGTACTAGATGTCATATTCAGTATAGATCATTTTCCATCTAGCTATTCGTCCAGAGAGAGCTGGCTTCTCGAAGATGTACTTGATGGGATCCATCTTAGGAATCAAGAGAGTGGTGTGAGTCAACATATATTGTCTTAGCTGGCGAGCAGCCCATATCGAAGCGCAGTATGTTTTCTCGAGCAGTGAATATATTGTTTCACAGTCGGTAAACTTTTTGCTAAGGTGGTATATTGCATGCTCTTTTCGGCTAGACTCGTCATGTTGACCCAACACACACCCTCATTAAATTCTCTAATACATTCAAGTACATAATCAGAGGTCTTCCTTTAACTGGAGGCATCAAGATGGGAGGTTCTTGTAAGTACTCCTTAATCTTGTCAAAGGCTGCTTGGTAATCGCCGTTCCATCAGACTACTTGATCTTTCTTCAACAGTTTGAAGATTGGCTCATAGGTAGCAGTTAAGTGAGAGATGAATCGGGCAATATAGTTGAGTCGACCCAAGAAACCCCTGACCTCCTTCTCAGTATAGGAAGCTGGAATTTCTTGTATGGATTTGACCTTTGCGGGATCGACTTCAATACCTTTTCCCCTAACGACAAACCCTAGGAGTTTTCCAGACCTCACCCCAAAGGTGCATTTGTTGGGATTCAACCTCAGCTTGTATTTCTTAAACCTTTCAAATATCTTGTGCAAGTGATTAAGGTGTTCTTCCTCAGTTTGCAACCTTGCAATCATATCATAAACATAGACTTTTATCTCATGATGAATCATATCATGAAATAGAGCTACCATAACTCTTTGAAAGTTGCGCCTTCGTTATTCAAACCAAATGGTATGACCTTATAATAGAAGGTACCCCACTGTGTGATAAAATTGGTTTTCTCCATATCCTTGGGCGCCATTTTCGTTTTATTGTATCTGGAGAAGCCATCCATGAAGGAGAAAACTTTATGTTGGGTCGTATTGTCAACCATGACATCGATATGTGGTAGCGGGAAAACATATTTGGGGATTGCCGTATTCAAATCCCTGTAGTCTACACACATACGGACTTTTCCATCTTTCTTTGGTATTGGGACCACATTTGCAACCCACTGAGATATGATGTAACTTCCAGGAAACATGCATTGAACTGTTTCATTACCCTGGCCTTGATCTTCTCAGACATATCTGGCTGCATGTGACGAACCTTTTATTTGACTGAAGGACAACCTTCCTTCATTGGCAGACGATAAACTACGATATCAGTATTAAGCCCCAACTTATCTTCATATGACCAAGCGAACACTTCAACATATTCGTTCAACATTTGGACCAATCTTTCCTTGACACAGTCTTCCAAGTTGGGGCCGATCTTGACTTCTTTTTTGTCTGCCTCAGTACCCAGGTTTATTACTTCAACTGGTTCCTCGTGAGGTTGGATGGCCTTTTCCTCTTATATCAGCAGTTAGGCGAGTTCCCCAGGTATTTCACAATCTTCTTCACCTTCGTCTTCGGCTTGATAGATTGGATTTTCAAAGTCATAGATGGCAATAGCAGAATTGTTGTCAATGAGATCCAGAGTGGATGTGGATCTGCAAATTTGTGTGTGTGCATGTAAGGTCACATGACTATTGAAAATGCAATAAAGTAAAAAAAAGGCAATGGGCATATGGCATATGTCAATGACAAACCCTTAACAAATGGACCATTGTGTCCCGGGCAAGGAACATGGCTTAAAGTCAATGTTTTAATGGAAATTATAGACAAAGTTATCAAAGTAATAAAATAGGAAATGGAAATTACTCTTGGCTATAGGAGATTGGAATGAAGCCCTTAGTCTGCCAGTTGTTGAGTACTTCATCAGCAGTCGGGTAGATCCATTCTTTAAAGTCGCAATCAGCATAAGAGTCTTCAAGAGCATTAATCTCATGGTTATTAATGTGGAGAGGTGGTTTCCCTGCACGAACACGTCGAACCTCCTTTTGAGCCTTGGAAGTGAAGCCCAAACCCAATTTGTTTGACTTAAAAGGGATATCAGGGAGTTGTCCCTAAATGGTGCAACCTTCGTCTTCCACAACAACACAAGCATCTTTAGGTGAAGTTATCTTTGGTGTATATTTATCAGCTTTGGGAGTGTCAAATATGGCTTTGGCGACAACAATCATGGGAGAGACTACTTCAAAGGCTTGACAAGGAGTTTCTATGAACTCGCCATCCATTTCAACATACTTAAATGAATTCATATGACTGATCATAAACTCTTCTTCTCCGCATACAGTGACAATTTTCCCTTTGATCGGGTATTTTAACTTTTGATGTAATATGGAGGTCATCGCACCTGCCCCATGTATCCATGGGCGTCCAAGAAGGCAAGAATAAGCAGGACAGATATCCATCACATAGAATGTTAAGTTGGAGTCTTGAGACCCAACCTTGATAGGGAGATCAATCTCCCCATGGACCATCCTTTTAGAACCATCAAAAGCCCTTACTATAATGTCTCTAGGTTTCAATACAAGTCCATCACAGTCTATCCAAAGCTCCTTTAGGTAAGACATTGAGAGAAGATCCAGTATCCATTAATACATGTGCCAGGGTAGTGCCCTTGCATTCTATGGAAATATGGAGAGCTTTGTTGTGATTCTTCCCCATCGAGGTCAAATCTGCATCAGAGAACCCCAAATCATTGTCGGCAGTCAAGCTTGCTATACAATTTTCAAATTGGTCGGCCGTAGTTTCTTGTGGGACATATGCATTTTTCGAGAATTTTATCAGTGCTTCAGCATGCGCATTGGAACATAGCAATAAAGACATCATAGAAATCTTTGAGGGTGTTTTCCCTAACTTTTCCACTATCTTATAATCACTTTTTCTGATGATTTTTAAAATCTCCTCCATCTCTTGGGTAGATGGATCCTCAATGGTAATATATTTTTTGGGTGCCTCCGTCCTGGCAGGCTCAGTCATTTTTTTCTTTCCTCGAGTATCAGCAACAGGTTTGATAACAGTAATGTGAATGAGTGTAGTTGTGGTTGTTAGAGGTGAAATCTCTGGAGAGAATATCATCCCTGTCCTAGTAACTTTACTTGATCTAGAAATGTTTGTAATGTCAGCAGTTTCATCTTCGTTAATCCATGAATCTTGTTTGATACCATGGCACTACACTTCCGCCCCATAATTCCATGGTGCAGCTTTATCAAAAGAGTAGGGGACTGGCCCCGGTGTGGTGATAATCAGTGGAGCTATTCTTGGTTCAATAGGAATCCTAATAGGACCTTTGGAGGTGACCCTAATAGGTTTGTTTGAGATAGTAATGATGGACACGTCTTTAAATTATTGAGATACACTTTGGGTGAAACTTTTCGTAGATGGAGTCATTTCAAATAGAATCTCATGACTATCCATCAGGTGTTGGACACCTTTCTTTAGCTATTCACAACCATTAATTTGTACAGCACAACAACAACAGTCTTCAAGGCAACCAGGGAATACCCCGACTTTCAACAACCTCCCTTTAACAGTCTTTAAAGGAGTGGTCAAGTCATTGATAGAGGAAACAAAAGAAGCATCTTCAATAGCATTGACACCCTTACCATGATTTGGCATGGGTGCGGTGATCAAGTTGGGAGTTGGCGGAGGGTCGAATTTAATTGTCTTGCTATAAATTAGGTCTTGGATTTTATTCTTCAATGCCCAGCAGTTGTTTGTATCATGGCCAGGACTATTTGAGTGGTAAGCACATGTCATATTCGGATTATATTTTGGAGAAGTGGTATTGGGGTTTGGATGAGGTTCTCGTAAGGTTACCAAATTCGCTTTCAGTAGATGTTGGAGAGCTTGTGATAGTGGCATGTTGATTTTTATGAATAGCCTCGTTGGGGCATCTGGTCTTTGTTGATTATTTGATTGACGCGGTTGTTGAGTTGGAGTTGGATTGGAAATCAATACTACCCCCATTGAGTGATGGCGGTCAGTCTTAGCACAACTTCTTGACCCATACACAACATTAGTCTCTTTTTTACCAATAAATGTTTTTTTCACAACATTAGAGGTGGAGGCCATGGGTATATTTCTGCTTTCAACCCTATCACCAGTCAAGATCAATTCAGTGAATCCGGATGATGAACTTCCAATCAGTAAGTTGAAAAATGGTCCAGTCAATGTTCCCATAAACATGTTTACCAATTCTCTATCAATTAAAGTTGGTTGCACCCTACCAGCCAAGTATCTCCACTTTTGGGCATACTCCTTGAAGCCCTCGCTGGAACCCATGGTCATTCTTTGTAATTGCACCCTAGTCGGCGCAAGATCAGTGTTATATTGATATTAGTGGTAAAAGGCAGTGGCCAAATCCTCCCAAGTATGGATATCAGTCCCTTCCAATTGGTAAAACCACTCCAACTGCATCCCATATTGACTTTCTTGAAAAAAGTGCACCCACGTTTTCTTATCAGCGGTATGCGACTGAATTTTATGGACGTAAGATCTTAGGTGAAGCTTCGGGCAAGAGACACCATCGTACTTGGAAAAAATAGGGATCTTGAATTTGTGGGGAATGTCTACCCCAGGAACCAAACCCAAGTCACCAAAGTCCAAGCCAGACACAACTTGGATTTCTACAGCCTTCGATCTATCTTCTAGTTGCTTATACTTTTCATCGCCTGGTGGATATTGCTCGTCAAAATAATCCTCGTCTTCATAGATTTGATTGTTTCCACCCCCATCACGGGTGCTCATAGCATCTTCATCTTAATTTTCATCTTCTTCGAAGGAATCTTCTTTAAATTGGACTTGTCTGGCGGGGCCTTTAAACCTCTTCCCCATGTTGATTACAACTTCTTCTTTGTCTTCTTCTTCGTAACAAGAAGAGCCATCATTTCTTGTTTCCCCTTTGCTAAGTTGAGAAAAGTTTCTTGGAATTGAGAGTGTTGAGTCTGCAAGTCCTTGACGGTTTTCTCGAGATCCATCTTATACTAAAATAAACAGTAAAAAGATGAGGAAACCTGTGTTGAAAAACTTGCTTATGATATGATGCATGTTATGCAAATGCAATGTTTTCAAGGATTTTAAGAAATTTAAATTTGCTAGACAAAGAGAATACAACAAACATTAATTGCATTGATAAATTTAGGAATTACAATAGAGTCGCCAATTCTTTAATACAGTGGGAGAACTGACTTATGTGTTTTGCGTTTTATCATAATTGTTGCAGATAGCAAGAGTCGGAACCGACTTTTCTTTTATCCAATAAAGAAAAGGGAGAAAAAAATAGGAAAGACATTTTGAGAATTTTTTTTGAGTTCGGGTGTAGGTTATGAAAAGGGAAGGTGTTAGAACCCTTTTCATCCGTAGTTATCTATGGGTTTTTAGTTTCTTGATCACTTTGAAATGCTTTGTAAATGTTTTTATATTTTGTGTAAGTTTGAAAATATTTTGAAAATGCTTTTGTTTTGGAAAACTTTGTAATGATTCTCGTCTCTATAAGATTGTAAACAAAGTGTTGGTTTTGAAAATAGTTCAAAAAGATGTTTTGAAAGTGTAAGTGTGAAGATGGTTTTTATTTATGAACAAGCAACCACGAGCGTTCTACCTACTCAAAAAGTCTTGGTTCTTTTCCTCCTCCTTTAGATAGTGTTATCTTACCATTATCTAGTAAGTAACCATATCATTTGATGTGAAGGGGCAGGCGTGGGTCGTCGTATAGTCATAGAAGGCAACATTGTAGGATACCTTAGAAATTTATCTTAAGGGTGTAAGATCGTTTACCGAAGGCAACATCAAACGGTCATCGAGGAACTACAATCTTGTAATCAAGGGTCATTGCTAAAGTATCCCACGTTCGAGGGATATGACTATTTTATTATAAGGCAACAAGTGTCGGTTAACCCTAGAGGTGAAAGTGTGAAAAGGGTTTTGTTTTCATGCATTTTTTTTTAATTAGGGTTGTCTACTTGTTGATTTTAAGTCTTTCCATACAAACCCTAATTACTAGCAATAATATTAAAAGCGATAAATTACGAAAGTTTAAAATTCTACGCTATTACATCATTTAGGGGATGGGGATACAAATTAAAGATGGGGGATGAAAGCAATTAAAACCTAATTACTATTACAACCATATTGAATAGTGAATAACAAAAAATATAAAGATAATGTAAAAAGAAAGGAAAATTGTTTTTAAAAAACTTTATGCATCGACACATGTACTTATGCATCGATACATATCACTTCTTATTTTTGTGGAAATAAAAACCAACTCAGTATGAATCGACACATTTGCATTTTGTATCGACTCATAGGAAATTAAAGGTTCTAGATTTTGTGTTGACAACAGTTTGTATCCATACATAATGGTTTGCATCGACTCATTTCTTGGTTGCATCGACACATTCGTGTTTTGTATCGACTCACACACATTTTGTATCTCTGTAATATGTCTTGATAACAGTATGTATTGATACATAATTCATTGTATCGACTCATCCCATGTTTTCTAACTAACATGAGTCGACTCATATCAGATACTATCGACTCATATTGCGGTTTTACTTCTAACATTTTTCTGATACATATATAAGTTAGTTTTTCATTTCACGCCAAACCTCGTGCCAGCTTCTTCATCATAATTTTTGAATTTTGTAACTTCCTCATTTCTCAGCCAAGTACAAACATGAAACTTGCTCCATTTTTTACCATAATTTCAACCATATAAATTTCATAAACAATAAATCAAAGATGAGTAAGAATTTTGTTTGGCCCCAAAGTAAAACCTAACTTTCATCAAGATCTATAACTTTCATGTTGAAAGTTTTCTTTGAATCATCTTGCATCTTGGTGAAAAATTGTCATGAAGTAATGAAATTATCAAGGTAAAGACACTTAGAAATTTTCTAAGTATTGAAAATCTTGAATTTTTATTGACTTTCTTGACTTTCTTGATTCTTGATTCTTGTTGACCAAGTTTGATATTCTTGAATGTCTTGATGAATTTTGATTTTTGAAATTCAATGTTGACCAAAAAATCGAAGTTTGACTTTTTGTGTATCGGTTGACTTTCGTCAGTTGATCCAAATTTCAACTATCAAACCTTTGATCCTAAGAAACGATTCAAGCCATGAAATTAAGTCTCCATGTTGAGTTTGAGTTCTTAAGATTATGCTTTAAGCCATTAGGTCATGTATTAGGTCAAAAGTTAATGATCATTCAACTTCAGTCAAAACCCTAATTTGTGGTCTCAGTGTTTCGGATGTGATTTTATCTGATCAATTCTTGAGAATCCTTGAGCATTGGAAATCCTTTATGAGGAATTATCTTGAAAAAAGAGATAGAAAATTTTGGGGTACAACACACACAAAATAAACGAATGAGTAGCACCAGTATCAATAATAGAAACCAATTCAACATCGTTAATAAAGCAAGTACCTCGAATCAAGTTATCCTTCTTAGATTCCTATGACCCACTAAATGTGAACATCCTACCATTGGTCTGGGAAGTAGCATCCTTCCTTGGTTTCGGGAGCATGATGACCTATCTTACCACACTTGTATCACCTTAGCACCTTATTCTCACACTTATTAGATTGGTGACCTTGTTCACCACACCTATAACACTTGACATAAGAGGGAGCTCCTCCTCCACTTTTCTTCTTCCCATCATAAGCCTTCTATTTTCCTTTATCAGTTGGGGAATCATAAGGCTTTTTACGGTCATGATATTGCTTTCCTCTATTCTCGTTCAAGCATTTGTAGTAAGCTGAATGAGCCTTGTTATCTTCTTCATAGATCCTACTACTGTCCACCAACTCTAAAAACATACAAATCTGGTGATATCTAATCTCCCTCTTGATCTCCTTACGCAACCCATTCTCAAACTTGATACACCTTGAGAACTCAGTAGTTGCTTCACTGCAATATGAATAATATTTCACCAGTTCCACAAACTTTGAAGCATCCTCGGTCACAGTCAAATTCCCTTGTTCCAATTCCAGAAACTCAATCTACTTCTTCTTGTGCACATTCTCTAGAAAGTACTTCCTCAAAAACTCCCTACTAAACACAACCCAGGTAATAAATTCACCTAATCCTCTCAATCGCTGACGGGTACCAACCCACCAGTCACCAACTTCCTCTTCCAGTTGATGCGTACCAAACCGCACCTTCTGTACCTCTGAGAAATCCATGACTCAAAAGATTCTTTCAATCTCCTTGAACCAAACTTGTGCTTCATCAGGATCAAACCTACTCTTGAAAACAAGTGGATGATTCCTATGAAACGTCTCCAAAACATGAGATCCATCATTAGGATGATGTTGCATAGCCTGAGCCATAGCCTGCAAAGCAGCAACAAATGTAGCATCGTTCCTTCTAGCCATTTCTATACTTTACATCAATAACAGTCACAATGGTTTGAAACTATCTCGACAGTATTCCATTGTCATACACTACAGACTCAACAACTTAGCCAGAAAAATTGACCTGCTCTTATACCACTAATGTAACACCCTTCTAAAACTCCACGATTTTCACAAATATTTTTAATAAATAAATAGACATAAAACAAAAACAAGGATGTCACATCTTCACATAAGTATCATATAACAAATAATCCTGCTTATAATACAGGTTAGAACAACATTTTAAAACTCAAATAGAATCCTTGGTATTCACAACCATTTCATTTCGAACTTTGTGGAGGAAATAAGAGTGTTAAACTTCTTCATAAAACAATCTCAATACCAATAAAGGTGGTTCAAATATTTATAAAATCACCACACTTAGTATTTATAACATCGTGATCCAAAACATGGCAAAAGTCATGAAAGTAATACAAAATCTCAATATAACAGAATCATGCATGGTTCACAACCAATCAATACCAACCCCAATGGTACATATCAAATAAAGAACCATTTATTCAACGGAAAGCAAATAAACATACTCTAAAGATATCCTCTAAAATTCTACGAGTTATTCATGATCACCTGCAAGTTACCCACTGATAGAGGCAACACTTCCAAGCAGAAAGGGTGAGTAAATCATAATTATTATAAAAGACATAAGGAATAAATATAGTATACATGCATGTAGGCAAGGAATCACACATCATTAGAACCTCATGTTATACTCACACCTTCACAACATCATCAATACACAATAACATATCATTAAAGCATCATCTATTAACATGCATCATTTATTCACATCATTATGCAATGTCACTTGTAATGAAATGCAACATCATAGAATCATTCGTGTGGTACCAAACCTTCACTAATGACTAAGTCATCGTTATCTTAAAATATCCCCACAAGTTGGATCGATTCCCACTTGGAACCAGAGCACTTCATAATTTTGCACTCAATCCACACTATGGGATTGATGCCTTCACTGGACTATTGTCCTATCATCTTCACTGGACCAAAGTCTTATCAATAATCACTAGAACATATTCTTAAACTATGCCATGAATGCATGATGCGCAATAACATAATAAATATGACCACGACTAGTCAAAATGCATCACCATTAAAGGATTCATCACATACATCTCATTATGCAAAGCATCATCATAACATCATCGTATCATAATGATAAATAATGCATCATCATAACATCATCATATCATCATAATAAATAATTCATAATCATAACATCCTCATATCTTCATAATAAACAAAGCATCGTCATAATCCAATATGGGGAACCTACTTCATCCTAGTTTAGGTATTTGGAAAATAATTCTTATTTCTCATTTTATTCCATCCAACTAAATTTCACTGTGTTAGCTATCCAATGCTTTAAACGAAACCTCAAACCGAGTTCTAAAACTCAAGTTATAGCCTTCTGGAAAATCATGCACAACCCTTCCGTTTTGGACACCATCGCCCGATGACGCCACTTCATCGCCTGGTGATGCACATTCCCATCCGCTTCTCCTGGAAACGCTTGGAGCGACGCACTCCAGTAACATTCATCTTTTCTGCCCTTCATCTCCTCTTGGCTCCCCCAACAACGGCCAAGCGCGTCACCATCGCCTGATAAAACATCCCATCGCTCGACGATTTTGCACGAACAGGATTTTCCTGTATAAAAAATAGTCCTATCTCTTGCGTTTTGCACCAAAACAGTCCCGATCCTCATAGATTTTAACACATATTCATCATATAATAACCATACAACATTATAGACATTATATACACAAACTCTTGGCAATTACACAAGGTATTTTCCCCAATTCTAACACAAATTCATCAATTGAAACACAATCATCAAATCACCAAAACCTAACACATCCTACATTTATCTAGATTTTAGATCTATTATAATAACAATGATAAAAATTCCATTACCTTAAGATTATTGTGAGCTTCTAATTCCTCTAGGTGTTCTATCATAAAATCCTATTGCCTCTATATTCCCTAACTCTCTTTCTCCACAGCGTCTGCTCTTCCAATGTTTTTCATAACCGATCCAAAACAAATAGTCTCCTTATTCCTTGTTTTAACCTAAGGAACCCTAATAATGAATTTCCCATCATGTTTTCACTTAACTCTTCACTAATTACCACTTTTCTCTCATAGTCTCTACATCATATTTTATTCTATTTGTTTAATTATTAACAATTCTAAACAATTAAAACTAATCATCTAAAATTACTAAAATACTCTATCATCTCTTAATCCGCCACTACCCTATCACATACCATACAAATCATCGCATTAACCATCATATCCATCTCAACATCATTGTATACCTCATATTCATCGAAACATCACAAGAATTCACATAAAAACACCAAAACACCATATATATATATATATATATATATATATATATATATATATATATATATATATATATATATATATATATATATATATATATATATATATATATATATATATATATATATATATATATATATATATATTAAATACTCCACAATAACTCATATATTCATGTTAAATTAATTAATTAAATAATTAATCTAGAATTCTGGGTGTTACAATTAGTACACATGTACTTGATTTGCTGGGAGTGTGTGAAGCTGCTCACACTTTGTAAGGTTGCTTACGATTATGTTGATGATGAGATGTGTAAGGCTGCTTATGCTTGAACGCTAGTGGGAATTTGTATGAGGTTTCTCATACTTGAATGAAATGCATGTAGAAGATGCATGAGGTTGCTCATGCTTATAGGGCTGCCTAGTTTAATGAAATGTTGATGGGCATGCGTGAGGCTGCTCACGTCTTATGTTGATGGAAATGCATGAGATTGTTCATGTCTTTATGTTGATGAAAATGTGTGAGGCTGATCACGTCTTAATGTTGATGAAATTATGTGAGGTTTGTCACGTCTTTAATGGCTGAAAAAATACGTAAGGCTGCTTACATTTTGAATTATGGATGAATTTGTGTGAGGAAACACACGCCTTGCATGGTTTGAAACCTATGTAAGGCTTCTTACATTCAAGTTTTTTGAAAACCTAACTTGCTGACATAGGCTCGCATGGGGATTGTCAAATGTCTGTTTTGGCAAACTGCTAGAATGAATAGTTAGGGAGATGTCACTGACTTAGCTGGGGATTGACTTTGGATTGAAAATAGTGAACTCTTATGGGAATTTATTTTAGACCTTTACGAGAAGTCCTGAGTCTTTATGCTTTTCCAGGAATATTTAGTATGTATGTATATTTTATGGATGCATGTGTTAATGCATGATATACTTTGAATCAATGCATTAATCGGTGCATGCCATGAGATATGCTTAGAATGATGTGTTTGATGCATTTAGTGGGTTAGAACCAGACTTTTATGATTTTCCCTATGGGAATTGGGCTTTGGGATGACCTGAACGTAAAAGGACTGATGACAGCCAGTCTTCTAGAATAAAGGAGAGTACCACATATGAAATGATATTTTATGCAATGAAATGTGATGACTGGTTGACACATGCAACATGCTGATCTTTGGTTGTTCCACTCAGGATTGGCCTTATATATGTAGGATGAGATGCCAAGCAAGGTTGAGCTTTATGCTATGTAAATCGAGGTCGGGCTCATGATATGTGCCAAGAGAAATTGGGTTTAAGGTGCCAAGAGGTATTGGGCATTTGGTTATGGGGATAAGATAGATGAATCAGATGATATGTATAGCTCGATGCTAGAGAAAAATGACCTAATGAAGGCAAGATAATGATTTATGATTGCTTGGATGTTTTCGGCGGGTGCCCCTATGATGGGTCGTGGATGGATAAGGCATGGAAAAGTTATTTAGATTTTTGAAAAGTGGTAGGGTATAATGCCAACATGATTTCCTGACACTCATTTTAAACTCAAAGATTGTTGATGTAGGAAAGAGATAGCTTTAGTCGTTTGGAAGTATGAAGATAACTTACCCCTATGTGGCCTGTCTTGTCCAAGTCTGCTGGGTCTTTAAAGAGATATGTATCAACATGAGTTTTGAAGCAGTTTGGCCATACTATGGTTAGCCCCCATTATTTTGAGCTTTGAAATACATACGCCCTTGATTAACCATCTCTTGGAATGGTTGGCTTCACTGTGCTTTTGAGGCAGCATACCTGAGTATGAGCCTTAGAGGGATTTGTATTTGATTAGTCGGCTCTTGGAATGATTTCCTTTGATTAAACTTTTTTTGAATTGGTCTCTTTTGATCGAGTCTCGCAGGGGTTTGCCCCAACATTTAAATCTTGGAAGGTATGCCCCGATCTTTAGGACTTTAAGGAGTGTCTTGAGAAGGAAATTGGATCTCACCATGTTGTGATGTGACTTTGATATGGGATTCCTTAACATTTGAGTCTCTGAAGGTTTGACCCTGATTATTAGGGTCTGGAGGAGTGTCCTTAGAAGGAACTTGAATTCCTCCGTGTTGTGACCTCGATATGAACTGCCTCAAAGTCTAAGTCTCGAAAGTTCTGCCCTTGATTATTAGGGTCTAGAGAACCGTCTTGAGAAGGAAATTGGATACCACTATGTTGTGACATGGCCTTGATATGGATTGTCATAGATCTTTAAAAGGTATTCCCGTGATTAACTGATGTTTAGATATGTGACCCACATTGACCAATTCTTGGAATGGTTTCCTTATGGTCAATAGGATCTTTGTATGGTCTCCCCTAATCGCTAAAATTCATCCCTGATTAGAAATATTTTCTCCTCTAAAAAGGTGGGACCCCTAGGTACTTTCCCCCTAGTTACGAGCTTCTTGAAATGGATTACTTTTGATCCGACCATTTTGAGATCTCCTTGATGCTAAGTATTGCTTTGCACATACAATTTCACCTTTTGAAAATTAATTATAATGTAATGCCCATGAAAGTTTTGAAATCAAAATTTGTTATGGAAAACAAATATGGTGAAATTTGTTATGGAAAATAGAAATGGTGAAATTTGTTATGGAAAACAGATATGGCATACAATGGATGAGTATGGATGAAGGTGTGAAAAAGCAATATGGTTAGCGATGATTTAAATAACATTCATAGACAGTTTAACACAAACTTTGCTAAGTATGCTTTCATAGTGAACTTAGCTTCAATTAGGACTTTTGATGGTTCTAATGTGGTCTTGTTCACGGTTTAAAAAACAAGGGATATAAGGCTCAAGTTTTATTTAATCCTACCCTATTATTCTTGATGTTCTCCATTCCTAAGTTCAATTAATGCAATGGATGCATTCAGTCTACAAGAAAATATTTGGTAGTCACGGAGGTAGATACATTGGTTAAAGCACTGATGAAAAGCACTAATAATTTTTAGGTGGCAATCACAAGATTATTTTCCTTTTTTTTTGGTTTCAATCCCTTATTTATGCATAGACCGATTATTTTTATTTTTTTGGTCCATCGGGATGTCCTAACTTTTGCCTAAGTCAACTTTTTCAGTTTTTACTTCTTTTTTTAATTAGCGGGCTCTATTTTTTTGAAATTTTTTGCTTTTGAGATTCTTTTGATTCAGGAAGGTTGTGATTCTCATGTGAATTGTTGTGAGCTTTTATCTATCCGCTTCTTCCTCTTTGTTGAATGGTGTATGCTAGGAAGAAGATGCCATAAGCTTTATCTTCATTGCTTCCTTGAGAGCAAAGAAGAGAATGTGGTTAAACCTCTTGTGTATATTGACTGATTCTCCTAAGATTAGAATGCATCATTGAATTAATTGAAAGACTACCCTTCCACTGGTTAAGATTAAGGGTTTTTAAAAAATATAAAGAACTCCAACTTCTGGCTCGAGGAGATTGATTGCGGATTAACTCCTTATTTCTCTGGTGTTTAAGGAGTAAAATAATGCCTTACATCGTCAGCAATGTCTTACTATTAAAAGAGTATGTCAACAACATTTGGTCATTTTGTTTTTGTAATTGTCCCTCAAAGTTTGTTAAAGGAGAAATATGAAAATGGAAAGGTGAAAAGCGAAATAGGAAAGTATTGATTTTTTTGTATGGAAAGTAATGGCATAATAGTGAATATGAATGGACTGATTCCAAAAACATGCATGCTCATTTTATTCAAATTATTGATCAAAAGGTACAAATTTACAATAGACAACACTTTGATACAAGAAAATTACAATTTGGAAATGATAAAATCCTAATGACCCTAGCGATGAGCCCCTTTGTTGATCCACTGACTTTAAGATAGCTTTTTGATGCTCTTGCACTGGTCAAAGTAAGGGGTGACCTTTTTTTCTGTTGATATAGGGGAATCACCTATGGTAGTGGGATCTGAAGTTTTGGGTAGGCATGTGGTTGTCATGGTGAAGGGTAGCCTTTTCTCCTTAATGGGACTTGTAGGACCAAGCTCATTTAAGTCCTAAATGGTTGACTTCTTATTTCAACAATTCAGAGCTCTCTTGAGTTTCTATAGACATACTTCGAGTTTGTTCTTGAGTGTCAGAAAATCAGCTAGTATGGATGACGGTTGGATAAGGGCGGAAGTGGAAAGGATATAAATTTTATGCAATTGTATGAATGTTATGTATAAAAGTGTATGGGTATGCAAAAAGATTTTTGTTTTTAAGGTATCCTAAAATTTTTCATGGTGATGCAATGCAATACAGACTTGGGATTAACATAGACCTAAGGAACCCCTATGAGTTTAGGGATTATGGCAGACAAAAGGAAACTCCTACGGGCTTGAGATAATCACATGCTTAATGAAACTCCTACAAGCTTAGGGATTATGACAAACAAAAGGAAACTCCTACAGGCTAGGGATAATGACAAAATTAAGGAAACCCCTAAAAATTAGGGGTTATGACAGACAAAAAGACACCTCTACATGTTAGGGATCATGACAGATAAAAGGAAGCCCCTACGGGCTAAGGATTATGACAAACAAATGGAAGCTCCTAAGGGCTAGGGATTATGATACACAATAGGAAACCCTTACGAGTTTAGGGATAGTAATGGACAGAAGGTAACCCTTGCGGGATTATATATATATATATATATATATATATATATATATATATATATATATATATATATATATATATATATATATATATATATATGACAAAAATGAAACCCTTACGGGTTTATGGATTGTAATAAAGGAAACCTTTACAAGCTTAGGGATTGATATGGAAATCATAAAACCCTATATGGGCTTAGGGATAGTAATGGAAATGAGAATGCCTTATACGGGCCTAGGGACAATGATGAAAATGAGAATGCTCTATGTGGGCTTAGAGATTGTGACTGACACAAGAAAAACTATATGGGTTTAGGATTATAATCGACAAAATAGAAACCCTTATGGGTTTAAGGATGGTGATAGACAAAAGGAAACTCTTACGGGTTTATAGATTACGATAGACAAAAGGGAAATCCTGACAGGTTTAAGGACGGTAACAAAATCTCCTTTATGGACAAAAGGAAACCTTACGGGTTTAAGTATAGTAACAGAACGTCCTTCACAAGAAGGTTCCCTATGAAGGACTGGATGTTAAAGAACAACCTACAAGAGGGTTCCTACAGAAGTTTCTAAGTTTATTATACCCATTCCTTACAAGGGTGTTTCTTAAAGGGTATCATGACTAACACGTAAGGTCATTAACCGCAAATGAGACTCCACCCGGACATTAGGGCTGATCTAAATCAAGGTGATTAGTCTCAAGGGCCTCCTTAAGTAGAGCCTCTATATAGACCTAATAAGACTTTCATCTGGAAGGTTGTATAAAGTCTCACCGTGAGGATTTATTTAGGGTAAGGTCTTCAGAGTCATTGATCAAGTCCAAAGTCTTATCTTAAAGAGAGGCTATCCCACTTAAGGCAAATACCTTGAACTGACTCACTTTGAGTGGGGTTCTTGTAAAAAAACTCGTAGGGATGTTAAACCCCTTGGCCAATATTAGACACCCTTATTTCTAAGGATTTTCTTGGGAGCTCGGGCATAGAGCATCCCACATAAATAGTTCCTAAAATAGAACATAAGTATATAGATGAAATAAAAGTATATAGAATTAAGTAAAATTAAAGCAGAATAAAAGAAGACAAAAACACATAAAGCAAACATAAATAACCCTAACACTAAATGGTAGACGAGACTCTTTGTAGGGGTATTCCCAAGTGAAGTCGTCAGTTGTCACGGCTGGAAAAATTCAATGAAGTAGTCACCATTATTTATTTTTCCTTAGGACATGAAAGATAACAGGAAAACCCTAAACGTATGGATAAAGTGGTCTTTGCGACCATGTTGAGGGTTAGGTAGTCAACTAAGTGAGGGAAAGGTATTAGACACCCCATACCTTTCTTATACTCAAGGGGGACCTTTTCTAGTCTTAGGGTTTCTAGGAGTGTTTACTTATTTCTCACTTATTTTGCTTTATTTTTTCATTTATAGAGAAAAATGATTTAATTACAAAGAAGGGTAAAAAGGGAAATTTCAATGTTAGGTTAAGCGACTCGCCTTGGTTTTGCAAATGTGTGCCTACGCATCTTCATCAAGAGACGGGAGAAATCAAAGTCCTACGTAGTTCATATGTGTTTGGTTTGTGTTTTCTAGTATTGTGAAAAAGATTCGATCATGATTAGAATTAAATCGTGCGAGACGGAGAAATTGATTTGAGTTATCGCACGGAGGCAAAAAAAATGAATTGATGAGTTACATGGATTTTAGCGTCTTCATTTGAATAATTAATTGGTAAGGCCTTAAACGAACCACTTAATTACTCGAGGATGTGGTAGATGTGCATCCACCTATCCTACCATTTACAAAAATATTGGAATTAATTAGATTTGAAAAAAGGTAGGATTTATATACATGTTTATGATTTTATTTACAGGTGTTGAGTATTTAAATTTAATCGGGGAACATAAGTTATGTACAAATTAGTAACTTATTTGAATTTAGTCAAAAAGCCTAAAATTATATACAAGAGTGACGAATGTTTGGTATTTTTTTTAATAAAAAAAGAATTAACTAGCATAATAATTAAATAATAAAATTCACTAAACTAAACAAGTGAAATAACCAAATTAAAACAGAAAAAGCGCAATATATAAAGATGGAGGTGCTATTAACTAAAGACTCATGGACCCAAGACTCATCTATAACCCTAATTCATTTCTAGTAATAAAATTAAATCAAAAGGAGAAAAAAAAGATAAATATATGACAACATAAAAAAAATTTAAAGAAGAAACTCACATGGGGCTACACCCCTTACTTCTCCCTGTCTAGTATTTTATGTGAAAAAATTATGAGAGAAAAAAGTTAAAAGAAAGAGCAACACATTTATGTCACCAAAGGCTTCACAAATCACTTTATAGTTTAATACACAGGCCAATCGAATAGACGGGGACATTGTGCCAGAATAAAATTTAAAAAAATAAAAAATAAAAAAACAACCAAATGAAAAGAAGAGAGGGGTACCAGTAGAAGAAAATTTCTCTCTTCTTCCCTTGTGATTTTTCATCTCTCACCTGTATCGTTTCCTTTTATTTCACTTAAGAATATCTTCTTCATCTTTCTTAATCCCCTCATGACAAAACAAATATCCAAAATATACTTAAGAATCAAGACACAAAAGCTAAAATTCAATGTACCTTGGTGGTCATATAACTCGATGGAGGCAAAGGTGACATTCGTGATCGCCAGAAGGAGGAAAGTAGGTAGTATGTATCTTGGGTTACAATGGTGAGAAGGGCATGTGGAGTGCGAAACATAATGTTGATTCTGTCATAGGATGGGCGGTACAGGTCAGTGGTTGCATGAGGTGGAGGGCCTCACGTGGTTGTGGTTAGAAGCTGGGCTTAATATGGGCACCAAATCAGAGGGATTCGATGTTGAACGGAGGTTCTGCGGTGGTATGGTTGTCCGTCAGCGTGACAATGGCGGGAGCGGCTGAAGAAGTGAAAAACACAAGGGGGGGGGGAGGTAGGGTTGAATTGAAAACATAAAATCAAATGCGCAATGAAACATTATTTTTATCTTGGTTCGTTTGATCTCAAACTACTCCAGTCCACCCGTTAAGGTGATTTCGCCTCTCTCCAACGAGGACTTAATTCACTAATCATAAACAGATTACAATCACTACTTTGACAACTATCAAAGTCCTCTTGAGTACAACCACAATCCGGTTAATCTCAAGGAAAAATTGTCTTAATCAAAGATACAAGAATTCTGTGTATAGTTGTTTTTCGTTATAAAAACAACTATCATAACTGTGATAATTTACACAAATTTAGAGCGTGGAAAATAAGAGAGTAAGCTTGTAGCATTTTGAATTGTATTGCAGTAGCGTGTTGTAAAATTGTAAACGATTTAATCTCATAGCTTGTTTATATAGGCAAAGGAAACCTGTCCATCATTAATCGTGATAATGGTCATTAAAGCAGTTTCCATATTGAGAAGATCTTGTCTGAATGAAGCCGTTGTAATTGATGTTGTCTTGATTGAATAGTAACACTTCATAATCTTACATCCTTTCCTGCTGCTGATGCTTTAGAACATTGATGACTTAGATTATAATCCTCCTGTTCAGAATCAGAGTTTACTTCACTTAAGCGCAGGTTCTGGTTATCATTCTTCAGCACAAATTCTGATTACCTCAGCATGAAAGCTTCTATAGCTTAACTTCTGATGCTGCTTTGGTCAGAACTTCTGCATACAGAATAACATAATTTTAGAGTGCATATTTGTTCTTTGTGTTTGTTATCATCAAAACTCTAACTAAGGGTCGTAGAATCAAACTATGTTCTAACAATCTCTCCCTTTTTGATGATGACAAAAACTAGAATTTTCAATGAAAAATAGAGAACAAAAGGTTTAAGAGAGACTCCCCCTGAGTTGATTACTTCCCTGAAGTTTCTTCTCATCAGAGCTTTTGATGCATCTCCTTCTGTCTTTATTAGAATATGTTCCTGTTCATGCTTTTAGAAAAAAATAGAAGTTAAGATATTCAGAATGTTTGAGACTTTGTCCCGGTATACCATTATTGAAAATATCTTACTTTCTCCCTCTTTTTGTCAGGTATCAAAAAGCAATATAATCAGATCCAAAATAGATGAATTATATTGAAAACAGAATGCAATGACAAGTTTCAGAATCAAGGTGGTAAAGATAAAAATTACAAATAAACAGTTTTAAAGAAAATCTAAGAAGGAGGGGGGAGACGTGCGAACAACGCTTCCAACCAGCTCTTGATCTGAGTACTTGACTCTTCCTGCTTGCCCAAAATGTCTTTGATTTCCTTTGTAGTGTCTTCCTGTTTATCTAGAATACCCTTGATCTCTTTGTTCGTATCCTCTTGCTTATCCAGTCTTGCATGGATTAAAGCATTCTCTTTTTTCAACTCTTCCAGAGTTTGCATGACCAAAGACAAAGTCGATGTATCTTCAGGGGTTGGATGTTGTTCAGAATAGTCTGCAGCCTCTTCTAATTGAACCACTTCTTCTGCTGCAATCATGTCTTCTGGAGCAGTAGTCAGAGAGAGACTATCTGAATCTAGTTCAGCTACTTCTGAAGGATGATGCTCTTTCCAGGGAGCATTATCTAGTGAGAGGAACTCTTTCTTGTACCATTGGCCCATAACTTGATCTTGGAAGGCTTTCAGCTGATCACTGAAGTTTTGTTGAGCCTTTTCATAACCCAATTCTTTCAGCTTCTGAGTTTCAGAGTTTAGCCATTTTCTGAATCTTTCCCACAGAGAATCAGAAGCAGAAGGATTAGAAATCTCTTGACTTGCATGCTTCAAAGAATTGATCCACTCCTGCATTTCTATTTCAAAAATCAACAGACTCGTACCAACATCTGATGTGGTTGCAGTTGGTTTAGGTTTGGGAATGGCAGTTTTATGTGAGGTCGAAGCTAGTTTGTCCAGCACTTGTGGATCAATGACAAGTCTGAGGTTGTCAGCTGGACGGTTGATGGGTGATGGAGTGGGAGAGTCAAAAATAATAATTTGTGTGGTAGGGGTGTTTGGTGGTGTGGATTCAAGTGATGAAGGGATTTCTAGAATATCATGAATAATGAGAGGCATGTGAACCGCAAGAGGTTCTGTTATTCCAGGGATTGGGATAGTGGTATTAGAATCTGAAGGAGAGTCTTCAGGTTGGTTTGCGGCAGTGTGTTGTTTTTCTGGTTCAGGAATATCAGAAGATGGGTTTTCAAAAGGTGGAGAGAGAGAGAGTGTCTATTTTCTGGTTGTGGTGAGTTGGGGTTCATATGTTCTGGTTGAGGAGAGTGTGGTTGTGGATTTTCTGGTTGAGGAGATTGTGGTTGTGGATTTTCTGGTTGAGGAGAGTGTGGTTATGGATTTTCCGGTTGTTGTTGGATGTTTGGATTTTCTAGGAGTGGTGAGGAAAAGTCTTGATCAAACATGTAAATATCAGATAGAACTTTAGCAAGTTCTGGTTGATGATGTTCTGGATTTGGATTTGGATTAGGGAAGTGAGGTTCATTCAAAAAGTTACCTAGAGTTACAAATTGATCAAACTCTATGTAAAAATCTTCAAAGGTTTGGGGTGAAGGATTTTCTGTTGGTTGGGGAGGCATGGCTTCAGATGTTGAAACAGTTATTGATTCCATAACAGAAACAGAAGATGGATTACCTTTCTTTTTCGCAGCTTTAGGTGTCCTCTGAGAGGATCCTTCTCCTGTTGCTTTCCTCTTCTTGGATTTCTTTAACGCAACCTCTGGAGCAGCCTTGTGCAGATCTTGAATGTTGATTTCTGGAGCAGTCCCATCAGCCATGCAAGCTTCAAGATATCTGACTATGATTTCTGGGTTGGCGTCTATCTCAGAAAATAATAGAAAATCCTCCAGAGGTATTCTCATAGAAGTAATGGTCTCATGAGAGCCACAGTTGGTTCCTTTTTAATGTTCTCAATGATCTTCATTTTCTTCATATTATTGGCGTTCAAAGGCTTCCCAGCAGTTGCTTCCAGAGTGCTTATTTCTTGAGCCTCTGTCAGATGTTCTATCAGCCTGTTTTCTGTTAGAATATCTGATATCAGTCTTCCTAAGGGAATCCAATCCCTCTTAGTCCTTTCTTCTTCTCTGGTCTCTTTCACACTTGTTCTGAGATGGTTGAAGATAAAGTGTGGAAGGTTTATCTTTGTCTTCTTTGTAATGAAATAAATCAGAAATTACTGATCAATATTGATGTAATTAGGAGAGCTTGTAGGCTTCCTGTGATTGATACATCCCAGAATGATTCTGGCCCAGATTCTGTGATGATCCTTCAAATCTCTGATTTTACTTGATGGTTGTCCAGAAGTGAAGATTTTCCTTGCAATTGATCTTAGGTCATAACACCTGTTGTACCCCCAAAATTTGCCCTCCCATATTCCTCAAGATTTCTCAAGAATTCCACAGTCAAAAGCCCTATTTGATTCACAGTCAACTGCAGGGGCAAAATGGTCATTTTGCAGTCAAAAGTCAGAATTTTTGGTCAACATCTTATTTTGAGTCCACAATCATCATTTGATCAAGTCTTGATCATGATTCCACAAGGATAGCTCAAAAATCATCAAGATGCAAAAAGTTACTATTTTTGGACAGTAGAAAAGTCAACTGTATTTTGACCAGGGCATAACTTTTTCATGGTTCATCAAAAAAATCCCATCCAATGCTCATGTTGAAGGGGATGCATTTCCTACAATCCATCTTCACATTCCAAGTCCAAGAAATGCTCTCACAAAAAGTTATCAATTTCTACATTATAGGTCAATTTCAAAAGTCAACAAAAATGCATTTTAAGTCAAAGGCCATAACTTGAGATTGGTAAATCCAAATGACATGGGACCAAAGGCATTGGTTAGAGGACTTCAAGACCTTTCCAAAATGTCCAATAACATGGCCATACGATCAAAATTGAGCAAGATATGCATTGGAGAAGTTGGGAAATTTTTGTGAATTTGCAAAAGTGAACTTTGCTCAAAACACCTTGTTTTTGCTAATGGGCCTCAAATTTCTTATTGAAACTTTATCCATGACCTATGCACGACCCATTAAGCTTAATTGAATTATTTTCTTATTTTTTATTAATTAATTGGATTTTTAATCAATATTAATTCATTTAATTAATTTAAATTGTAGGAAATACAAAGATTTGATTTTTCAATCTTTTTGTGAAGCAAAGATGACCTAAAAAGGCTGGCAATTTCGTGTGCAAATCAAAGACATCAAAATCTCCAAGTTTGGCAACTTTTTCCAATCATAAAGATTAAAAAATATTTGATTTTCAATCAAATATTCAAATCATCATTCCATGGATTTCTTTGCAAGATTCTGACCTAATTCTGTTCTTCTATAAATACACAAACTAATCCTAATCATGCACACGTAAAAGCACTGCAGAAAAAGCCATAAGCATATTGAAAAAATTCAAGAAAACTTGAAAATTGTTTTCTATATTCCAGGCCAATTCAAGGACTTTTGTTGACTCTAATACCTTGCAGGAGTTCTCAGGAACGTGTAGCAATCAAAACCAAGCGCTAAAGCTCAAGAAATCATCAAGAACAGACCCACGGTTTGCACATTATTTTCAGAATCGTAACTCTAAATTCATGAGCATTTAACGTGATTTTTTGATTGTTTTGTATTGTTTGAATCCATATGAAGTTATTGGCATAGTTTAATTGAATTATAATGCGCAGAATCATAAATTGCCATGGATGAATTCTAGGGTTCCTGAGCTTGGAATTTGGGGATTCTTAATACAAGAAAAATTGAGCCTCATAAGACCCATGACTGAATTCGTTAGGTCAAGACGAATCTAAAGCCACCCTCGCGAAATATTTATATACAACACAGAGATAATCACTATTTTCGGTCATTGTAGTTTGTGGGGGTTAAAAATCCCCGCTATCTAACTTTGTTTTTTACATGCACAGCGAGGACGATGATGAGGTGTTGATTCATGGTTGGATAATTCAAATAAGCGTGCATTTTATTGGTTTGACAGCTTAGCGTTTTGTTTCTTAATATTATAATTGATTTTTATTATATAATCAATAGCAAGCATATGGCGTAGTGGAGGATGCGCTGGCTGGGAATCATTGGGACCTGGGTTCGAATCCCAGGTCCCCTAAAATAATTGTTTGTTCTTTTTCTTTACATATTCATATGCAGCTTTCCAAAAGGAGTTTACCATGTGCCTCAAACGTCCAAGCGCCATGTGGCTTCAAGCAGTAATCCAGTGGTCATCAGTGGAGGACTACCATGCTCCATAGTCAACCAACGCCTGGACAATCGAAGAAAGTCAAAAAGGCTTGAGGTTAATGGGCCAGAAATTCCAGAACTCACCTCCATATTGGGCCAGTACCCCCCCCCCCTGGTTCATTCATTCTTTTTTTCCTTTCTTTTACATTTTTTTTCATTTACTATTTTTATTAATTATTATCATTATTATTTAATTAACTTAATTAATATTTTTCATAATAAATTCAGAAAACTAAAAATGTAAATATTTTTATTATTATTATTTATTAATTTCACTTTATTTTTGTAAATAAATTCTAATGTAATTAATTTAGTTAATTAGGTTAACTTTAAATTTTTTGCAACAAATAAAATCCATGTAGAATTAGGTTTTTGACAACTTTTAATCATGTTTTCCTTTTTATTTTATTTTCATTAAAAAACATAAAAAACTTAAAAAAATATTTCTTTTATTTAATTAATTAGAATTAGGTTTAATTAAGTGCAAAAAGGACCAAAATTTCTTTATTTCTCAAAAAAAGGTCAAAACCCTAAGGACTTCTCCGATTTAATTTCTTTTCGCGCATAATATTTTTGATCATATTTATGTAATTGTTCCGAGGATGTAATAGCGTAATTATGACCTTTTTATCGCTTTCTTTATTTTCTCGCATTTATTTTCCAAGGGTTTGTTTTTGGCGATGTAAATACCCGACGCCTTGTAATAGCGTAGATTTACTTTCCGCAATTTACTTTCCGCAACTATTAACTGTTATGCGTGACAAGACTTCTCTGAAATTAAAATCAATCCGTAGCTCACAATAATATGTGCAAAGATAATTTACCTGAAACTTGACACACTCGCACATGCCACTCTTAGGGTACGCCTCACTTAGTTGCCTCAACGTGGTCATTGAGTATAGGTTGTTTTAGAGGTCGCCCTCCTATCTAAAGATCCAAGTTGCCTCGAAACGGTTGCCTTGAATAAAAAAGGATCTAGGACATTAGGGTTACCGCTAAGGCGTCCTACTATTACTTTGGTGACCACATATGTCCCTATAATCGAATTGACCCGAAAAACTCCAACAACGGTGCTACCTACTTCTCAATAGTGGGATAATACTGTCTAAAGGACATTTACACAGCTTAATTTCTTTTGAGTAGGTAGAGGTTCTCAGGTACTTGCTCTTTCAAAACAAAAATACTTTTTCACACTTACACTTTTCTGACAAAAATTTTCAAACAACACTTCATACACTCTTGAGGACAGATACAAGAGTTAAATCGAAGTTTTCAAACAAACTTTTTCAAAACCCACAAACACAAGAAAAGCAAAACATTTTGAAAACATAATGAGCAATTACCTAAGAGCCCATGGATAACCACAGATAGAAAGGGTGCTAACACCTTCCCTTTCTATAATCTACCTCCCGAACCGAGAAACATATCGAAAAGGAATTTTGTTGTGCTTTTGTCCTTTCCTTGTTGGAGAAAATGAAAGACGGTGGAGACTCTTGCTTACCGCGACATTTTGCGAACCAGCATTTCAAAACAGTCAGTTCTATTTCCACCGATCACAGAACTGGCGACTCTGTTGGGGAGATTCTTATAAGTGAGGTGTACCTTAGGACTATATCACTTATGTTTTCAATTGTATGCCTTGAATGCTTTAATATTGTGGGCTTGCATCAGAGTTTTATAGATCCTAACCTGGATCTGGGGGATACCCTTTAGAAGTAGCAACAAACTGTGAGGGAACTGTGCGGGGTATACCGACATGGTTGAAGCAGTTGCTACGTTGATGTGGCACTTTGGTGAGTACCGGTAACCCTTGAGTCAAGTCAAGGAGAGTACGGGGCCACCGCGTGGTGTCATGAAGCATCAACTGACCTTAGGAACCTTACTTGACCATCATGGCCTCTTTAGGGGTAGTGAGATGACCGACTTTGGTGCAGTCCGAAGTTGGTAGATACTCGATACTACACTCATTGAGGATTGTTTTCTTAGAATATTTTGGTCCCCATTTAAGTGACTAAATCAAAACAATGAACATAGAAAACAATCCAATGATATTGAGCTCCTTAGAACCCGGTTACTATTTTCTAGGACAGGTCTTAACCAATTGAAACTAAAAGAGGGTAGTACCTAAACTTCATGCTAGCCTGAACTCTAAGGGCTCTTTTGTGTGACTTGTGTTCCTTCAAACTTGAAATACTTGCATATTCTTGTTATTTGACAACATGGGTTCCGTGCAGGTTTTGTTTACAGTCCTTAATCTAGACTTATAGCAGGGCTTACTTACATCACTCCACGCATAGCATACACATCATGACATCATACCATAGCATTTCCTTAACCATTTCAAGGATCTCAAGGGTTTGTGATGCAGGTCATGATGAATCCAATGTCTATCAAGGGGCAAAGGGGATTTATTTTCCTCTAGCCAAGGCTGTGTGGAGATCAAACATGATAACTTGAGTCAGGGGCTATGACCCACTCGATATGGTGAGCTTGACTCTTGAAGAAGGACTCTCAACAACATGAAGTTCCTTCAATCAAAGCTACAAAATTCAAATTCTAACAATTTTCTTTGTTTACCCCGCGAGATCCTTGAAAACATTGCATGCATACATATCATTGCATAACAGGTTACCCTTTACAGGTCTCTCATATTCTCGCTGTTTATTTCAGCAATGGCTCTCCAACAATACAACCAGGATCTCCATACTCAAGAGACTCAGTTCAGAGAAATCTTCCTAAATCTATCCAAGGGGCAGGAAGAGTTGAGAACACTCCTCATGGGGACTTTGGTCAGGAACAGTCCTGAAGACGATAAGGAAGAACGGCTGAAACGTCTGCAAGCTGAGGTAGATACAATGAGAACCCAGATGCTGGGGCAAATGGCTCTTATCCAAGGCTTAGCTCGGGAGCAAGAAGAGTTGAGAACCGTGATCAACCAACTTCATCAAAACAAATACAATAGTATGAAGCAAATGGTCAAGGCTGGGGATCAAACCAGTAATCAGCCTCCAAGAAGACAAGAGTTTGGTATGGTGAAGAATGGACCTCTCCAAGTTGCTACTACATCAAGGGTCCAACAACAACCTCACCAAAAACAACAGGTTGATCAGAGTAAGCCAAACATGCCCAGGAGGCAATTTACCAAGATCAACATGTCACTGACTCAAGCGCTACAACACATGTTGAAGACAGGGCTGATTACATTAAAGGCTCCTCCCCGGAACCCAAATACTTCCGCTCCTACCTATCATCCCAATGAAAGGTGTGCTTACCACTCTGACGGTCCGGGGCATGACACAAACAACTGTTGGAGTTTAAAGAACAAGATCCAAGACCTGATTGATGCCAAGGAGATCAAGTTTGATCCTCCGGAGACTCCAAACATAACCACTGCTCATATGATGAATCGTTGAAAGCTTTTGTTCATTAGAATTTTCAATTTGTAATTTTCTTTTGATTGTTCGAACGTTTACTCATGTCAAACTTTATTACTTCATCAATGCATCGCATATGTCTGTTTTGAATCAATCCATTCGTATTCAATATATTCAAATTGCTTTTTTGTGATGATCAACTCTCGATTAGAAATTCTAAACCTTTTGAGGGAGGATGACAAAAACGATACCACAATCTACAGTATGCTTTTGAATAGACCCCGCTGATGAGGTACAGGCATTGTTTCAAATCCTAAACAGGGGAGTTATAAGGAAGATAATCCCTAGTCAACCCCTTTGAGCCAAAGAAGTTGGAGTTTTTCTTTTCAAAAAATTAAAACCCTTAATTATAACCTGGGGTAGGGTAGTTTTCTCAGTTGATCCAGGTGCACAACAAATGGCATCAAAGAAGTTCTTCCGAAACAAAAGACAGTGATGGTTCCGAATAATCGTAAGGATAGGCAGTCATTATCTCTCAAAATAAAAGCCCAATAAGTCAAAACCTATGAAGGAGACTTACAAAACTGTGGCATCCCGCTGACTGTAATCACAAGAGAAACAGTTCAGGAAAAAAAAAACAGGGATAATAAAAACCAAAAGGGAAGAGATCCTGCAAACTCTCAACAAAATGACTGCCTGTTCAAAATAAATTGTCAGTATCCGAACCATCACCGGAATATCAGAGAAAAGACTCAAACAGGATCTAAATGCACGATTAGCTGAGCTTAGGATCGAAGAACATCACGAAGAGCGGGTGGGTACAAATAAATTTTTGAGCCTTTATCCTTTGTTTCTTAAACCGTGAACCAGGCCACGTTATAACCCTTAAAAAGTCCTAGCTGAAGCATGGGTTAGTTCAAAAGCATACTGTTAGAAAAGGTATCCTGAGTCCTATAGGGCTTGCTGTAAAATCCTGAGTTGACATCACATTTACAAAAAATTCACTTGTTTTATTGAAAACTGCATTTTTAAAAAACATCAAGACAGACATAAGCTTTGCATTCTTAAATTAACATTATTTGCATATGACTATTTGTTCAAACAGCATAGAAGTTCGCACGAAGAATATCTAGTGAACAAAAGCACTTCCAATCAAGGGGCACAACATGATCATTGTCCATCATCTGGGGCAGTCAAGTCAAGATTCAAGGAATCTCTCAAAATGCCAAATAGCCAGGGGCAGATCTCCGTCTGAATCACTTGGGGCATTGAACATGGATTCCCGCAACGAATCTTGCATGATCAAACGAAGATCTTCTAGTAGTATGGTAACACAACACTACTGACAGTGACAACTCCATGCACTCTGAGAACGTGGACATAGTCAAAAAATACTGCGCATAATCAAAGACCCGCTAGGTCGACTGGCCTAGGAAAAAATAAGGGCTTCCCGGCGAACCAAAAGGGTTCGGGCAAAAATAAGGGATGAAAATGAAAAAAATTTGTACACCCGGCAAGTCAAAAACCTGAAAAGGCGGCTTGGGAAAAAATGGGTATCCTGGTGGACTGAAAACCCGAAAGGGCGGTCCAGGAAAAACTTAGGGATCAAAGCGTACGACTATGTCCTGTCATCTTGTCACTTGCCTACTAGAAGAAGATCTGTCAATCAGCAGTTATCAAGGCATCCACAGGTACCTTCTCCCACAGAAACTGGGGCAATAAGAATTGTCCAAACTGTACAAGCTGCTCTGTCCTCCAGGTACCAAAGTAAGTTCAGCTGAAGAATGTGACCAAGATACCTCCACTCCCCGAGAGCAAGACAAGTTTCAGCAATACTCTCCCCAAGCAGAGTTGGTCTCCCATAAGCCCTAAAAAGGCACAGTTTTCCCAGCAAGTCAGCAATACTCTCCTCCAAGCAGAGTTCGTCTACCATCAGTCCTGAAGGAGTTGGGTATCCCCAGAAGATCTCAATATTCCCTAGCAGAATATAAGGATATTCCTCAGCAAGCATCCCCGAAAGTCTTAATATTCGTCAACAAAATATAAGATTGTTCCCCGACGGAATACAAGATACCTTCAGTGGAACCATTTCCCAGCATTTCCTCAAAAGTTTCCCCAGGAGAGTTGAACCATCTCCCTAGTAGGTTCTGGAAGCTGGTCCCCTGCAGAGTGCAAATATCTCTCCCCAGCCATATTCAAAGGTTATTCCCCACCAGAGTCTAACTGGGTTATCCTCAGCCAATTGCAACAGAAATATCATCCCCCAACGAATTTCTTTCTATCTCCCAGCGGAGTTTATCATCAAATTCCCCAACAGAACTTATCAGCGGAATCCCCAGCGGAGTTATCGTTAAATCTCAGCGAAGTATCTGTTCCCCACAGAGTAATTCCCCGCGGAGTAATCTCTTCACCAGGTTTATTCCCCAACAGAGTCATCTTCTCCTACCGGTTTATTCTTACAGTCATCTTCGTTCATTATCCCCAACGGAAACGAAGAACTCTACTCTTCAACATCAGCCCAGGATTTAACAAGCTCCCGACATCTGTCAAGGATTTATTTCCCAGACGAAAATACATTCATAAACATTTCACATTTCATACCTCCTGCTCACATACATGATAAAGTGCATACGACACAATCTCATTTATTTTTGAGAACATCATTACATCATGCATTTCATACATCATGACATTGCATACAACTAATGTTTTTGCCTTTTCAGGAAAAGGTCAATCAAAAGTTGATTACCATCAACTTTTGCAGTTCCAGATCAACACCTGTATCTAGCCAGGAAATATCTGTGAGCGATTGATTGTAGATTCGATACTTGTATCTAGCCAGGAAAGTTATCTACATGAGGAGATTAAAGATCAACACCTGTAACAGGCCAGGAAATTATCTTTCATTCTCAGGTCAGAGATCTACAACTGTATCCAGCCAGGAAAGCTATCTCGACCAACCTTTTTTAAGTTCCAAATCAACACTTGTATCTAGCCAGGAAATATCTGTGGACGATTGATTGTAGATTCGATACCTGTATCTAGCCAGGAAAGTTATCTACATGAGGAGATTGAAGATCAACACCTGTAACAGGCCAGGAAATTATCTTTCATTCTCAGGTCAGAGATCTACACCTGTATCCAGCCAGGAAAGCTATCTCGACCAACCTTTTTTAAGTTCCAGATCAACACCTGTATCTAGCCAGGAAATATCTGTGAGCGATTAATTGTAGATTCGTACCTGTATCTAGCCAGGAAAGTTATCTACATGAAGAGATTGAAGATCAACACCTGTAACAGGCCAGGAAATTATCTTTCATTCTCAAGTCAGAGGTCTACACCTGTATCCAGCCAGGAAAGCTATCTCGGCCAACCTCTTGTTAAGTTCCAGATCGACACCTGTATCTAGCCAAGAAATATCTGTGGACGATTGATTGTAGATTCGATACCTATATCTAGCCAGGAAAGTTATCTACATGAAGAGATTGTAGATCTATACCTGTATCTAGCCAGGAAAGTATCTGCATGAAGAGATTGAAGATCAACACCTGTAACTAGCCAGGAAATATCTGTGAGCGACTAATTGTAGATCTATACCTGAAACCAGACAGGAAATTTATCTACATAGAGAGTAAGAGATTAATACCTGAAACCAGCCAGGACAACTATCTCATCGGCCAACCTTTTTCAAGTTCTAGATCAACACCTGTAACTAGCCAGGAAATATTTGTGGACGACGGATTATAGACTAATACCTGAAACCAGACAAGACAACTATCTACTTGACCATCATGAGGAAACCCTACACAGGTTCCTTCTTTCAACTTACAAAGTTACAATTCTACAAACTACAAGTATGTAAGTTCTCGCTAAGGAATCTCTTACGCGATCGACACCCCTGAATGGCATCTTTAAGCCCATCTCCACAACTATCCATTACATTTCCAAATGGCATCTATAAGCCCATTCCCGGCAAGATTCTGTCACATCTCCCAATGGCACCTATAAGCCCATCCTCCTATCCATCATCTCTCCAAATGGCATTCGTAAGCCCATTCCCGACATCAAATTGCTGATACTACACTATGCGAGTGCAAATTTCTGGGCATTCTAGTGTTCAATCATCTTCCACCTTCGGATCACGAAAGGCACGCAAGCCAATCTACATCCTCAGGTTTAAGAAGATTGAACAGGGGCAACTGTTGTACCCCAAAATTTTCCCTCCCATATTCCTCAAGATTTCTCAAGAGTTCCACAGTCAAAAGCCCTATTTGATTCACAGTCAACTGCAGGGGCAACATGGTCATTTTGCAGTCAAAAGTCAGAATTTTTGGTCAACATCTTATTTTGAGTCCACAATCATCATTTGATCAAGTCTTGATCATGATTCCACAAGGATAGCTCAAAAATCATCAAGATGCAAAAAGTTACTAGTTTTGGACAGCAGAAAAGTCAACTGTATTTTGACCAGGGCATAACTTTTTCATGGTTCATCATAAAAATCCCATCCAATTCTCATGTTGAAGGGTATGACATTTCCTACAATCCATCTTCACATTCCAAGTCCAAGAAATGCTCTCACAAAAAGTTATCAATTTCTACATTATAGGTCAATTTCAAAAGTCAACAAAAATGCATTTTAAGTCAAAGGCCATAACTTGAGATTGGTAAATCCAAATGACATGCGACCAAAGGCATTGGTTAGAGGACTTCAATACCTTTCCAAAATGTCTAAGAACATGTTCATATGATCAAAATTGAGCAAGATATGCATTGGAGAAGTTGGGAAAGTTTTGTGAATTTGCAAAAGTCAACTTTGCTCAAAACACCTTGTTTTTGCTAATGGGCCTCAAATTTCTTCTTGAAACTTTATCCATGACCTATGCACGACCCACAAAGCTTAATTGAATTATTTTCTTATTTTTTATTAATTAATTGGATTTTTAATCAATATTAATTCTTTTAATTAATTTAAATTGTAGGAAATACAAAGATTTGATTTTTCAATCTTTTTGTGAAGCAAAGATGACCTAAAAAGGCTGGCAATTTCGTGTGCAAATCAAAGACATCAAAATCTCCAAGTTTGGCAACTTTTTCCAATCATGAAGATTAAAAAATATTTGATTTTCAATCAAATATTCAAATCATCATTCCATGGATTTCTTTGCAAGATTCCGACCTAATTATGTTCTTCTATAAATACACAAACTAATCCTAATCATGCACACGTAAAAGCACTGCAGAAAATGCCATAAGCATATTGAAAAAATTCAAGAAAACTTGAAAATTGTTTTCTATATTCCAGGCCAATTCAAGGACTTTTGTTGACTCTAATGCCTTGCAGGAGTTCTCAGGAACGTGTAGCAATCAAAACCAAGCGCTAAAGCTCAAGAAATCATCAAGAACAGACCCACGGTTTGCACATTATTTCAGAATCGTAACTCTAAATTCATGAGCATTTAACGTGATTTTTTGATTGTTTTGTATTGCTTGAATCCATATGAAGTTATTGGCATAGTATAATTGAATTATAATGCGCAGAATCATAAATTGCCATGGATGAATTCTAGGGTTCCTGAGCTTGGAATTTGGGGATTCTTAATACAAGAAAAATTGAGTCTCATAAGACCCATGACTGAATTCGTTAGGTCAAGACGAATCCAAAGCCACCCTCGCGAAATATTTATATACAACACAGAGATAATCACTATTTTTGGTCATTGTAGTTTATGGGGGTTAAAAATCCCCGCTATCTAACTTTGTTTTTTACAGGCACAGCGAGGACGATGATGAGGTGTTGATTCATGGTTGGATAATTCAAATAAGCGCGTGTTTTATTGGTTTGACAGCTTAGCGTTTTGTTTCTTAATATTATAATTGATTGTTATTATATTATCAATAGCAAGCATATGGCGTAGTGGAGGATGCGCTGGCTGGGAATCATTGGGACCTGGGTTCGAATCCCAGGTCCCCCAAAATAATTGTTTGTTCTTTTTCTTTACATATTCATATGCAGCTTTCCAAAAGGAGTTTACCATGTGCCTCAAACGTCCAAGCGCCATGTGGCTTCAAGCAGCAATCCAGTGGTCATCAGTGGAGGACTACCATGCTCCATAGTCAACCAACGCCTGGACAATCAAAGAAAGTCAAAAAGGCTTGAGGTTAATGGGCCAGAAATTCCAGAACTCACCTCCATATTGGGCCAGTACCCCCCCCCCGGTTCATTCATTCTTTTTTTCCTTTCTTTTACATTTTTTTTTCATTTACTCTTTTTATTAATTATTATCATTATTATTTAATTAACTTAATTAATATTTTTCATAATAAATTCAGAAAACTAAAAATGTAAATATTTTTATTATTATTATTATTATTTATTAATTTCACTTTATTTTTATAAATAAATTCTAATGTAATTAATTTAGTTAATTAGGTTAACTTTAAATTTTTTGCAACAAATAAAATACATGTAGGTTTTTGACAACTTTTAATCATGTTTTCCTTTTTATTTTATTTTCATTAAAAAACATAAAAAACTTAAAAAAATATTTCTTTTATTTAATTAATTAGAATTAGGTTTAATTAAGTGCAAAAAAGACCAAAATTTCTTTATTTCTCAAAAAAGGGTCAAAACCCTAAGGACTTCTCCGATTTAATTTCTTTTCGCGCATAATATTTTTGATCATATTTATGTAATTGTTCTGAGGATGTAATAGCGTAATTAGGACCTTTTTATCGCTTTCTTTATTTTCTCGCATTTATTCTCCAAGGGTTTGTTTTTGGCGATATAAATACCCGACGCCTTGTAATAGCCTAGATTTACTTTCCGCAATTTACTTTCTGCAACTATTAACTGTTATGCATGACAAGACTTCTCTGAAATTAAAATCAATCTGTAGCTCACAATAATATGTGCAAAGATAATTTAACTGAAACTTGACACACTCGCACATGCCACTCTTAGGGTACGCCTCACTTGGTTGCATCGACGTGGTCATTGAGTATAGGTTGTTTTAGAGGTCGCCCTCCTGTCTAAAGATCCAAGTTGCCTCGAAACGGTTTCCTCGGATAAAAAAGGATCTAGGACATTAGGGTTACCGCTAAGGCGTCCTACTATTGCTTTGGTGACCACATATGTCCCTATAATTGAATTGACCCGAAAAACTCCAACAACGGTGCTACCTACTTCTCAATAGTGGGATACTACTTTCTAAAGGACATTTGCACAGCTTAATTTCTTTTGAGTAGGTAGAGGTTCTCAGGTACTTGCTCTTTCAAAACAAAAATACTTTTTCACACTTTCACTTTTCTGACAAAAATTTTCAAACAACACTTCATACACTCTTGAGGACAGATACAAGAGTTAAATCGGAGTTTTCAAACAAACTTTTTCAAAACCCACAAACACAAGAAAAGCAAAACATTTTGAAAACATAGTGAGCAAGTACCTAAGAGCCCGTGGATAACCACAGATATAAAGGGTGCTAACACCTTCCCTTTTCTATAATCTACCTCCCGAACTGAGAAACATCTCGAAAAGGAATTTTGCTGTGCTTTTGTCCTTTCCTTGTTGGAGAAAATAAAAGACGGTGGCGACTCTTGCTTACCGCTACATTTCGCGAACCAGCATTTCAAAACAGTCAGTTCTATTTCCACCGATCACAACACCTATCAGCCATATCAATGCATCTGACTCCACCAGCATTGTATCCAATGAGTTTCCCAATAAGATCTTTTGTTATCACTATTTTATTTCCCATAACATAAGAAGTAACCTGGTGGTTTGATGAGGTAGCATGTATCCAGAACTCTTTGACGGGAATGGGAAACGTTGGACCCAACAGAGGGTCAAAATACATGTTCCATCCATGTGCAGTAACGTCTTCATAGAGGTTGAACCCATTTTCTTGTAAACTCTCAAAATCAATGATCAGTTCAGAGAGAACTTCCAGGTTGTCAACAAGAGTGAGAAGAATTCTTATGGGTTCTTCATATTGTTCCGTTGATGAAGATTAAGGAGCACTGAGATTCTTGAGACTTGATGATGATGCCATTGTTCACACGGGTTTTTGAAGAAGATGGAAAGGGTTTTTGAAAACGAAACTTGAACAAGAGAAAAATATTCAAGAGAGTAAAA
>OX451736.1:886887080-887129580 GCA_948472305.1 Vicia faba
TCTCTCTCAACAACAACAACGGACAATGAATCCAATCAGAGCCTTGGACCCTTCAGAATTTAAACGTGTGTTCAGCCTCAGAAGGTAGCTTATGAGAGGATTACAAGTGCTTGATGATGTGAACTGCACGACTCTATCCTTGAACTGAAACATTCAGATCTTCATAGATAGATTTTGAGGCAACTGTACTTCTAACTTCTGAAGACAGGTTGATCAGATGTTCACAGAAAACAATAAAGTTCTGAAGGTTAAGATAAGTAAATAAAACATTTTATTTTGGGCATAACTTCATGCTGAGATGTTTCATAATAAAGTTGAATCTATCTTCACAAAGGGGTTTTGTAAATACATCAGCCCATTGATGGTCTGTGTTAATAAATTTTAAGGTAAGAATTCCTTTCTGAATATAGTCCCTAATAAAATGATGTTTTATTTCTATATGCTTATCCCTAGAATACAATATAGGATTCTTACTGAGACATATAGTTGATGTGTTATCACAGAAGATAGGGATGTTACTCTCAATTATGTTGAAATCTTCAAGTTGACTTTTCATCCAGAGCATTTGCGTGCTACATCCAGCAGCTGCTATGTATTCATCTTCTGCTGTTGATAGTACTATTGTGGACTGTCTCTTGCTCGTCCATGAGATCAGATTGTCTCCCAGAAATTAGCAACTTCGAGAAGTGATTTTACGTTCTACTCTGTCTCTAGTAAAGTCAGCGTCATAGTATCCTACTAAGCTGTATTCATTGGACTTTCTCTTCCTTTTCCAGAATGCACGTGGGGTGCATTGGAGTCTTTGTGGGCTTACATTCTGAGAGATCAAATTTCTTCAGAAGTTCTCTGACATATTTGCTCTGATGAGTGTAAGTTCCTTCTGGAGTTTGGTTTATCTAAATGCCCAGAAAGAATTTGAGTTCCCCCATTAAACTCATCTCAAACTCTGCCTGTATGCATTTAGCAAACTCTCTTCCTAGAGAGGGTTTAGTAGATCCAAATATGATATCATCAACATAAATCTGACACACTAAAATGTCATTCTTAAACGTCTTACAGAAAAAGGTTGTGTCCACTTTCACTCTGGTGAATTCCTTTTCTAACAGGAAGTTACTTAGTCTTTCATACCATGCTCTGGGAGCTTGTTTCAGACCATAGAGTGACTTCTTTAGTTTGAAAACATATTCTGGGTGTTTGGAATTCTCAAACCTAGGGGGTTGGTGCATATATACCTCTTCATCTATATAGGCATTTAGGAATGCACTTTTGACATCCATCTGATACAGAGTGATGCCATTGTGTACAACAAATGAGATTAAGAGTCTGATAGATCTAACCTGGCGACTGGAGAAAAGGTTTCTGTATAGTTTATCCCCTCTTTCTAACTATAACCTTGTGCCACCAGTCGTGCTTTGTTTCTGATGACTTCTCCTTGCTCGTTCAGTTTGTTTCTGAACACCCACTTTGTTTTAATGACGTTGATTCCTTTTGGTTTGGGAACCAAATCCCATACGTCATTTATGGTGAACTGATTTAGTTCCTCCTGCATTTCCAGAATCCAGTCATTATCCAGAAGCTCTTCATCAAATGTAGTTGGTTCAATCAGAGAGACCAGTCCCATAAGGGATTCTTCAGAGTTTCTGAATGTTGATCTTGTTCTGATTGGATCATCTTTCTTTCCAAGGATCTTATCTTCTGGGTGAGCTATACTGCTTTTGGATAGCCTTTTCTGAAGTTGATCAACTGAAGGTGCTATATTGCTTGCAATATTTCTTTCTGAGGTTGTGGGGGCGTCCCTGTTGAGAACTTATGACAAGTTGTCTTCAGTACCTGTGAATTCAACTTCTATATCTGCAAAGAATTCATTCTGCTTTGACTTTTGAGGGTCAAGCTTATTATCAAATCTAACACTGATTGACTCTTCAATAATATGTGTTTCTGTATTGTATACGCTGTACCCTCTTGAGCGTTCAGAGTATCCTAACATGATACACTTTTGTGCTTTAGAGTCAAACTTGTTCAGATAATTTTTAGTATTCAGAATGAAACAAGTGCATCCAAAAGGATAGAAATAAGAAATGTTGGGCTTTATGTTCTTCCATAGTTCATTTGGAGTCTTTTCCAGAATAGGTCTTATAAAGATTCTATTCTGAATGTAACACGTTGTGTTAATTGCTTCTTCTCAAAAGATCTTAGTAATGTTAGTCTCATTGATCATGGTTCTGGCTATTTCTTGCAGTGTTCTGTTATTTCGTTCTACAACTCCATTTTGTTGGGGAGTTCTAGGACAAGAGAAGTCATGCAAGATGCCTTTTTCATTAAAGAATGATTCAAAAATTTTATTTTCAAATTCTCCACCATGATCACTTCTAACTTTGATAATTCTAATATCCTTTTCATTCTGAACTTGGTTACAGAAAGCAACGAACACAGAGTGTGACTCGTCCTTGTGTCTTAAGAACTTTACCCATGTCCATCTGCTATAGTCATCTATGATCACTAACCCATACTTCTTGCCACTGACAGACGCAGTTTTTACTGGTCCAAATAAGTCTATGTGCAGAAGTTCTAATGGCTTAGAGGTGGAAACAACATTTTTATATTTAAAAGTAGGTTTTGCAAATTTGCCTTTCTAACATGCTTCACACAGAGCATCTGAGCTGAACTTCAAATTAGGAAGTCCTCTGACCAGATTGAGTTTGTTAATCTGAGATATTCTTCTCATACTAACATGCCCCAATCTTCTGTGCCAGACCCATTTCTCGTTGTTAACAGAAAGAAGGAATTTTACATTCTGACTCTTTAGTTCAGAAATTTTTATCTTATAAATGTTGTTTTTCCTCTTTCCATTAAACAGGATAGTTCCATCTTTCTGACTAACAACTTTGCATGAATTTTGATTAAAGATTATATCATAATCGTTATCACTTAATTGACTTATGGATAACAGGTTATGCATTAATCCATCAACTAATAGCACATTATTTATAGAGGGAAGATTTCCATTACCTATTGCTCCAGAGCCAATGATTTTTCCTCTTTGGTTGCCTCCAAAGCCCACGTAACCTCCAGGTTTAAGTTCCAGGCTTTGAAACATATGATATCTTCCTGTCATGTGTCGAGAGCAGCCAGAGTCTAGGTATCATGACTGGTGTTTTAGCCTTGCTGCTAAAGATATCTGCTACATATATAATTTTTTCCTTAGGTACCCATATCTTCTTGGGTCTTGGTTTGTTAGTTTAACCAAAATTCTGGTTGAATTTTGGGTTGACAGGGTAATCATTACTAGTGTATTTTATGTCATGTGTGTGCCCATATATAAAGTGTGATTTAAGTGTTGTGCGTTTTATGACTAAGTCCATGGCTTTCTTAGGTGTAGATACCTTACCTTGATATCCTATCCCTTTTCTGCCATTTCTGCTAACTCCATAGATCATCGAAGCCATCTTGCTTCTATCTATGTTTCTAGCCAGAAACTTCTGAAAGTTGTGATCATACTCTTTGATGATCTCATCAGCATTACTGGGACTCTCTAATATTATTTCCTTCTGAGAGTTTTGCAAATCGTTTTCTAATTTTTAAATTATTTCTTTTAACTCAGAATTTTCTAATCTGAGACTCTCAGTCTTTTCAGAGTCAGAGGCAAGATCCCTTTTCAAGTTCTTGAATTTGACTCTGATTTGCTGATACCTTTCTAGAATTTCATTTAGACTTTCTACAAGTTTAACCTTAGTAAAATTGATAGTGAAGTCAGGGAATACCTCTTCATTGTATGATTCTGAGTCTGAACCAGAAGCTTCATTGTCTTCTGACACGTTTGCCATGAGAGCTATGTTTTCTCTTTCATCATCTGACTGAGTCAGCATCAGAAGTATCTGAATCGTCCCATGTTTCCATGAGGCTTTTCTTCTTTTCCTTGAAGAACTTCTTTTTGGGCTTCTCCTTCTGAAGCCTTGGACAGTCACTTCTGTAGTGCCCTTGCTCATTGCACTCATAGCAGATGAAGTCCTTGTTATTTGAATTTTTGTGTCCTGAAGACCTTCAGATCTTCTGTGTCCAGAGGAAGATTCAGACTTTTTGTATCTGGATGAGGGTTCATTTTGATTCTTGGATCTTCTAGAATTTCTGAATTTCCTTTGTCTCTGCTTCCACAGTTGATTCACCCTTCTGGAGAGGAGAGACAATTCATCTTCTTCTGATGAGGATCCATCAGAGGTTTCTTCCATAGCCTTCAAAACCTTAGAATCATATTTTTTGTTAGATTTTAAAGCTAGTGGCTTACCTTGATTTTGAGGCTCATCTTCTTCTAGCTCTATCTCGTGACTGCTGAGGGATCTGACAAGTTCCTCCAGAGATATCTTGTTGAGATCTTTGGCTAGCTTGAGTGCTATGACCATTGGCCTCCATTGCTTGGGTAGGCTTCTGATGATCTTCTTTACGTGATCAGCAGTAGAATATCCTTTGTCAAGAACCTTCAGCCCAGCAACAAGGATTTGGAATCTTGAGAACATTGTGTTGTACCCCAAAATTTGCCCTCCCATTTTCCTCAACATTTTCTCATCACAAGACCTTTGAAGATCAAGATCCAATTAGGGTTTCCTCTGCTCAAGACTTCTCCTTTGCACTATGGACTCAAATTAGGGTTTGTGTTTGACCAAGGATGTTTTGACCTAAAATGCCTAAGATGACTTTCATGCTTCATGTTGGACTCCCAAGTTTACCCATGCCAAGTTTCAAGTCTTGATTCCAAGTTTTGCCCACACTACTACGAAAATGGGCTTTCACAGCGCTTTTTTTTGCCCTTTAAAAGCGCTTAAAAGCGCTGCCGTAGCCAGCGCTGGCGTAGGCTACGAAAGCGCTTTTTTCTGGCCAAAAGCGTTGTCGTAGGTGGACCTATCCCAGCGCTTTTTCCTTAAAAAGCGCTTTGATAGGGGGGTCTTTCCCAGCGCTTTTTGAAAAGCGCTTTGATAGGTGTGCTATTTAAATTTTTTTTTTTATTTATCAGGCCTTTTACAGCGCTTTTTATGGAAAAAGCGCTTTGATAGGGGGGTCTTTCCCAGCGCTTTTTCCATAAAAAGCGCTTTGATAGGGGTTCTATTTAATTTTTGTTTTTTTATTTATCATGGCTTTTACAGCGCTTTTTATGGAAAAAGCGCTTTGATAGGGGGGTCTTTCACAGCGCTTTTTCCATAAAAAGCGCTTTGATAGGGGGTTTCTATTTAATTTTTTTTTTATTTATGCTGCCTACGAAAGCGCTTTTTAGCCAAAAGCGCTTTCGTAGCTCATACAAATTTTTTTAAGTGAAACCTATAATTTGAGGTTCCCTGTGCGGCCTGTAATTTTTTTTTGGTCCAATAATTTAACCTGTAATTCAATCCTTATCTATACATATATTTTAAGAAATCGGTATTATATTAACAGAAACCGGTATACCATATAATATTCAATCCTTATCTATATATATGTAACTAAATCATATATAACTAAATTTGTAACCATATATACATTTGTAACCATAACTAAATCACATACAAAGTATCGTGTTAATTTGTAACCATATATATATACATATGTAACTAAATCATATATAATTACATCGAAAATAATGCTCCACCGACACGGTCGTCATCCTGCAAAGTATGAATATGAACAACACGGTAAATTAAACAAACAATATTAAAGGCTCCAACACAATCAAACTAACACGTACAATAATATTTTATTCATACCCATCAGAATAATCTGTTTTCAACATAAAATTGACATATTTCCTCTTTGACTTCTTCCACTTGAACTTTCGTGTACGACATAGTATAGAGGTCATCAAAGTACTACATAAGAAATTATTACTTCAGTATATGCATGATGTTATTAAATGTAGAAATCATACAAAATTATTCTAAGTTATAAATCCATACCGTGCTTGGAATCTCTACTTGATTTTTATGAAGGATTTCTTTCATAAACCTCAAGCAAAAGTATCCGCAATCTACATCGTTATTCTGTAACGGACACTGCATAGAAAAACAGAATATATTTTATAGTTGTCGTGTAATTTTATCAAGTAACATAACTATTATTATAAGCAACTAATTTTGTACCTGCACTTTGATCCAAGTAATATTTGATGATTTACTCCGGGGTACCTGTGCGTCCCTTTGACTACGAAATATTTGTATTGATCTAAGAAAATAAAAACATATATTTAGATCAATCTCACAGAAATAATTAAATATATAAATATACACGAATAGTTAGAACGATCTCACTTACTGATCAACAGTTTCCTTCATAGCGGGATAGTTAGTCCATTCCCCGTCTACCGAATTCAGAAAGTACACAACTTCTTTAATCGGATCGATAGCCAACAACAACCAGTGTTTTCTAAAAATTTAAGCAACAGTTTAGAAGAAAAGTTTCTACGCAAAATAAACAAAGATATATTAGAATAAATGAAAAACTCACCCCACTGGAACAGTGTTATACGGCAAAATAAACAAGCTATCTGGGTTGCCGACGTAGGCCGTGTATCGATTCACTAAGTACTCCCTAACTGAACCCGGTTCCCTAACAATTGTCGCTCCGCTGACAATATGGGCAGACAAGAAATGGAAGCGTCTTGCCAATACAGTCTCGCGCATTTTTTTATCGTACAACAACCTTAAATAAAAACATATAAACATTAGACTATTTTCATTGAAATGTGTAAATAAATTGTTCAACTAATTAAATGATATATTTATCGGAATACCGGATGTATGCGTGAACATTGCCGATGCCTAATTCACCATGCGTCATAATCTCAGTCATTTCGTCCATTCCTATCGTTTCTTCGCAGTCAAGACCAAAGATATCTGCATCCATAAGGATTCGACGAATACCACCTGACTTCAAATCTGAGGTTTCCAAAAGTACTCCAAGTGTATTCCGATATCGAGGTACAAAAACGCCTCTTCCCCCGCCTCTTCCCCCCTTATGCATTGACTTTTTCGGGGGTGGTCTGCTACGAACAGGCTGGGTCACTTGTTGTGACACTTTCGCAGATACCTAACAATCATATAACTTAGGTAAATTATAAAATCGTTCAGTTTTAAATTCATATCATATAATAAACAATTTAAGTGTACCTCTGGAATTGATGCCATAGACTCGCCGCCTTGCTGCAAAATCTCCTTACCCTTATTAGCGGGTTTTGTAGGAGGCTAATATTAAAAAATAATTAACTTAACGGTTCAGAATTGACATTTGAAATCTAAATGATTCATATTAACGGTTTTAAACATACCTCATCATCAATGAAAATGAGGTCCAAGGGCCATGCAACAAACGACCCTACTGCGTCTCGCACCGATCTTATATCCAAGGCCACGTCAGGTACCGGTACCAACGCATCGGGATCAATAGGATAATCTACTGATACTCTCAGGTGTCCAGCCGGGATCGGTGTATTATGAATTAAATCTCCCAAAGTGTTGTACACTTTTCCCTTGCCAACAAGGTGATAATCTGATGCCATTAAGTATAGTTGGCAAGATGAAATGCCCTAAACCAATATGCATACATATTACTTTTAATTCAATAATAGAAAGAGGTGGAATAAAAATGAGAAACTTGAACAATAGAGATTTATCAATATATTTATAATTACCTCAGGAAATTTATTCGGACGGTTGATACTAGCGTTGTCACTAGTTTCTTTCGCCATTGCCGCATTGCCCTTTTCCCTCATTAATACCTCTTTATCTCTTTCCAATGCATTGACTTTTGCTTGTAATTCCATAAGTACATTCATCACTTCTGCATTGGTAGGATTTCTTTTCCGATGATGCTGGTAGAAAGAGGTTGGAGTCACACCATGACCTTTACCCCTCACCCGACCGGAATACTCAGGAACATTCAGTGCTTTACTAAGTACGCTCCTCGTATCCTGGTCGTCACCGGTGGACTCCGTTTGTGACAATGTCTCCTGAAAATAATGGAGATAAAAAAATCAATTAAATAGTCATAAAAATTTGATTTAATTAAAGACACAATGTTATATGGCTAAGTGATTATGCAATAAGCTTTAATTAAGCTGTTTATCCAAACATGACCCAACAGTGAAACATACAAAAATTAATGAAATAGACAGGAAAACTGGCGAGTCTATATACCTCAAGGGCTTGAAGCCACTGTTTCTTGTCCATGCGTTCAGATAAAGCTTCGGTAACAGTGTTAACCCAAGCCTTAGCATTGTTCTTTCTCTCCAATTTTTTCTTCAGATTCTTAATGGGGCCCCTCCTCGTGCTTCCCTCAGATTGGGAAAAACCCGGAAACTCGCCTTGTTTCCAGTGTTACTTTTTGACAACTGAAGAGGAATTAGAAGCGGGTTTTGAGGGTGGAGGTGAAATTGCGCAGTGGGTTATACGAAAGGTTGAAAGTTGGGGTCTTGTGGGGGTTTTGGTGCATTTGGGTTGGGGAATTGGAGAGGGGACTATGGAAGAAGAGAAGGTGAGAGAGACGGAAGCCATGTCCATAGTTTAGTGTAGGATTTTGAAACATACCTTTTGATACGACTCTAGACGAAAAAAGCTTCGTGCCGGCGAGGATGAGATGGAGAAGACGATGAACAGGGCTTCGTTCTGATATTTCGTTTTGGGTTTCGTGGGTATTCTGAACTGTGCTGTTCAATATTTCATTTTATTTAATTTTGATATTTGAGCTACCACGGCGCTTTTAGCCTAAAAAGCGCTTTAGTAGCATCAGACCCTATGCCAGCGCTTTTGAAAGCGCTTTCAAAGGCCAATCTTCCACAGCGCTTTTTAAAAAGCACCTTCATAACCCTATTATTTCGTTTTTATTAATATTTTTATTTGACCTACCACAGCGTTTTTAATGTAAAAAGCGCTTTCGTATCCCCCACCTATGCCAGCGCTTTTAAAAAAGCGCCTTCGTAGGTTTCCCTTTTTTTTAATTTTGTTTTTTGTGAAGGCTATGGCAGCGCTTTTTCAATAAGCGCTTTAGTAGAGGCGCTGCAAAAAGCAGTTTTTGGCGTAGTGCCAGTCAATTGGACAGTTGACCTAGAAATCAGCTGTATTGGGGAAAAAGTCAACTGTGGCCAATTGACAGTCAAACCTCATGAAATTTGATCCACATCAACATTATGAACTCACATAGACCATTTGATCAAGTTTGGATCACAATTCCATAAGAAATTTGATCAGATCATCAAAAGGGCAAAATGGTCATTTTTAGGGTTTTGACTGCACAAAGGCAATTTTTGACTGTTTGACCTAGCCAATGGCAAATCAAGCTCACATATGGACTCAAGGACCCCATGGAATTATCTTGACATGCTCAACAAGCTCAAAAGATCCCAAGTACACAAGATTGACAGTTGAATTTCCCAGTCAATTGATCAATTTTGACTGTATACTGAAAAGTCAAACTTTGACTTTTTGGTCAAAATCAAGAGTCAAGATTCATTTTTCATCAAAACATGCCAAATCATGAAACTTGTTCACCAAGAAATCACAAAATGCAAATTAGGGTTAGAAAATGGAATTTTTCATAACTTAGAATTTTTCTAAGTTATGAAAAACCCTAATTTTTTTCCCAACTTTGCCCCATCTTTTCACCAAGATCCATTTGGATTCAAACAAAAGTCAAAACATTAAAGTTGTAGCTTGTTGCATAATATACAACTTTGATTCACAAAGTTTTCTCATTTGAAGCTTGTATCTCAAGTTACAATTTTTTGAATAAGGGCACTAAACCATTTTTAACTTAGTGAAATTTCAACCTATTTTGACAAGGTTTTCTACCTCACTTCAAGGCCACTTTTCATACCCTTCCACTTGGAATTTTAATTTGCATTTCAAAGATGGATTGTAGTACACATTCCAAGCTTTCCAAAATGTCCAAGAACTCATCAAACAACCTTATAACTTGAGAGATTCGAATTTCACAAGTTGGCAAAAATTCACTTTTGTTCTTCATCAAGACATGTTCATAATCTTGCAAATTTTAACTCAGCTTGCTTTATGCTTGATTACAGGTCCTTGAACCATTCCATACTCAATAATTTAATGCTTATTCATTGTGCCAAGGCCATGTTCTTTGTGTTCTAACATTGCATAATAGATTGATCTCAAAGTAGATAAAGTGCTTTATCCATTTTTGTAAAAAGCTAGCTTTATGTCAAATTGAAATCCAAGCAAGTACAGTTAGGATCTCATGGGCACAAGATTATGTGCAAATTGCTCTGATCAAGAGAGGCTTATGCAGCAGGATTAGAGGCCCCTACTGACCTAAAACACCAAGTGACCATTGCTTGCTTCAAATTCAAGAAACATTGCATAACTTGTACCAACTCTCTCTTCAGCATAGAAACACAAGAAAGAAGTTATCAAACACCTTACACATAACATATCCAAGCTTTTGCACGAGTCCAAAACCTCCAAAACACCCTCCATCTCAGAATCATCCTCAAACTGCAAAAACAGAGTTGCCTCTGCAGTTTGAGTGCCAACTCCCATTTCCCTCGAGCATTCTTACCAAAATCAATCCATACACATTCCCTAGCATATATGCAAGCTAACCATGACCTAAAACCTGACCTGTAATCCCTCTAACAGCTTCCACCATTTTCATTTTTTCCTTTTGCAGGTGAAGTTCTATAGCTTGATACAAGAAGTTACAAGACCAAGTAAGCATTGAAAAAGCATCCCTGGACCTCAAGGAAGCTTTTCCAATCATTACCTTGCACTAGAAGTTCCTCATTCTCCAGATAGAAGTTCAGCTGCACAGGTAAAACTTTGAACTCGTATCTCTCTTATCATGCATCTTTAGTCTTAAGTTTGTGAAGAAACAAGGTTCTACTCATAGCCCTGAGCATGTACATATCTTTACATTTCATTTCTTTTTCCTGAGTAGAGAGAATTTGTAGTTTGAAAATGGCAGAAAAACTAGGTTAGGATTTGGGGGAGGAGAAATTCTCCCTCATCTTAGAGAGTTAGGTCAAGTTCCATACATGGTTAGAACCGTCTCTTCATGCTGAACATTTGTTGTGTTATGAGTTTTTGCTGAAAAGCCAGGAATCGAGAGTTGGACATTGAAGAACAGGGGCGCGCGTTTTTTTGAATTTTGTTGCTGGAGGTTGAAGACAGTGTTCTTTGGGCTGGGCCTGTATATTTTTTCTTATTTGCACCACTTCATTACTCATGAACCCCCTGAGCCCATTTGCTTCATTTTTGACTCTTTTTGACTTTTTCTTTTTTGATTGACTTTGTTTATTTTTTCTCATGACATTAAAAAAATAAAAATATTTTTTCCATCATTTTTTGTATTTATTGCATATTTATTTGTTTATTTCTCTTGTTTGAACATAAATATTATATATATATACTATTATTAGAATAAATATAGGAAAATAGTGTAAATACATTTTATTTTTTATTTACCTTCTGAAAATATTCCACATAAAAAATACTTTTTATTTTATTTTATTAAATATTAAATATTTTGCACATAATGCATATTTAAGAAATTAATATATATATATAGATATATGTTTATTAATATATTTAAGCTAAAATATAAAAATACTTGAATTTTTCATTTTTATTAATATTTGATACAAAAATACTTTTTTTCATAATATACTTCATTTTATTTTATTTTTATAAATAATAAATAAATATTTGTATTAAATTAGATAATAATACATTTTCTTTAAAATTAAGGTTTTTTGCCCTAAATTCAAAATACTCCAAAAAATAATATAATTTTTATTTTCTTTTCTCTTTTACATAAATAATATTTTTTCATACATATACAAAACATTTCTTTTGCATCTTGCATTCTTATTTAATTTTTGTACATTGATTAAATTGCAAATATTCAAAAAATGATGTAATAATTTAGATTTAAATTACTTGTCAATATCCCCATTTGAACATTTGTACCCCCCTTCCCATATTTGGTTTTGTAATAGCTTAGTAAATTTATTTTCGCACTTTATATGCTTTCTAATGATAACATGTTAGAATTAGGGTTTGTATGCGAAAAAAAAACGATAAAAAATAGTTATGACCTAATCTCAAGATAAATAAGCATGAAAATGGACACACAAATTACACTTGCACCCCCCTAGGGTATTCCACTTGTTGCCTTTCAAAATTGGGTCATATTGTATGTTGAACTTCTTTGGGCAAAGCAAACAATTTGAATGATCATAGTCCCTCGATAAAACCTTTCAAAACAAACAAAAACAAATGATCAAGTCCCTTAAAGAAAATGCCCAAAGACATTTAACGCCGTTGCAATTATGGTCTAAACGATGACCCGCGCCTGTCCCTTTCACATCCTAACATAAGGTTGTCCACCAAATTCAATGGTGGAACAAACTTGTAAAAAGGGTTAAGACATAGCAATAATCTTTTGAGAAATTTAGGAGTAGATAACCTCTTAGTTACTTGAACCAATCTTGCAAAACAAAACACTTGCCTAATTTCAAAACCACACCTCACAACACTTTCAAAACAAAACTTTCAAAAAACAAATGAAAACCTTTTCAAAAGACATACATCTTTGTATACATCCCTACATGGATCATTACAAAGGTTGCCACCACATTGGCCTCTTTTCAAAATATTTTCAAGCCCACACACACAAAGCACCATTTCAAACAAATTGAAAACAAAAGGCAAGTGATCTAAGCAAGTAACTAAGAGCCCATGGATAACCATGGATAGAAAGGGTGCTAATACATTCCCTTTCTATAATCTACTCCCCGAACCCAAGAAAACATCTCAAAAGGTTTTTGCTGTGCTTTTTAACCTTTCCTTAGGATAAAATAAAAAGTCGGTGGCGACTCTTGCTAACCGCAACATTTGCGAATACAAACGCAAAACCATAGTCAGTTCTCCCACCGTATCACACATTGCTTCTATGGATTCACTATCTTCCATCTTGTATGACTCATACTTCTGAATGAGTGCAAGAGCCTTGGTTTCTTTGACTTGAATGTTGCCTTCATGCGTCATTCTCAGAGAGTAAAACATGTTTTTGTCTGTCTCTCTGTTTGAGATTTTCTCATATTCTGAGTATGAGATAGCACTGAAGAGTATGATTCTGGCTTTATGATGGTTTCTGAATTAACATTTTTGCTGGTCAGACATCATTTTTCTGTCTATCTTCTGACCACTTCCATCCACTGGATGTGTGTATCCATCAGTTACCATGTCTCATAGACCAGCATCATGGGCCAGAAAGAAACTCTCAATTCTGTCTTTCCAGTAGTCAAAATTCTCTCCATCAAAGACTGGAGGTTTGCCACTGATTCTGTCATTGTCTTCATGATAGTCATTGTTGATATTTTGGCTTGATCCCACCATAGTGTTTTTCAAAAGCTAGGATTTTGTACTGACACTGTTAAGTGTATTAACTCAGAACCAGGCGCCCTGATACCAATTGAAGAAGTGAAAAACACAAGAAGTGGGGGTTGAATTGAAAACTTAAAATCAAATGCACAATGACATAATATTTTTATCCTGGTTCGTTTAATCTCAAACTAATCCAGTCCACCCGTCAAGGTGATTTCGCCTCTCTCCAACGAGGACTTAATTCACTAATCACAAACAAATTATAATCACTACTTTGACAACTGTCAAAGTCCTCTTGAGTACAACCACAATCCGGTTAATCTCAAGGAAAATTTGTCTTAATCAAAGATACAAGAATTATGTGTATAGTTGTTTTTCGTTACAAAAACAGTTATCACAACTGGGATAATTTACACAAATTTAGAGCGTGGAAAATAAGAGAGTAAGCTTCCAGCGTTTTGAATTGTATTACAGTAGCGTGTTGTAAAATTGTAAACGATTTAATCTCATAGCTTGTTTATATAGGAAAAGGAAACCTGTCCATCATTAAGCGTGATAATGGTCAGTAAAACAGTTTCCATATTGAGAAGATCCTGTTTGAATGAAGCCATTGTAATTGATGTTGTCTTGATTGAATAGTAACGCTTTAGAATCGTACATCCTTGCCTGTTGTTGATGCTTCAGAACATTGATGACTTAGATTATAATCCTTCTGTTTAGAATCAGAGTTTACTTCACTTAAGTGCAGGTTCTGGTCATCATTCTTCAGCACAAATTCTGATTACCTCAGCGTGAAAGCTTCTATAGCTTAACTTCTGATGCTGCTTTGGTCAGAACTTCTGCATACAGAATAACATAATTTTAGAGTGCATATTTGTTCTTTGTGTTTGTTATCATCAAAACTCTAACTAAGGATCGTAGAATATAACTATGTTCTAACAGCGGCATCTGGGATTCACGGTTGGACACAATTGTTTGGATTTGGAAGCTTTGTATGATGGGCTGAGGGGGAAGTGGAAATTCAACCAAGGTGATGCATGATCGACATGCTTTCGTATTTAGCGACACCTTTCATCTTATTTTTCTTCTACTTTGGACCTGCAGGGTAATTGAAACAAAAGGGAACACTTTTGAAATAAAATTCTCTTTTTTTACATATCTTGATATAAGGTTTTACAATTTTAAGTTTGTAATAGTTATTATGTGATGTTATTAGGATATAATGAAAATATTAGTTATGAGTTAATCTTGATTTTTTTTTTTTGAAGTTGTTCATTTGTAGATGTGGAAGAAATTGTGTGTGGCTAGTGTTATAAAGATGATTAATGTCAGAAAATTGCTTGAAGTTTGTGTGCTTTGTGATTTTGAATGAGAAAAGTGATTATTGGTCATGAGTTTTGCATCAAAATTTTACAGGTAATAGTTAGATGCATTTATTTGCATTAAAAGAGTTCTTTCATGGTGAAAGTTTGGAAAGTTTGAAAAGTTTCATGTTAGTGATGTTCGAAGTTTGAAAAGCTTGACATGATGAAGGTTAGAATCTTACAGGTTTGTTAAAAGAAAGGTTAACTCCCATGAGTTAGTTTGACAAAAATTGGTGTGGCTTAGAATAAAGTTATATTTACAATAAAGTTTTATTTAAAACATGAAGCCAAAGTATATTTTCAAGACATATGTACAAGATAGTGTTAACTTTTACATAGAAAAACAAGAGAGTGATTAAGTTGACTAAAAAGGGGTTTGAATTTTTTTGGAGAAATTATGGTGTGAGGTACTACACGTGTGTGAATTGATGTAGTGTGAATGAAAAAGTGAATGGTCTCCTCCTCTTATGTGAAAAACTTGGGACTTATACAAGTAAATTAGGTTAGAAATATAAAAGAAACAAAATATTCATAATCAAAATCATTAATCTAAAATGTTATTTAAATTGATTTCATATCCTGAATTACTTTGCTTGCCCATTAAGATACAAAAACAATGCTCAAAATAATGACAAAATTAAAAACTTATTTTTTGACTAAAAAATACATAAAAGTGAAAATATGATAAGTAAAAACACATTTTAATATAAAAAACAAAAAATTTAAATAAAAATATAAAAAGAGAATTTTTTTTGATGATTTTTATGATTCTTGAATATAATGCAAAAAAAGTAAAAATAAAGTAAAACCAAAATAACAAAAAGAGAAAATTCACTAAATTTGATGAAAATGGGATTCAAAATCGGGTCTTCTTACTCTTATAATCCTTACAAGTTCTCTCTTACCAATTGTACCACTTCATTTATTCGAAATAAAATGATACAAATAAACATATGAAGGTAAAATGCCCTGGAAAAACTGGGGTATGTCAACAACATCAAGGAAGGATTGATCTAAGAAATTGGATGATGCACTTTGAGCGTACATAACAGCTTTCAAAGTCCATCTTGGATTATCACCATACATGTTGGTTTATGTAAAATATTTTCATTTACCCGTCGAGCTTGAACATAAAGCATATTGAGAAATTAAGTGTTTAAACTTTGATGATAAAGATGCGAGTAGGAAACAATTACTGAAGATGGATGAGTTGGAAGAAATAAGATTGAGAGCGTACAACAATTCAGTGATCTACAAGGAGATAACTAAGATGTATCATGACAAACACATTATAAGAAGAAATTTTGTGGTGTGACAACAAGTATTGTTATACAACTCTATGATGAAGTTGTTTCATGGGAAATTGAAATCCAAATGGTCAGGTCCATTCATTGTGCACACAATACTTGCAAATGGAGTCGTAGAAGTGCATGATCCTAGAGATACAATGACTTTTATGGTAAATGGGCATTGATTAAGATATATGTAGGTGAGATTGCACCTGAAAGGGTATCTCTGGTTCTCGAAGAACCTTAGGCATTTGAGTCAAGCTAATGACCTTAGAGAAATGATAAATGGGAGGAAACCCATTGGTTACAATTGAAGTTTTATTTATTTTAATTTTTTTACTAGTTAGGGAGGATAGTTATATAATAATCGCTTATCCTCAAAAATATTATTATTTTATTTTACTAATTAATGACTTGTTTGTGCCTGTTTCTTTTTCAGTTTAATTAATATATTACCATTGAATAGAAAATTAGTCACAATAAAAAGTGAATAAAGTGATCGAGATTGAAGTGACCAAGCGGAGTGATGATTGATAAGGAAAATGGGACACTACTTTTGGTGCTCAACCTATAGATATCTAAACAAGCGAGGTTTGAGCCAAATATTTCCATTGTTTACTTATTTATTTTTCTGAGTGTATTCATATGTTATACCCTAAAACTTACCCTCCCTTTTTTTCAAGACATTTCTCATAAAAGTTCTCAAATGCTCAAGGATTCTCAAGAGTTGATCAGACAAGCTCACCTCCTAAGCACTGCGTCCGCAACTAGGGTTTTGGTTTTATCAAGGAAAATTAGACTTCTAATTCTTCAAGTGACTTTCATGGTTCATCATAGGTCTCCAAGAATGCCCATAACAAGTTTCAAGTCTTGCATCACAAATTTGATCAGTAAATTGCTCAGACGACTGAAAATTAATTGTATTGGGTAAAAAGTAAATTATGGTCAACATACAGTAAAACTTCAATATTTTTGGTTAACATCAACATTTTGAAGTCATATTCATCATTTGATTAAGGGTTGATCATAATTCCTCAAGGAAAGCCCTCAGATCACCAAAGGGGCAAAATTGTCAAAATTAGGGTTTTGGCTGAGAATGATTGATCATTGACTTTTGACCTAGTACATGACCTAATAACTTGAAGCATGATCTCAAGGGATCAAATATAATATCTTTACCTAATTACATGGTTCAAAACATTTCTAAAGATCAAGTTATTGATAGTTGAAATTTGAATCAATTGATAAAAAGTCAACAAACACACAAAAAGTCAAACTTTAACTTTTTAGTCAACATTAAACTTCAAAGATCAAGAATCATCAGAACATCAAGAGTCAAGAAAAGTAAACAAAAGTCAAAAGTTGGAAAATTTTCCAACACTTATAAAAATTTCTAAGTGTTTTTGTTCTTAATAAATTCACTGCTTCATGACCATTTTTCACTAAGATGCAAGATGATTCAAGGAAAAGTTTAAACATGAAAGTTGTAGGGACTGATGAATTCTACAACTTTGTCCTTGAGGTATGATCTTCAAAAAGTTCTTAATTTGAGGGATATAATCCCATGAAGTTGTCACATTTTTATTCTACAATTAGAAAAATTCTCAACAAGTTTGGTCAGATTTTTATCCCAACTTCTTAGCAAATTTTCACCAAGTTTCAATTTGATTTAACCAAAGTGGCCAACATAAAAGTTGTAGACAATGTTTCAAGCTCTCTAAAATGTCCAAGAAGACCATTTTATCATGCTTAAGCTAGGATATTCGAAGGCATGAAGTTGGGCATCCATTCTTGAAATATAATGCATTTTGTGATGAACATAAGATCAAATCAACAAGCCATGCTGCATAATCTTGCTTTACAGGCTTCTAACTTGTAAATATCACCATAATTAAATGTTTACACAAACTTTTTAATCATTATACACTTGATTCAAGCTTTGTCCAAGACAATTTTCCATTAATGGCACAAAGTTCACACTTCTATTTTGGAAAAGTTTGCTTTAATCACTTTATCAACTCTCCTTGAGCCTCTCAATTTCTCCCTCTACACACACTAAACACAAAAGCCATAAGCAACATTTTTAAAGTTCCTAACCACTTTGATTTCCATTTACTTCACATTGAAACCATGTGTTTCAAAGTTTGCTTAATTTATAATCCAACCAAACCATAACTTGTGATCTTGACAATCTGATCAGCTTCTTCCCTCCAACCTTTTTCTATAAATAGAGAGGTCCATTTGTAAGATAGGACACAAGTTCATAAGCCCTAAAACACACTCATACTCTCTCAAATCATAATTTGCATCCAAAACTCCATTGTGTGCAATTTCTGATGTTGAACTCCAAACACCTGATCCACTTGTGTGTTTTCATTCTAAATCATTCACAAAGCTTCTATAACTCATATAGAACCTATCCAAAGTCCTGTTTCATCACTGTAACATCATATTCATCATCTTCCATTTTCAAAAATAGAGCCTTGCAACTTGACTTATCCAGAAGAACTCAGACACTTTCAGCACAAAGTAAGCATTGCAAAAGCTTCCTGGAAGTTCAGGGAAACTATCCAGATCATCCTAACACCTCCAGAAGTGCTTAAACTCCAGACTCGATTCTCACTTTAGAGGTAAGTTATTCTAACTTTGAAATCCTTATTCAAGCATCATTTGCACTTGCTTTCTAAAGGAAAAAATGTAGATATCATTGCCCTGAAGCTAACCATGTGATTACTTTTCATTTATATTCCTGCGTGATGACAATTTTGAAACTGAAGTTTCTAAAATTTTAGGGTTCAGTTTGGTACCAAGTAAAATTATCACTCATCTTTGATTTATATATTTTGAAATTTATATGGTTGGACTCGTGGTTAAATTTCAAGCAAGTTTGATGTTTACATTTTCTGATTTGGTTGAGAAATGAGCATTTTACAAAATTCAAAAAAATGTTCATGGCTACTGGCGCGAGGAAGAAGATGAAGTTACATTTAGAAATAAGTTTGTAATATATTTAATAGTTGTTTTTTTATGAATGGATGAAACAACCACCCCGGTGGTAAAGGAAGCGCACGCGTATTATAGGGATCCGGGTTCGAGCCCCAGCGGTACCCTTTTAATTTTCACATATTTGTTTCTCTCAGATGATGTGCAGGCTATTCCAACGCGCATACCATGCGCCTATCACAATCACCATCTGATTTTCACATGGCCGGATCTGACGCGCCAAGATTTCTAATCCATGCTACACCATCGCGATACAGCCACATGAGATCCAGTGTAATACATGTTTTTTGTTTTGGGATCTAATGACTTTGCTTTTTTTCCCATACCCCCTTTTGCTTACTAACACAAGTCCATTACTTTTATTTTATTTTTATTTTTTGTTTCAAACACAAAAAAACTGATTATTTGGGCTTAATACATTTTTCTTCTCACCCCCAAATTTCTTTTACACCACTGAACCATTTAATTTCTTTTTTTATTTTTTCCAATTTATTGTTTGCTTTTATTTTTAGTTAATTATATTTAAATCATAAAATCACAAAAAAATTAATTTTAGGTTTTATTTAATTAATTTAATCACTTTATTTTATTTTGTTAATTAAATTATTAGAATTAGATTTTATTATTTATTTTACACTATAAAATGTTTTTCCAAATTGACATTAACATCTAAATTATTTTCTAAACAGTTAAAAATCATTAGACTGAGATTTTATGTTAATTTTCTTAATTTAAATTAACTTAGATTTTTTATGTTTTTTTTTAAAAATTGGTTAACTTCTCTTTTAATTAAAACTAATTAGTTTTCTTAGGTTAATGATCAAACTTTGTTTTCCATCAAAAAATCACAAACAAAACATTTTATTTTCTTTTTTATTTATTTTTCATCTTTGTGTATTTTTATTACTTCACATTATTGTAACTATTCAATAGTCTGTAATAAATAATTAGGGTTTATTGCTTTCCTCCCCATTCACAAATTTGTATCCACCATTCCCAAAGCTTTGTAATAGCGTAGGATATTTAATTTCCATGATTTACCTCTTTCCATATTTCTGTTAGTAATTAGGGTTTGTATGACAAGATTAAAATCAATCATAGAAAAACCCTAATTCAAGATAAAATAATTGAATCAATAACAGTTTTCACACTTACACCTCTAGGGTAACCTCACTTGTTGCCTTCAGATAAAACATTCATGTCCCTCGAACATGAGATAATTTAGCAAAGACCCTCGATTATAAGATCGTAGTCTCTCGATGACCCTTCGATGCTGCCTTCGGTAAACGCTCTTAGTCCCTTACGACAATTGCTAAAGTGTCTTACAAGTTGCCTTATATGACTATACGATGACCCACGCATGTCCCTCACATCCAATGATAGGGCTCTCTACTAACTAATGGTAGAGTAGCACTATCTAAAGAAGGAGGAAAAGAATAAATACTTTTGAGTAGGTAGAACGCTTATAGTTGATTTCTCACAAACCTTTCAAAACAAAACATCTTTCCACAAAACAACACTCTCTTTCATTAAATATTTTCAAAACAAACATTTTGTATACATTCTCAATGATACGAGAATCATTACAGAATTGTCGTACTTAGGCATTTTCAAAATATTTGCAAACATACACAAACACAAAGAATTTTCAAAGTGAGCTAGCAATTAAGAGCCCGTAGATAACTACAGATGAAAAGGGTGCTAACACCTTTCCTTTGCATAACCTACCCCCCGAAATCACGAAAATTCATAAAAGGTCTTTCCTGTTCTTTTCACCCTTTCCTTTATTGGATAAAAGAAAAGTCGGTGGTGACTTTTGCTATCCACAATATTTGCGATAAAACGCAAAACCCAAGTTAGTTCTCCCACCATATTACACCATACATATGTGATATCTATAATTTGCATTTTATCTATTTTAATTAGTTGATATGATAAACACACATAGATGTGGTTGTTTGTGAAAACCCAGTGTCTTTGTAAAACACCTTTGAATATTAATTGATATCCCTTGTTAATCAATTTGAGCTTTAGCCTTTCCTTCAATAACTTAACCTATTATAAGCCTTTTACTTGAAAGATAAAATCTTTCCACCCTCCTTGGAGTTAGCTTGATAGATTTCATTTTCAATATATGTTAATCACTAAGTTTGTGAATGCTCTTGGAAGTTAGAAACTTTTAGGTTTGGGGATTTGGGTACTATAGAAATTGTTCAAATAAAAAGAAAAAAAGAAATATAAATTAAGATGTCAAAAACATGACATTTTTAAAAATAATTGAGAAAAGTATATGACCAAAAATTAGAAAAATATGAAAGGAAGAAGATAATAGAAAGACAAAGAAGTATATAACTCCAAGGTTTAAGCTGTACAACCAAACATTATTCTACCCTGAAATAAGCCATGATAGAACCTAAAAAGTCCTTAAATGTGTGTGTTTAAATATGATTTGACTGATTTTCATATAACTTACAAATTCACTAATTTTAACTCTTGTATGTTGATTAAGTGAACACCCTTGCAACTGAGTGCATAATAGTGAGTAGAAAGATATGTTGAATAATGGTGCTCGAATAACTGATTTGAGTAAGTTGGATTAAAGCAGGGAAAAAATGTCTTGATCAACAAAAGTAAGTGACATTCATTTGGTAAATTTTGTATTTTATTTTTGACAAAGTTTCAGTGTGCAGACAGGTTAGTTGATGATAAGCAACAATTCAACTTTGGGGTTGTGATGACATGCTATCATTGCACTTCATTTAGCAAGAAAAATTTGATCAATCTAACTTAAAATGAGGAAGTTAGAAGCAAAATAGTGAGAAAAAATCTTGAAAAATCACTTTTTGGGGTGATGAAAAGCACTTATTGAGAAAATTGGTTTAAAAAGGGAACAAAAACATGTTGTTTTGCCTCTAGAAAAAACGCGATTGTTCCATGTCGGAATGCACCCGCACTAGGCTTTGATTGCTTAATGCGCTCACGTTGAGACCCAACGCGACCGCGTTAGAGGTTTTATTGCTTTATAAAGAGACAGGAGAGAAGGAAAAAGGTGTTAAATTATGGAGAGAAAAAAGTCACGTATTGGAGAAATTTTTGAGATTTTTGAGGCCATTGAAGAGCTTATTCTTTGGTGATTCTACATGTTCTTAGAATCTACACTTATGGTATTGAATTATTTCAACATGAGTAGATAGGTTCCTCTTATGTTAGGTTTAATTTGATGATGAAACTGTTTTTACTTGATTTTGTCATATGATCAGATGATATTAATGTAATTTCTTTGACTCTTTATTACTATTCGGTAATTGATTATGCTCATTGTATTTTGTTTGTTACGACATTTGAATTGATTTTGATAAGTAGTGACTACTGACCCTAGGGATATTTATCTGAAATATTGTTAGGTCTGTGATTTTATGATTGACAACAATTTTGGTAAAACATGTTTCATGTTGAAAACATGTATCACAACCTGATGTTGACCAAGATGTCATGATATTTTGACCAACTTGTACAACAGAGTATGCTGTTACTATTTTATACATATATTTTGACACATGTCGCGACATGTTATACCAGAACATCATAATAATGTAGTTGTTTAAATCCTTGATATTTTATTTTTAAAAATGATATTCTGGATGATTCTAGTTCTCTACAAGCGCAACCAAGTAAGGATATTTTAGGAATAATGCAGATTTGATTTGGTTTCATAAAAAGGATCTTGGAGACATTTTAGAAAACTTTGAAGATTTTTTCCTATTTTTATGGAGAAGATATTGCAGTTGATTTAAAATTAGAAGACTAGATTTGATTGAAGATTCCAAGTCCATTCTGAAAGAGAGTATAAATAAGGAATTACTAAACTTAAAATAGAAAGCATTCTCCACAAGAAACCGTGGGTGCATAAGGGTTTTGGGTTTTGGGAGTCTTTTAGAGTTTTTGTGTTTTTCTTAGTATGTCATTCATGTATCTTCTGACACATTAAGGTATATTGATTGTTCTTAGTTAAAAGCTTTTAAGAAAAACTAAGTATTGTTCTCTCTCATGAGCTTTTAAACAGAGAGTTGAGTATTGTATTTGAAGTGTAATCTTCTATTTGGTTCGTTTGATCTAGTCACGGGTTTGTGATTGTTTTTATCACTTAGGTGATTCTTGGAAGTGAGAGTGGGTTCTCATATCTAGGAGGTTCTTAGGTAGAAATTGCATAGGATAGTGATTAAGTGATAAATTATAAACTAGGATTGTTTAGATTTGAACTAATACTATCATAGTGGGTTTCCTTCCTGGCTTGGTAGCACCTAGAGTAGGTGACATTACACTGAACTGGGTTAACAATTAATTATGTTATTTTATCTTTAGCAATTTATTTTTCCTGCATAATTTATCTTCTAGAAATTGCTGCATCAGGAACATATGTCTTAATATCTGTCCACATTGTGTTTGGTGTTGGGACATCAGTCTTGACACATGTCTTTAAAGTGCCAGAATTTCAATTGGCATCAGAGAAGACACATGTTCTGATTATTGGGTAAGCTCCAAGAATGATAATTGTTGGTACTATAGATAAGGAAGGAGGATACAACAACAGACCACCTCCTTTAGATGGTTCAAATTATGACTGGCAAAAGGTTAGAATGGTGGATTTTTTGAATTCCATGGACATTGTTAGTACCATGGTTTTAGGATTGTCATAATTTTTCTAAAACATGGTTTGTAGCATGATGTGATAGAAGATGTTCTAACATGTTGGTCAGGTTTATTTGAAGGCAGATGTTCTGACAGATGTTGCAATATCCTGTATCAGAATATCAGTACATGTTGTCTTTTTCTTGACAGATTTAAATTGATTCTGTGAGATTCCTTTTGGTTTTATCTCACTGACTTTTTGCAAGTCAAAAATATTCAATCTAGAACATTTGATTTATCTCAAGTTGTACACAGGTTGCCAAAATTGGGCTTTGAGACAATTTAGGAAACCTTGTGTTTTGTTCCAAGATTTAAGGATATCTTTATGCACAAATTGGTGCAAGCCTTAGCGTTGGCAACAAGGAATATCTGGGCAAAGATTCAAGGCCCGTGGATTACTGAAGAGTATTTAAAGAAATTACCTAGACCTAAATCCATTAAGAACTTTGTAAAAATAAGGGGAAGCCTACTTTTCTTAGTCTCAGGTAATGAGGGTGCTTCAAGGGAGTTTTTGATTTTGTATGTCCTCGTGTATCTTTTGATGCATTTGAGTTGATTGATTGTTACTTGTTTATCAAGTTAATTTTCTCATATAAGTTTTTAAGCAAAGAGTTGAGTATTGTTCTTAGTGAAGCTTTTAAGCAAACTAAGTATTTTTTTGGAAGTGTAATCTTCTTTTTTGTTTATTAAGACATTCCCTGGGATTGGGGTTGTTATTTAATATCATTGTGGTGATTAGGAGTGAGAAGGGTTCTCATATCTAGGAGGTTCCTAGGTAGAAATTGCATTGTGTAGGGATTAAGTGAGAAGTGTAAACTGGGATTGTTTAGCTTCAAATTGATACTACTGATAATGGATTTCCTTCCTAGCTTGGTAGCCCCCAGAGTAGGTGAGTTGCACCGAACTAGGTTAACAATTGGTTGTGTTCTTTAAGTTTCTGCAATTTACTTTTCTGCACTATCTTTTTGTTTTTAGAGAGTATATTTTTCTGTCAACAGATGTTATAACATCTGTCGTGACATTGTGTGTTGTTGAGACATTAGTCTTGACTTCTGATATTGTGTGTGCCAGAATTTCAATTGGCATCAAGAGCAGGCACCATGTTCTGTTTATTGAGTGATATTCAGGGATATAATTTTCTGTAACTATTGAGAAAGAAGAAGGATATACCAACAGACCACCTATGTTGGATGGTTCAAACTATGACCGATGAAAGATCAGAATGGTAGCCTTTCTTAAATCTATGGATAAGAAAGCTTGGAAGTTTTTTTTAAAAGGATGGGAGTATTTAATTGTCAAGGACATAGATGGGAAAGAATCTATAAAACCTGAAGAAGATTGTGATGAAAATGATGATAAAGAAGCCATTGGAAATTCCAAGGCTTTAAATGCTCTATTAAATGGAGTAGATAAAAAAATGCAGGTTGATTAATATATGTATTGTAGCCAAGGATGCTTGGGAAACTCTTAAGACAACTTATGAAGGTACCTCTAAAGTGAAGATCTTAAGACTTCAGCTTCTCACTACCAAATTTGAGAATTTGAAGATGAATGATGATGAGACATTTCAGGAATATCAGATGAAGATTCTTAAAATTGCTAGTGCATCGAGTGCCTTGGGAGAGAAGATGTTAGAAGCAAAGTTGGTCAAAAAGATTCTTAGGTCCTTATCTAGCAGATTTAGCGTGAAGGTTACAGTTATTGAAGAGGCTCAGGACATCAACAACACAAGATTTAATGAGTTGATTAGGTCACTTTAAACATTTGAATTGCCTATTGGTGACAAGGCTGAGAAAAAAGAATAAAAGCATAGCTTTTGCATCCAATGTTGAAGATGATCAAGGTCAAGCTGAGCTGGACACTGGTTAGGATTTGTTTAATACCATTATGCTACTTGGGAAGTAATTCAATAGAGTATTGAAAAGATTGGACAGAAGAGAGAGACCAGATGTCAAGAACAGAAGGAGTTCACTACATCTTTGTCTGGTGATGATAAGTCAGAAGATGAAGATAATTATGAGACTACCAAACTTGTGTTGGCTCTATATGGCAGATGGGTAGATGAAGTTGAAGCTTGTGATAAGAATGATTTGTATGAAGACCTGGATGTATCCTATAAGGAGACTTGTCTTGGGTGTGATGAAAACCTCAAGATAGAGGAAGAACAAAGAAAGATCTTTGCTGACTTGGAGAATGAGAGGAAGTAACTGTTAAGTACCGTGTCTCATCTACAAAGTGAGGTAACACGATTAAATTCCAAGCTTGATAAGTTGACAAATTTCATAAATATGGTAAAAGAGGATTAAGATTCCAGAGTTCATTATCAATCTGATAATAAACTAAAAAGAGTGTTATAAGAAAAGTTCCTTCCTTCTGAAAGGAAGAAAAATATCAACATGTCCAAACACATGTTACAACATCCTGGAAAATATGATGAATCTTCAAACTAGCTTCAATCTACTTGGAGATGTCACTACTATGGAGATTATGGTCATATAAAGCCTTTATGTTTCAAATTGTACAGAGATAAAAAAAATTCAGTTTGTTCCAAGGCTAATAAAGTGAGCAAAAAGAGAAGTGTTAAAATATGGATATTAACCTTATAGCTCATACTTCCTTGAGATACTCAACTAGTGAAGACTGGTACTTTGACAGTGGGTGCTCAATACATATGACAGGGGTTCAGAAGATGTTGAGGGATATCAAGCCTCCTACCACAGATTCTGTTAGATTTGGTGATGGATTTAAAGGAGAAATAAAAGGAGTTGGTAAGCTGATGTATGATGGATGTCCTAGTTTAGAAGATGTGTTGTTTGTGAAAGGATTAACTGCTAATCTTATTAGCATTAGTCAATTATGTTACCAAGTTTTGTTAGTCAACTTCTCAAAATTAGAATGTCTGGTCAAAGATGAAAGAAACGTTGTTCTAATGAAGGGGATAAGTTCAAGAAGTATGACAGGGTCAAGAAGTATTTAGTGGACATTAAGTCTCATTTCACTAGTTTTGTCACTTTTGGTGATCGAGCTAAAGGTGAAATTAAAGGGATAAGAAGGTTAAATTTTACTACACTTCCTAGTCTATATGACGTGCTTCTTGTAAAATAATTGACTGCCAATCTGATCAATATTTTCCAGTTATGTAATCAAGGTTGAAATGTGAATTTCACCAAGTATGGATGTTTGGTTACAAATGAGAAGAATGATGTGCTGATGAGGGGAGTTAGGACTAAAGACAATTTATATTTGTGAACACCACAAGAAACTTATAATTCCTCCACATGTATGTTTTCTAAGGAAGATGAAGTCAAGTTGTGGCATCAAAAAATTGGTCATTTGCATCTAAAAGGTATGAAGAAGATTGTGTCTAAAGAAGCTATCATAGGCATTCCTAAGCTCAAAATTGAGGAAGGAAGAGTTTATGTGGAGTGCCAAATTGGGAATCAAATCAAGATGTCACATCCAAAGTTGCAACATCAGATTACTTCCAAGAGGTTAGAAATTCTTCATATGGATTTAATGGAACCTATGCAGATTGACAGTTCTGGTAGAAAGAGATATGTATGTGTGGTTGTTGATGATTTTTCAAAATGTGCTTGGATGAACTTTGAAACAACAGGCGGAACAAATCATCAGATGAAATCAATGAAGTCTCCATTGAATGTTTTTATCCTATAGGAAGGGTAAGGTAAACATCGACTAAACCTGAGAAGGGTGAAATATAGGTCAAACGACTGAGACATACGAGTAAGGGAGTCGATTACGCAAGGGGAAGGTATTAGCACCCTTGACTTTTGTGGTACTCAATGGGATCTACTCTTGTTGTTCTAATCAAAAGGGTATGTTCTAATCTAAAGCTTACGAGATAAGGACAAAATGCAAAGAGGGAATGCATGCAAAAGAAAACATGGGGAAAAAAGGAATATTTACAAAGTTTTGCTCGCCTGGGCCCCGCAACCAAATGCCTACGTATCCCTTTTAAGGAATCATAGCGTTGTAGTTCGGCTCAAAAGTTTCCATTTGTTTTATTTTTTTATGGATAATACTGCATTCTCATCCTTACAGTTAGGATTGCAATTCGTGCTTGGCATTGTAGCTCATAAAGAGAGTCATGATCGGCCCCTTTCACACTTAGCATTTCCAAGTTGTTCAAATTTGAAACAACACATCCTTATTGAAAAGGTTTTAAAAGGAAAAAAGGTCCGAAGACGAAAAAATGTTGCATTGGTTGATAATTTTTACCTTGAAAAAGGGTTTAAGAAATGTTAGAGTGTTTTATGCATTTGCCAAGAAAAATGTTTTAGTTTTAAGGGAAACTATTTAGCTCTACCCCTAATGTTATCATGCAATGGTTGGTCCTATAGTTGAGTTTGAAAGGGAAATCTCTACCTATGTTAGCATGCATGGATTATAATCTTTATGTCTAACTTGCATAAAAAATGAAACAAGTGAATCCCAAGGGTGCATACAAAGGTTACAACCTAATGAAAAGCACAAGCACAAGGTGCGAACTAACAAAGTCAAGTTGAATCCAAAACAAACATCGAGTGCGAACTAGCAACAAAAAAATGAGTCCAATGGATCTCAAAGTGGGAGTAAGGAACTCTTTCCACTTGATTTGCTTGAGCACCGACATTGAGTAACAACTCAGAGCATCAACATCGAGCGACGCAAATTAACATTGTCGAAACCAATGACAAAGTGTGGGGATTGGTTACGGGCCCCTATATTCCACTTTATTTAACTCGATGAACTAGAGTAGGCACGGTTCCAAGCATCAATATACAATGTGAGTGAGGAACGACACGAACTAGAATGTGTGGGATTCAATTGTGGACCCTATGTTCCACTTATTGACTCGATAGCAAGAACAAAGTAAAAGAGGAGGGGAAATTCCTTCTTCGAGGACTTTAGAAAAAATGCCTCTTTTGAGGTCTTTAAACAAACAACAAGAAATCGCTCCTTTTGGAGTCTTTTGCAAACAAAAACATCACCTCATGGAGGTCTTTAACAGAACAAACATCACCTCATTTGTGGAATTTAAACAAATTGCCTACCTAAAGTAGGGACTCTCAGTCATGCATCTCTCTTCCTGCTTCTCATGGAAAGGAAAGCGGTAAATGATGCGGAAAAATAAACCAGAATCAGTATAACACCAAACAAACAAGAGTTCGTAGCAAGCAAGCAAAAATAAAATAACCCCAAAAAACTTCACACAAGCTAGCATCAACAACACAATAGTCAGAATATGCTTCAAAGCATCAATAAAGCACTATGAGAATATGTGTTAGACACCTCCTTAATAAACAAAACACCCGCACAAAAATTCACATCTAGACAAAAACACAAGCAGTATATATATATATATATATATATATATATATATATATATATATATATATATATATATATATATATATATATATATATATATATATATATATATATATATATATATATATATATATATATATATATATATATATATATATATCTCATAACATGAGAATTAATAAGCAAACAAGACAGAAGTGTAATTAATCCACAAATAAAGTGGCATAGCATGCTTTTCGATCGAATAATCAATACATTAATTAAATGATTGAAAAGCTCTCAAAGTACCTCACACAAGTCAACAAACATGTAATAAATAACAGGGAAACAAAATTGGAGTTATGCGTTCTCATCACAATTAAATTTGGAATTCAATCATGAAGAAATGAGATGCAAACATGCATTGCAATGTCAAAATGAAACTCCAGGCAGCAACTTTTGACATACATGAGTGCGTGAAAAGTCGGAATAAAAATAACCAAAACGGTATCGGTATCCACCAAAGTTACCAACAAGCTCAAATAAGCTAAAATCGTGAGTTAAATCACCTTTCAAGTACTACTTATCATTCCTAGGAAGCAACATCATCAACACATGAACAGATCCAAAATCGACGAAACTTGGCATAAATGTCGTCCAAATACCAAAACCAAATACTTTAAGCATTAACCATCAAAGAAATGGTGCCTTATGCTCACCTTACCAAACCGGGCAGCATTGCGCCATATCACCAAATTATCCGTAAAATCATGCCGAAAACGATAAAACACAACTCAAATCATCCATAAATGCATAAACATGCTCAAAGAAACCTCAAGCGATTTTGAAAAGCAATTTGTGAAATGTTTACATTTCCGGACAGCCACATGTACCTGAACCATTTTTTATCAAAATCAGATTTAACTACTGTAAACAAATGCATAAAAATGCTTATTGGATCAAGTATTGCCGATAAAAAAAATGTAAACAAGTTGCCAACGAATAAATCACATCAAATGCATTTATTCAAATCCAAAACAAACAACATTCATGTGTCAACGCAATTTAATCAGATTTGAGGTTTTCGATGTCAAAAAATTAAATCTATTAACAAATCGGTATAAAATTGCATTAACTCATGAGAGAAAGGATATTTCTCATCGCAATTCCTTAATTTAACACAATTCAACATATTCCGACATAATTTGACATCAAAACTCACATCAAATTTGCATCAAATTATCGATTAATGTCAAAATCTGAGGCAATTTAACACATCTTTAACAGATACCACACTTGCTCATTATCAATTTGATTAATCAACTAAATCCTCAAAGATTTAACTCATGAACAAGTATATTTATCAATTAATTCAAGAATTCAACAATTAATTTGCAAAAAAATATTGAATCAAATTGCAAGAATCAATGAATTACCAGATCCAATAATGAACCAGTGGAGGAAGGCGTCTGGAATCAAGAGCAAGACGGAGGAGTATGTCGCTGGAAGAATCACGATCGAACGGAGGAAGGATAAGATGGGATATCGGCAAACGGAAGCTAGTGGTCGAAACCATTAGGTGCAAGGGTGGCGGTCGGAAGCTTGAGGGAGCAAGGGTGAGGGCGAGCGTGGAGGGAGCAGTGAGAAGGAGAGAGAGAGAACTTGGAGGGAGTTTTGCTTTTTGAATTTCCTTTGAGTCTTGAGAGAAGAATAGAGAGTATTTGAGAGTTCTTTGTGTGAAACTTATAAAATAAATTGAGTGTCCTCAAAATAGGGAGAGGAAATGAATATATAGTCTTGATAATTGGGCCTTGGTTTAGGCCAAGAGAAAGCCCAATCAATTTCGTCACAAAGCTGAATTTTCAGTGTCAGCCAACGCAATCAAACGAAAAATCCACAAGCTCACAGATAATGAATGTGAAATCTCGACGTGAGACAAACAACAAATCGTAGATGAAGAAATTTGTGACGCGGCACCGAAAGAATCGTCCCGTTATGATAAAAAATGAGTAAGTTATGATTTTTCGAATGGCGAGAAACAGAGAATTTATTTCACCATGTCAAAAATTTCAGCGTTTATTTTCATGCACAGATTCGGATGCGAGCCATAAACTGAAGTCTTCGGAGCATAATCTAAACTCGGGCCCTAAAGAAAATTTGAGGCTTACAAAATTTGGGATCTCATGCTTCAAGAATCATCCCGATACGATAAATGTCGAGAGTGTTACGATTTTTACAATATCGAGAAACAGTCTGGTAGAAAACTATTTTGGCATGCAATATTCTCTGGTAATTCGCACTTTCGGAAATCATCTGCAAAGAATTAACTTCTGACCCGAACATACAAATTGAAGATAAAATCAATACAGATTTTTCGCCTAAACAACCAGCCAAAAACATTGAACCAAGCGAAAGTTATGAATTTCTGAACATCTGGAAAAAAATGGTTCAACACACTATTTTCACTGTTTTTGCACCGTATAACTTCTGAATACTTGCACTTTTGGAGATATTCCTCAATGAATTAGCTTTCGATCCGAACGTAAAAATTGAAGGGAATAACAAGATAGTTTAAATACTCCAAGAGCCACTCAAATATGATCTTCCGATCAGAAGTTATGAATTTTTTTGCATCCGAAAATCGGTGAAAGGGTAAATCCACTATCTAACGCATTTCAGGTATTTCGCACTTTAGAACATCCTCTTCACAAAATTACCCTTCTACTTAAACAAATGAAATGGAGAAGATCTCAAAAGGGTTTCAAATATTGAAGAACCATTCCCAAATCATTTTCCGATCTCAAGTAATGAATTTCTGAGCTTGAAATGCACCATACCAAATTTCTTTAGGCATTGTCTTAGATCAACTGAAACGCTTGACTTTTTGCATAATTTAGAGAATGTTGAGACACATGAGAGTTTGATATGATGATGAATTTATTGGTTGTTTATTCAATAGCTTGAAACACGTGTAGAGTTCATTTAAATATGGAAAACCCCGAGTTCTGCTTCATAATACTTCACAACGGAACAGTCAATTTTCCTAATTATTTTCACAGAGAAAATGCCTCGATTCCATGAGTATAGACCCAATGACATGCATGTATGCATATGTTGATGAAGTATAAACTAATTAGGGCTTAAAATAAAGAGGGGAAATTTTGGGGTACAACATCTGCCCCTATTCAATCTTCTTTAACTAGAGGCTGAGATTGGCGGTAGCCTTTCAAATAATCAAGGTAAAAGAGGATTGAATACTTAATAGAACCATACAATTTGCACTCTAAAGACAGTCGGGGATCATTATTATATATTTATTGGTTTTCTTAATTTTTTTCTACTTTTTTCTGTCTTGGGTGAAAAGTGGTTTTCTGGGAGTAGAATCTCTTGTATGTCAAGTCAAGGTTAGACACACACAAGAAAGGAGATCAGATATACATGCCTGGCCGAAATTGGACATATACAAGAACATTGGGATATATATGTTTAGTAATAATGTTGATCACACACAAGAAAGCGACTAATCGAAGAAGACTCTCATAAAGCACGCCTAAATCAAAGGCGAATCTGAAAATACATGCCCAATAAGAAGGTTGGACATATACAGAGACATCTCGAGAGAAAACACTTGAATCAAAACCGAACTCAAAGACCTCGGACAGAGAACGCTTGCATCAAAAGAAAACTCCAACACATTAGACGGAGAATGCTTGCATCAAAAGCAAACTCATAGGGAATAAAGAAGACTAACCACAGATATACTCCTACAGAGAACACCTGAAACATAGGAGAACTCGAATGTACATGCCCAGTAAGGATATTGGACACATACAAAGATATCTTACAGAGAACTCTTGAATCAAAAGCGAACTCAAACACATCAAAGGAAGAATGTTTGAATCAAAAGCAAACTCACAGGGAGAAGGAAGACTAACCATAGATAGATTCCTACAGAGAACAATTGAATCAAAGGCGAACTCGAATATACATGCCCATTAAGGATATTGGACACATACAAAGATATCTGACAGAGAACGCTTGAATCAAAAGCAAACTCAAAGACATAAAACGGAGAACGCTTGCATCAAAAGCAAACTCATAGTGAGAAGGAATACTTACCGCATATATACTCCTACAGAGAACACTTGAATTAAAGGCAAACTTAAATATACATGCCCGGTAAGGATATTGGTCACATACAAAGATATCTTACAGAGAATGCTTGAATTAAAAGCGAACTCAAAGACATCAAACAGAGAACTCTTGCATCAAAGTGAACTCACAAGAAGAAGGAAGACTAACTGCAGATAGACTCCTACAGAGAACATCTGAATCAAAGGGGAACTCGAATATACATTCCCGGTAAGCATATTGGACACATACAAAGATATCTGTCAGAGAACGCTTGAATCAAAAGCAAACTCAAAGACATCAAATAGAGAACCCTTGATTCAAAAGCAAACTCATGGGGAGAAGGAAGTCTAACCACAAATAGACTACTACAGAAAACACCTAAATCAAAGGAGAACTCGAAATGCACATGCCCGGTAAGGATATTGGACACATAGAAAGATATCTGACAGAGAACACTTGAATCAAAAGAGAGCTCAAAGACATCAAACGGAGAATGCTTGCATCAAAATAAAACTCACAGGGAGAAGGAAGACTAACCGCATATACACTCCTACAGAGAACACTTGAATCAAAGGGAACTCTAATGTACATGCCCGATAAGGATATTAAACACATATAAAGATATTTGACAAAGAACGCTTAAATCAAAAGCGAACTTAAAGACATCAAATGAAGAATGGTTGCATCAAAAGCGAGCTCACAGGGAGAAATAAGACTAACTGCAGATAGAATCCTACAAAGGACACCATAATCAAAGGTGAACTCGAATATACATGCCCAATAAGGATATTGGGCACATATAAAGATATCTGACAGAGAACACTTGAATCAAAAGCAAACTCAAAGAGATCAAACGGAGAACGCTTGCATCAAAAGCAAACTCACAAGGAGAAGGAAGACTAAACGCATATAGACTCCTATAGAGAACACATGAATCAAAGGCAAACTCGAATGTACATGCCCGGTAAGGATATTGGACACATACAAAGATATCTGGAAGAGAACGCTTTAATCCAATGTGAACTCAAAGAAATCAAATGGATAAATGCTTGCATCAAAAGCAAACTTACAGGGAAAAGGAAGACTAACCACAGATATACTCCTACAGAGAACACATGAATCAAAGGCGAACTGAAATATATATGTCTGGTAAGGATATTGGACACATACAAAGATATTTGACAGAGAACGCTTGAATTAAAAGCAACATCAAAGACATCAAATGGATAACGCTTGCATCAAAATCAAACTCACATGAAGAAAGAAGACTAACCGTAGATAGACTCCTATAGAGAAAACCTGAATCAAATACGAGATCGAATGTACATGCTCGATAAGGATATTTGACACTGTTGTAACCTAAAATTTTCCCTCCCTTTTCTTCAAGTCATTTCTCACAAAAGATCTCAAATTCTCAAGGATTCTCAAAGAGTTGATCAAACAAGCTCACCTCCTTAGCACAAAGACCATAAATCAGAGTTTTGGTTTTCACAAGGAAAATTGGACTTTTAATGCCTCAAATGAATTTCATGTTTCATCATAGACCTCCAAGAAGGATCATGCTAAGTTTCAAGTCTTGCATCTCAAAATTGCCCAGTCAATTGATCAGATGACTGAAAATCAGTTGTATTAGGTAAAAAGTCAATTGGCGTCAACATACAGTTAAAAATCATGGTTTTTGGCCAACATAAATATTTTGAAGTCATATTCATCAATTTATCAAGGTTTGATAACAATTCCTCAAGAAAATCATTCAAATCATCAAAGGGGAAAATTTGTCAAAATCAGGGTTTTGATTGAGAATGACTAATTATTGACTTTTGACCTAATACATGGCATAATGACTTGAAGCATGATCTTAAGGACTCAAACACAATAGCTTTACCTAATTTCATGGCTTAAATCATCTCAAAGATGCAAGGGATTGATATTTGAAATTTGGATCAACTAATGAAAAGTCAACTAACACACAAAAGTAAAACTTTGACTTTTTGTTCAACATTGAATTTCAAATATCAAGATTCATCAAGACATTAAAAAATATCAAACTTGATCATTAAGAATCAATAAAGTCAATAAAAGTCAACAAAACTCAAGATTTTGAATACTTAGAAAAATTCTAAATGTTTTTTACCTTAATAATTTCACTACTTCATGACAATTTTTCACCAAGATGCCAAATGATTTAAGGAAAACTTTCAAAATGAAAGTTGTAGATCTTGATGAAGTCTACAAATAAGTAATTAAAGTTTGATGTCCAAAAAATGCTTAGATTTGAAGATATAGGCTCATGAAGTCATGACATTTTTACAAAACACTTCTTGGCAATTTTGGTCAGATTTTTGTCCCAACTTCTTAGCATTTTTCACATAGTTCTGATTTGATTTAGACAAAGTGGTCAACATGAAGGTTGTAGATAATGTTTAAAGCTTTATAAAATGTCCAATAACTTGAAGAGATCATTTTTTATCTAGGGGAATCGAAGAGAAGAAGTTGGACATCCATTCTTGAATTTTAGGTCATTTCGTGAAGAACCTTATGATCCAATCTTCAAGAATGCTGCATAAATCTTGTTTTACATGCTTCTAACTTGCAAATCACTATGTTGTACCCAAAAATTTTCCCTCTCATTTCTCAAGGCATTTTCTCACAAGGATTTTCAAAAGTTCAAGTTTGCACAAATACAATTCGGCTCTCCATCATCAAATTAAAGAAGAGCAAGTATGCTTCGATCCATAAGCTTTAATGGAGCATTTTGGTCCATCGAGTAAGCTTTGGTCCACAAGATTTGATTAAAATAATGGCCTTCTTAGATGCAAGTTTGATTCACCAATTTTCAATTGGGCATCTGGCCTCCTTTAAACTTGCTTTAAATTCCCAACTTTCGATTAAGACAATGGCCTTTTGCATGTTTTCCTCATATAAGCTTCGATTGAATAAATAGTTATCTTCATGCTAGCTTTGATTGGGAATTGCTTCCCTTTGACACAACTTCCTTTGATTCAGAAGACAAAGGCCTCTTGTTAGTGTCTTTCGATTCAAAAGTTAGTGGCTTCCTACTAGCTTCTTTCAATTTAAGAAGGCAGTAGCCTTTTGAAAGCTTCCTTCGATTCAGAAGGCAATGGCCTTCTGAAAGCGTATTTTGATTCAAAGCAAAAACCTCCTGAATGCTTTCTTCACAAAGCAAATAGCTCCTGCATGCAAGCTTCGATTCAGAGAGCAATACCTCTTGAATGCTTGCTTCACAAAGAAAATAGCTCTTGCATGCAAGCTTCGATTGAGAGAGCAATACCTCTGGAATGCTTTCTTCACAAAGCAAATAGCTCCTGCATGCAAGCTTTGATTCAGAGAGCAATACCCCCTGAATGCTTGCTTCACAAAGCAAATACCTCTTGTATGCATGCTTCGATTCAGAAGCCAGTGGCCCCCTACATGTTGGTTTCGATTCACAAAGCAGTGGCCTCTTCCCTCATGCTTGCTTCGTTTATACTCTTAAACCCTTCAACACACATATCTTATGCACTATGACACACAATTTGGTGGCCCATTCGAAGGACTTTCCATGTGTGAACATTTAGTTTTTTCTGCTTTTGAGTCTGGTTGAAGGCTTGGACCTAAGTGATCAAAGCAGAAGGACTCAAAGTGGCATATTCAGCTGAAGAGGACCCATTCGAAGAATATATGGTTGGTCCACTCGAAGGACACATAACTGGTGGGAACAAATGTTGCTTTGTTTAGTTTGGTTGAAAGTTGTGGAAGGATGGAGGATTTGATTCAAAGAATCAAGTTGAAAATAGGATCCATAGGCCATTCTACATGATTTTTCTTTTTAGGCCTCCAACTTGTGCCTCACTTCATATTAAATTTTTTACCAAGCCAACTTTCTTTTAATGACATCATTACCTTTTTCAGAAATTTTTTGAGCCTTGTGTCTGTCTCTTCTGCACACATGTCCCCTATAAGCTAGGAGCCACCCATCTAAACCATTAATTTTAGTATTTTTATCTGGGGATCATAAAAAGTTGATGCAAGTGGATGTCTTCCTTTCAAACAAACTATATTTTATTATTCCACAAATTTGTTCACTCCAATTTTTTTCTCTATAAATAGAGAGTTCATTTGCAAATCAAGGGGCGGATTTTGACAGTATGGAAGGAATCTTCAGAAAACTCTCAAACTCTCAAAACTCTTAAAAACTTAACACCCTCTCAAACCCAGAATCTAAATAAACACCACACTTGTTTCTTCTCCTTCAAATCTAAGAACACCCAAGGAAACAACTCAAGCATTATCATTACCCTTTGGTTTGTCTTCGTTTTCACCTTCTCTGTTTGTTTTCTTTGCTAATATTTTGGTTTGTTTTCTTTGTTTATCAAACCTATTTTAAGAAATAATCTGGCCATGAAACAATATTAGCATGGCCTCAACCCATGCTGCTATTTAAACCCAAACGAAAGAAAACAGGAAGAAGGATGTGTGAATCGAAGCTTTAGGCTTCACCCCATGCTGCTATCTAACCTCAAACGAAAGGGATGTGGTCGAAGGATACATATTCATGCTGCTTTTCAAATCCAATCGAAGGAAACAAAGAAAACGGTGTGATCGAAGGATACATATTCATGCTGCTTTGCAGGTCCGATCGAAAGAAGCAAAGAAAAGGGCGTGATCGAAGGATACATATTCATGCTGCTTGGAAGGTCCAATCGAAGGAAGCAGGGAAAAGGGCGTGATCAAAGGATACATATTCATACTGCTTTGCAGGTCCAATCGAAGGAAGCAAAGAAAAGGGCATGATCGAAGGATACATATTCATGCTGCTTTGCAGGTCCAATCGAAAGAAGCCAGGAAGAGTTGAATCGAAGGGCGCTTACTGCCTGGATCGAAGGACTTGTTTTCCTTTCCTTTATTTTGTTTTGCCTTTATATTTCCTTGCTATTCAATATGGTTGTAATAGTGTAGGATATTAATTTTCTTCATTTTTATTGCTTTATACAAATGTTAGTAATTAGGATGTATGGCAAGATAAAACCAACAAGTAGACCACCCTAATAAAAGACTAAATGCATGCAATCAAACATACTTTGCATACATGCACCTCTAGGGTAATCTCACTTGTTGCCTCGGAAAATAGTCATGTCCCTAGAATATGGGCATTTTAGCAAAGACCCTCGATAAAAGATCGTAGTCCCTGGATGACCGTCAATGTTGCTTCTTATCAATCAAATGGTAAGATAGCAACATCTAAAGGAGGGGGGGGGGGGGGGGGGGGGGAAGAACAAAGACCTTTTGAGTAGGTAGGACGCTCGTAGTTGCTTGCTCACAAACTAAAACCATTTCCACACTTACACTTTCAAAACATATTCAAAAACAAACATCTCTTTGAACTATTTTCAAAAACCAACACTTTGTATACATTCTTATAGAGATGAGAATCGTTATAAATTTGCTGAAACAAAGGCATTTTGCAAAATATTTTCAAACTTATACCACAAGCACATTTTCAAACAAAGCAAGTGATATAGCAAGCGATTAAGAGCCCGTAGATAACTATGGATGAAAAGGATGCTTATACCTTCGCTTTTCATAACCTACCCCCCAAACTCAAGAAAATATCTCTAAAGGTCTTTCCTGTTCTTTTCACCCTTTCCTTTATTGGGTAAAACAAAAGTCGATGGCGACTCTTGCTATCCGTAACAATTGTGATCAAACGCAAAACAACCAAGTCAGTTCTCCCATCATATTACACACTCCATAATTAATTGTTTACATAACTGATTGAGCTATGATCCAAGTGCTTGAGCCATTGTCCAACTGATTATTCCATTTTTCGCACAAAGTTAACATTGCCATTCTTAAAAGGTTGCTTTATACACAATGTCAACTCTCCTTGAGGCCATACAATGTTGCTTCTGATTCCAAAACATTTCAAAGCAAGAAGAAACCATCTACAATCTTGTCAACCACCCTACAAGCCCTTGTATTATGCATTGAAACTATGTATTTCTAGTTTGCTTAAAAGTCAAGTCACTTAACCATAACATGTAAACTTTGATTTCTGATTACTTAAGCTTCTAAAACCTTTTCCCTATAAATAAAGAGGTTGTTTTCAAGCCTTAACATGAATTTAATATCCCTCAAACCATCTCAAACTCCCTAAAACCAGAATTTGCACCAAAACCTCCATTACTTATCATTTATGACTTTGAACAACAAACTCATAATCCACTCATGCGTTTTCCAATTTAATCAATCAAACATCATCTATACACCATATAGAAGTGATTCAAACACTTGAACCACTTCTATAATCCCTCAATCACCATCCACCATTTTCAAAACTCAGCTCTTTAACTTGACCACTCCAGAAAGTTTCAGACACTTTCAGCTGAAAGTAAGCATTACAATAGCTTCCTAGGAGTTTAGTGAAGCTATCCAGATCATCACAACACCTCTAGGAATGCTCAAACCCCAAACACGATTTCCAGTTTTGAGGTAAGTTTTCTTCATGAAGTGGGTTGAGGCAGCTTCATTCGCTTCTGTTACCAAGAACGTTATGGCCCGATTCATCAAACAGAATCTTATCTGTCGGTGTGGTATTCCGGAGTGAATCATTATAGATAATGGTACCAATCTCAACAAGACTATGATCACTGCACTATGCATGCAATTCAAGATCAAGCATCATAACTCTTCTCCTTATCGGCCGAAGATGAATGTTGTTGTAGAAGCCGCTAATAAAAACAACAAGAAGATCATAAAAAAATGGCAGTGACCTATAAGGAATGGCATGAGATTTTACCATTTGCTCTCCACGGCTACCTTACCATGGCGCACACATCAACAAGGGAAACTCATTTCTCTTTGGTATATGGCATGGAAGTTGTCCTACCAATTGAACTCCAAATACCTTCTTTGAGAATCATGAGGGATGTAGGGTTGAATGAAGATGAATGGATTCAAAATCGACTTGACCAGTTGAACTTGATTGATGAGAAGAGGCTTACGGCTATCTGCCATGGTCAGATGTACCAAAAACGTATGATTAAAGCTTTTACCAAGAAGGTCAGACGTCAGGTATATCAGGTTGGTGACTTGGTAATCAAGCGCATCATACTACCACAAGGTGATCCCAGGGGCAAATGGACTCCTAAATGCGAAGGACCATTTGTGATAAAAAACATTTTTTCTGGTGGGGCAATGATCTTAACCACTATGGACGGCGACGACCTTCCGCGCCCTGTAAACGTGGACATAGTTAAAAGATACTACGCATGAAAAAGACCCACTAGGTTGACTGGCCTAGGAAAAAATTAGGGATAAAACACAAAAAAAAATTGTACACCCGGCAAGCTGAAAACCTGAAAAGGCGGCTTGGGCAAAGAAGGGTATCCCGGTGGACTGAAAACCCGAAAGGGCGGTCCAGGAAAAAGTTGGGGATTTAAATCATATGACTATGTCCTGTTGGATCACCTTACAGACAACCTTCAGTATCAACTAACAAACTCAAACGGTACTAATCAATCCAATCAGCTTCGGACAAAGCAGCAAATGGATGAGATGATCAGAGACATAAAGGCTATAGAAGAATGGGAACCCCATGGGATTATTTCACATAGTTGTAGTTTTGTATTAGTTTTCATTATTACGACAACATTCTCTTACTAGGATGTTCGTCTCTTTGTACAAAAATACTTACTCAAGTTAATACAAAGTTATTCCTTTAAAAGTGCAAAACTATATGTTTTTCTTTTACTTTCCTGTTTGTTTGCAAAAACATCCAGTGATTATTTTTGAACATGTGCATTTGAACGTAATTACTGTTTACAAATGAGCGCATAAAAAAGGGAACATAAAACAGAAAGACAATTACTAATGGCTTTAAGAAACAGGATAATTCTATAGGTCATTCCATAAACTCCCCATAGGTACTTTCTCTAACGGAGCATAAGCAAGGACATCCTACTACAGGATAACTGTCGTATCTCCAGTATGCAACCTAATGGTATCAGATGCTCTCATATCCCTAACGGAGCGAAATTTCCAATTATCGCTCCAATGATTCCCCAGTGAAAGTCACCCAGCTGCTCAGGATTCCTCAGTAGGATTTCACCAAGTCCACAAGCTATGCACAACGTTTCCCTTACCCAACGGAGTTTACTTCTGTAAATGACGGAAACCCATCTATTGAAACTTCAATTTCAACAAAATATGAAAGCTTACACTCCACATTCCCAGTAGTAGTTAGGGATTTATTTTCCCTAATCTGAACAACACTGCAAAAGAACAGCTAATATGTGCATACATTGCATTCATACATCATAACATCAACAACATAAATTCATATATCAATCTCATTTATTTTGAGAAACATCATCATGCCATGCATTCCATACATCATGGCATTGCATACAACTAACTCTTTACCTTTTCAGGAAAGATCAATCAACAAAAAATTATCATCAAAAAATTATCAACAAGACATGACAATTATCTGCGAACGAATCAATTGTAGATCAATTCTCGAAACAGGACTGGGTGACTATCTACATGACGAATATTTCCTTCAGACCTCTGTTGGTTCAGTTTAAATTGATCAATGGTTTATCCTAATTCCTTTCTAGTAGACACTTTCTATGCTTCAGATAAATCGCTTCGAAGATTTATTATGATTCTTTTCCATACTTCTGCTGGTTCAAGTTAAATCGATCAATGGTTTATCCTGATTCCTTTCCGATAGACACTTTCCCTAGTTCAGGTAAATCGCTCCAAAGATTTATGTTAATTATTTCCAGTTAAAGATAATTCAAGACCTCTGCTGGTTTAATTTAAAGTGACCAATGGTTTATCCTGATTCTTTTCTGGTAGACACTTTCTCTGGTTCAGGTAAATCACTTTGAAGATTTATTCTGATTCTTTTCCAGACTTCTGTTGGTTCAGTTTAAATCAATCAATGGTTTATCCTGATTCCTTTCCGGTAGACACTTTCTATGGTTCAGATAAATCGCTTCGAAGATTTATTCTGATTCTTTTCCAGACTTCTGTTGGTTCAGTTTAAATCAATCAATGGTTTATCCTGATTCTTTCCCAGTAGACACTTTCCCTGGTTCAGACAAATTGCTCCAAAGATTTATCCTGATTCTTTCCATTTAAAGATTATTCAAGACTTCTGTTGGTTCAATTTAAATCGAACAATGGTTTATTCTGATTCTTTTCCAGTTGAAGTCAAGCTTAGATTTAGTCTAATTTCTGTCAACAATCACCTTTGAATGGCATCTATAAGCCCATCTCCAACAACAATCCATAATTTCTCCAAATGGAATCTTTAAGCCCATTCCTTACACCCACTACGAAAAAAACAATTTTTGGCAGCGCATCTACGAAAGCGCTTTTAAGAGAAAGCGCTTTCGTAGCCTTTAAAAAAAATTCGCTTAAAAAAAGCGCTTTTATAGGGTTTCCTACGAAAGCGCTTTTCAGAAAGCGCTTTCATAGGTATTTGAAATATCTAACCTACGAAAGTGCTTTTGAAAAGCGCTCTTATAGGTGGCCCTATAAAAGCGCTTTTGAAAAGCGCTCTGAAAGGGGGACCTACGAAAGCGCTTTCTAAAGCGCTCTTATATGGGGGGCATACGAAAGCGCTTTTTACCTCATAAGCGCTCTCATATGGGGGGCATACGAAAGCGCTTTTAAAAGCGCTTTCGTAGGTTGTTTTATAATTAAATTAAAAATCCCTAAATCTGATATTTGCCCTCACTTGGTAAGTTCGTTCATTCCGTCTTCTTCATTTCTTCGTCTTCTTCATTTCTTTCGTCTTCGTCGTTGCCGCCGTTCGTTCCGTCTTCTTCAGTCGTCGCCACCGTTCGTTCCGTCTTCTCCATCTTGGTAAGTTTCTTCTTCTTCCATTATCTTCTTCCATTATCTGTTCCATTATCTGTTCATCTTATATTATTACTACATTTTACTAGTGTTAAACAAAAACCTACATCTTGAACAAGCTTAACCTACATTTTTGTTAAAGGTTGTTGAAGTTTTATCATGAATATTTATTTTCTGTGTTTTGAGTATAATGCCATAATTTACTTGTTTTGAATTCTGAGAGTGAACTGAATGCTTAATTGCGCATTATCATCCACTTTGTTAATGAATGTGTATGACCTCAATTTAGTTTAACAGAAACTAAAGGTTTCTTGAAAACTTCTTTAAAATGTTTCTGATTGAGTTGATCTAAGGAATTTTTTTTATTAACTATTTTAAAGAAGTTTATGAAATAACTTTTGTCTTCCATCAGAAATTTTTTATGTTGACTTAGAATCGCCTTAAATTGGTTCAATGAAATTCATTGTTGTGTTCTTGGGAGTTTTGGGCTAGCTTTTCTTCCAGTATTGATTATGAGTAATGTTTAAGGAGGGATGGTAAATGTTGCTTCCACCAAGGTTTAGTTCCAGTTAACCATAGAATTAATTATTAGATTTGGACGGTTCAGATTGGTTACTAGCTCCTCTATTTTACTATAGAAAGACAAATTTTAAGTAAAAGCATTAGAGTTTGCTTAAAACACCGATTTTGTATAAAAGCTTAAAACACTGACTTTGGATAAAAGCATGCGAGTTTATATATTAAGACATTTTTTATCATTGGTGAGACTGTATTAAGGAGAGCCCCCAGTTTAGCAAATTTTGTGTAGCAGAGTAACACACTAATGGACAATTCAATCTGGTTTGCAAGATGCTTAATATCAGTTTGTGTGTTTTTAAACTTTGATTTGATCGGCTGAGAACTGATTGGATCAAGGATCCAAGGCATTGGATCAGCTGATCATTCGTTGGCCATTTAGTTAGTTTTCTAAATTTAGACTTTTGATTGATCTTGTTAAGGCACCACCAGATCAGCTGATCATTGGGTTAGTATTTTGACCGGTTATTGGGTTAGTATTTTGGCCGGTTATTGATCAATCCAAGTTCTGTATGCCTCAATGCTGTCAATGTTTTAAATATTTTCAATGCATTAAAATCAAAGAGTCTATGATTTTATGTATTATGGTTTGTATAAATGGATGTGATACAACATATGCATGAGTAGTTTTAGTTTGGTCGGTTAAAACCGTGCTGGTGTATTTTCTTCTATTTTAACTATTCAAGAGACTGCCATGCTGACTTTTCAGCAGGGTCGTTTTTTTCTTGCAAGTTTTATCGGAGATTGAAATCAATTATGTTCAACTAAAAACTTAGAAACATTTGTTTATAAGGTGATGATGATAATTAGGAATGAAATTATGTTGGATGTTCATGAGTTAGGTTAAACTTTGGATTGTTGAATTGAACAAAGTTTTAATTTCATGAGTAAATTTGACATTGAATTGAATATTGGGGTGTGATTCTTGAAGTTGACTTGTTAAACAATTATATGATTCTTGAATTGTGTTGAACTTTGTTCTTGAAAATTCATGATATATTTGAATTATTGAATATGCATAAGTCTTGATTTCTTGAACAGTGTAAAAAGGATGAAAAGAGGAATAGGTTGATTGATGAGTATCTTTGTTTTAGAACAAGAGTCTAGAGTATAAATGTTAGATTCATGTTAGTTCATGGCTGTTAGTATCAAATCATGGTGAATTGGTGAATTTGATGTTGAATCCGGATAAATTTTGTTGATAACTTTTGGATGTCGAATTATACCGGAACTCTTGAATACCTTGTCAATTGAACTTTAAAATTGTTTGGTGCCTATTCTTGCATTTTGTTACGTTTGTGGATTAATGCGATTGAGTTACACCGTTTTTGTTGAGGTTTTTCAAGCCACTCTTTATTGAGGTATAAGGTTGTCCGGTATTAGAAGACCATGAAAATTGTTCAATTAATTATTTCTAATCGTTTAGAATAGTTTGTTTTGGTAATTGTCAAACACCAGTACCATTTCAATTGATTTCAGAACTAATTTTATGTGCGTTTTTGTGAATAAAATATGTTGTCCGGACTTGGTTCCATGTACATATTTCGCCTTAATTTTCCGTTTGACATTTATCCGCATTTAATTGAATCTTTCGTGAATGTTAATGCTTAATTTTCTTGTTTCTGTTAGCAACTTCCGATTAACTTGTGTTATGATAACAATGCTGCACCATTTCTAGTCTGAGTATCTTAAACCATTTCATCCTATTTCCATATGCAATGTGATATATGAACTTGTTACTAAAAATATGGTGAATCGTGTGAAGCATTTATTTAATAGTATCAGTTCATCGCATCAACCTTATGTTGACTTTGTGAATTCACTATTTCTAATATTTGTGTTGTATTATTGTCATAGCTTTCCCAAACATTGAAAATATATATGTGACATTTATTGTGAACCTTTATGTTAAAATAGTATATATCTTTCAACAATCGATCCGAAATATTGAATAACATTCTATGAAATTTCAGCGTTTCCTGGGCTAGTTCGACGTACGACGCTCATTCTCCGTGTTTCTTAGAGTTCGAAACATCTGAGAGGTAACTTTCTTCCTCAAATTACTGGTATATATTGTGATGAATTTGTCTTAAATTGTCTTTCGTATGTTGCATTTTCTTGATACGGATTCATTCCGTGTATACTTTGCGTTTTGACAGAAATGCAGTATACTACTGTTTTGTGCACTAATTAGTTGATATGGATAAGACATGGATGTATTCCAATCGATTGTCAAAAGACTACGAGAATGGTGTTTCCGAGTTTGTTAAGTTTGTTGTTGCGCACGCCAAAGACCCCAGTCGTATGACATGTCCCTGTTTGTATTGCTGTTATGGGAACCGGGTTGACGCAGTTCAGTTGGCATCGCATTTAATTCGGTATGGAATTGATAGGAGTTATACATGTTGGAATATGCATGGTGAGAAAAGTAACGGGAATGTTGAATCGGGGTATGCAAGGACCTATGTTTCAAATGATGATTGCACAGATACATACGATTATGATCGAGTCGAAGAAATTGCAGAAGCGCTTGAAGAAGATCTTAACGATTGTCCCAAAATGTTTGAGAGGTTGGTAAGCGATGCAGAGAAACCGTTGTATAATGGTTGTACAAAATTCACAAGATTGTCTGCGGTGTTAAAGTTGTACAACTTAAAAGCCAGCAATGGATGGTCGGATAAAAGTTTCACAGAGTTATTAGCCCTTATGAAAGATATGCTACCAGAGGATAATGTTCTTCCCAATCGAACGTATGAGGCCAAAAAGATGTTGTACTCCATTGGCATGAGCTATGATAAGATACATGCGTGTCCAAAAGATTGTGTTTTGTTTCGGAACGAGTATGCATCGTTAAATGAGTGTCCTAAATGCGGTGCCCCTCGATATAAGAAAAAGTTATCTCCGACAAAAGTCTTATGGTATTTTCCTATAATCCCGAGATTTAGACGGGTGTATCGTAGTGAAACCGATTCAAGACAATTGACTTGGCATTCAGATGAAAGAATTATTGATGGAAAATTTTGACATCCGGCAGATTCTCCACAGTGGATGAAAATTGATAATGATTATCCTGAATTTGGAAAAGAAGCAAGAAACCTTCGCTTGGCGTTGTCTACTGATGGAATGAACCCACACGGTATTCAAAGTATCTCGCATAGCACATGGCCTGTGATTCTTATGATTTATAACCTACCTCCATGGCTATGTATGAAGCGTAAGTACATGATGCTGTCTATGTTAATTTTTGGGCCTAAACAACCAGGAAATGACATATACGTATACTTGGAACCATTAATCGAAGATTTGAAGATTTTGTGGGAGAACGGCGTGGAGGTTTATGATGGTTATAGGAAAGAAAGTTTCAACTTGAGGGCGATGTTGTTTGGAACAATTAACGATTTTCCAGCATACGGCAATCTATCCGGGTATAGCATTAAAGGTGAAAAAGCGTGTCCTGTTTGTGAAGACGGAACCGATACCATGCGATTGAAACTTTATCAAAAGAATGTCTTTCTCGGTCATCGTAGATTCTTAACTTCTAAACATCAGTATCGTGGATGGAGAATAGCGTTCAACGGAGATACCGAACAACATAGAGCTCCGCCTGGTTTAACAGGTGATCAAATTTTTGAAAAGGTGAAAGATGTGAATATTCAGTTTGGCAAGCCTTTTGCACATAAAGTTGTCACAGGTGGGTGGAAGAAGAGGTCGATTTTTTTTGAATTGCCATATTGGAAATCTTTGTACATAAGACATTTTCTTGATGTGATGCATATTGAAAAAAATGTATTTGACAGTGTTATTGGTACGTTACTCAATATAAAAGGGAATTCTAAGGATGGCCTTAAATCAAGGGAGGACATGGTAGACATGGGAATAAGAACTGAACTGGGACCCGTGAAGAAAGGAAGACGGACATACCTACCACCTGCTGTTTACACTCTATCTAGAAAGGAGAAAAAAATATTGTGTAAGTTTCTGAGTGAAGTTAATGTTCCAGAAGGCTACTCATCAGATATTAGAAGACTTGTGTCTATGAAAGACCTCAAGTTAAAGAGTTTAAAGACGCATGATTGCCATGTTATAATGGAACATTTTCTACCGATAGGTATACGTTCTATTCTGCCAGAAAAGGTAAGAAGCGCAATAACTAAATTGTGTTTTTTTCTTCAAGTCAATTTGCAGTAAGGTGATCGATCCTGAGATCTTGCCAACATTGCAAAAAGAAATAGTTGTTACTTTGTGTGAGCTTGAAATGTATTTTCCTCCCTCGTTTTTTGACATAATGGTTCATCTTGTCGTTCATCTTGTGAAAGAGACACAATTGTGCGGACCAGCTTATATGAGATGGATGTACCCTGCTGAACGTTATATGAAAATATTAAAAGGGTATATGAAAAATCGGAGTCGACCAGAGGGTTGTATTGCCGAAAGATACATTGTTGAAGAAGCGGTTGAGTTTTGTACTGAATATTTGTCAAATGTTCAGTCAATTGGACTCCCCAAATCTCATGTTGTTGAAAAAAAAGAAGGTAAGAAGCTAATTGGAAATAAAGTTGTGACAGTATCAAGGGTCGAACGGGATCAAGTGCATTTGTATGTTCTGCACAATGAGATTGAGGTTGAGCCGTATGTCGAAATACACAAGGGTGTTCTTCGAGGTTTAAATTCGAATAGAAATGAGAATTGGATTGTACGAGAGCACAATCGAAGTTTCATACCATGGTTTGAGGAACATATTTATTCAAAGTATCGTTCAGATCCGCCTCAGTGACAGAAAGGTTGAGATGTTTAGCATATGGTCCAAGTTTGGTTGCGTTTTCTTATAGCGCATACGCAATTAATGGATACACATTTTATACCAAAGAACAAGATGATAAAAGTACTGTGCAAAATAGTGGTGTCACCTTGGTAGCTGAAGCAATGCACATATCTAGTGTGAAGGACTTAAACCCGAAATTTGCAAATCTGTCGTATTTTGGGGTTATCGAGCGCATTTGGGTCTTTGATTACGAGAAATTTCAGATTCCTATATTCGGTTGCAAGTGGGTTGAAAATAATAATGGTATACGGATGGATAAGTCAGGATTTTTGCAAGTTGATCTTAACAGGGCGGGGTACAAAGATGAGCCTTTCATTATAGCCTCTCAAGCTAAACAAGTGTTCTATGTCACTGATCCGACAAGTACGAAATGGTCTATAGTGCTTTTCTCTAACAAAGTAATTGATGAAAAGATTGGAGACCAAGGCGATACTGGTGTTGACATTGAATCTTTTACCAGAAATGATCAAAATGATAATGAATCATGCATTAGAAATGATCATAATGAGGGTATTTGGATCAATCCAACCGTCCGCGTTGTTACGAGACGAGTAGAACATATTCCTACCAAGAAAAGAAAGAGATGTTAGTGAAAAAGGTAATAGTATATATAATTATAGACAATGTCATTCAATAAAATGTATATATATGCCATTTCATTTTTTTCATTATAGTATAATATATATAGCCTATATCATTTCATTTTTTTCATTATAGTATAATATATATAGCCTATATCATTTCATTTTTTTCATTATAGTATAATATATATAGCCTATATCATCCAGTAAAATTTAAATATACGTCATTTCATTTTTTTGCTTTATGGAATTTTATGAAAATCATGTACTAGGACGGTCTGAGGCTATCAAAATTCATTCAAATGAAAATAACTTTATTGCATTGTAAATTGTTTGAAAAATAACTACATGTATGATGAGAGTATAAATTAACAGTTATCCCTGTCTGATACTGCAGTGCAGGTGCTGAAAATTTGTTATCTGACATCTTAGTTTTTTGAAATATTTAGGATTGTTTTATTTATGTTTTGATGTAGGTATATTTCTTTTTCATTCTTTATCAGTTCGTAACTATTTAATCATAAATTTAATAGTATCCATCTTTTCATTCTATTTAATCCATTGTCCGAAATATTGAATAACATTCTATGAATTTGCAGCGTTTCCCGGCCTAGTTCGACGTACGACGCTCATTCTCCGCGTTTCTTATAGTTCGAAACATCTGAGAGGTAACTTTCTTCCTCAAATTACTGGTATATATTGTGATGAACTTGTCTTAAATTGTCTTTCGTATGTTGAATTTTCTTGATACGGATTCATTCCGTGTATACTTTGCGTTTTGACAGAAAATGTATCACGATGTTCCACAAGGAGATGTTCCACAAGATAATTCAGAAAATGTTCCACAAGGAGATGTTCCACAAGATAATGTTCCACAAGACACTTCAGATAAGGACATCACACGAGGCATAACTATCATGCGGGGAATCATCCGTGATAGAGATAGAGGTATTACATATAATGTAGATTGGAATAATGATTACCAACTAATTGGGCCTAATTCTGCAAAGCTGACAAGCTACATCGGTACGCTTGTTCGTATGCACATTCCGATCACCACTACTAGCTGGAAAAAAGGTGAGTTGGATGCTAAAGAAAGAATTTGGACCGAGATAAAGGTATCATATATGGTTGTTGTTATTTTCTTTATTTTGACGAAAATATTGTTTTTAAATTACATATACTAACACCCTCTATGCGTATGTTTTTTTGTAGAGGTCTTTTAACATTGAAGATGCCCGCAAAAAGTATATAATGGGCTTGGCCGGAAAAAGACATAGAGGGTGGAGAAATTTTTTGACAAATAAGTTTCTTAAAGACGATGAAGGAAACTTTGTTGAAGAGGAACCTGAACGACCAAAAAAATATGAGAGCTTCATTACACCCGAAGAATGGGTTGCTTTTGTGGGCCAAAGAAAAGACGATAATTTCAAGAAAGTGAGTGCTGTAAATCGGGATAGAGCGTCAAAACCCGCATATCCATATAAAAAAGGTCGTTTGGGATATGCACACTTACAGGAAAAATTGTAAGTAAATCTCAATTCTACGATCTTATTAATTATCTCAATGTGTATTATTAATTTGTAACAATGTGTATTGATGATTTTATTATTTGTAACAATGCGTAGTTGGAGGAGACGCAGAGTGACGAAACATCACTACCTGCACATGTGCTGTGGAAGGAAGCTCGTGTTGGCAGAGATAAAGTTGTTAACCCCGATCTGCAACATATTTATGATGAGTGTGTAAGTATACCATTATGTCTTTAATTAATATATAATTAACATTGTGTCTTTAATTATCGATATTTAAATGAATTACCAGAGACTATATCGCAATCGGTATCCTCGAGTGATGACTCGAATATCAGGAGCGTACTCAGTCGAGCACTATGTGTTGCTGAGTATCCGGGACGAGTGAGGGGTAAAGGCCATGGTGTGACTCCTACCTCTCTGTATAAAAATCCAAGAAAAAGAAATCCTAGCAATGCAGAAGTGATGCAAACATTGCAGGATTTACAAGCACAAGTCCGTGAACTGCAGAGGGACAAAGAGAGATATATGGCAGAAAAGAGCAGTTCACAGTTGAAAGAAACTAGTGACAAGGCTAGTATCAACCGTCAACAAAATTTTCCCGAGGTAATTAAGATGATAATCCATTATATTTAGAGAAAGTATAATTATAACGGTTATTATTGTCAACATTAAAGGAAGTCTAACAGTTATTATTGGTTTACGGCATTTCATGTTGTCAGTTGTATCTAGCGTCTCCGACTTATCGGGTAGTTGGCAAGGGAAAAGTGCACAACACCTCGGGAGATTTAATTCACCATAGACCGCTCCCGGATGGCCACATGAAGGTATCAGTTGATGTTGTTTTAGATATGAATGCATTGCTACCGGTACCTGACATTGTTGCGGAGACCACATTGCTGCGAGATGCAGTAGGATCTTTTGTGGCATGGCCATCAGACCTCATCTGCATAGATGATCAGGTATGTTGAAAACCATTATGAATCTTTAAGTATTCAACTGACAGTTCTGACCTGAATTTTATACATGGTAATTTTAGACTCCTGCAAAACCCGCATCTAAGGATAAAGGGATTTTGCAGCGCGGCGAGTCTATTGCATCGCAAAGACAGGTACTTTTAAAGTGTTTCATTTATGATCGGAATAAAAAACTGCATAACTTTGTATCTTACATAATTCTATATTATTTTTAAGGTACCTTCTCAAGATCAGTCACAGCAGGTGAGCCAGAAAGTTAGTAGGGTTCCACCTAAGAAGAAGGTTCATGTCTGTAAATTTGTGCCTAGGTATCGACAGTGTCTGGAGACACTAGTTGGCACATCAGATTTGATGAATGATGGAATTCGTCAAATCGATGTGGATGAAATTGTCTTTGGTTTTCCATGTACCGAAACAATTGGATTAGAGGACATGGAACAAATCTTTCATCATCGAGAGTTAGGCATCAGTGTGATGCACTCGTACATCCGGTAACCTGATCAATATATTATTTAATTGGTTGAACATTTTTTTTAAACATTTAATTGAAATAGTCTAATATTAATTATGTTTTTATTTAGGATGTTATTTGACAAATTGATGCGCGGGAATCAATTGTCAAATAGATTCCGTTTCGTGTCTTCCTCCCGTGTCAGCGGAGCAACAATTTCTAGGGAACCTGATTCAGTAAGAGAACACTTGGTCGAAAGATTCAGGACAACTGCCAGTACAGAGAGCTTGTATCTTTTGCCTTATAATACAGGGTTAGATTTTCATTCTAAGCTCCTTTTAATATTTGTATTTTTTACATTAAAATTCGCTTCTAAATTGTTGCTTTAATTTATAGATGTCACTGGTTGTTGCTTGCAATCAATCCCATAAAAGAAGTGGTCTATTACCTGAATTCGGTTGACGGTGATTGGACAAATTATCCGGAAATGAAGCTAGTGATTGATACGTAAGTGACATTATTCTAAATATTCGTTTGTGTTTATATATTTAATTATTTCAATGTCATTGTTCTAAATAAATATTTTAATTTTGTCATCAGTTCAATACAAGTATTCCGATGTCAAAGGGGAGCACGAGTACCACGGTCTAGATCAAACAACATTAATTGGATCAAAGTACAGGTATATAAATTTCAACAATTTTGCTTATAATATTTATGCTACTTGATAAATCAATAGATGTGTATAATCTTATTTGTTTTTCTATGTAGTGCCCTCAACAACAAAACGGCATAGAATGCGGATACTTCATTTTGATGTTTATCAAAGAAATCATTCAAATGAATGAAATCGAGATTCCAATCACGGTATGGATTTATACTTTGTTTTATTACTTATCGGATTTTGCATATAATTTATTACATTAAACTAAATCATGCATATATTTTGTTTTGTAATGTAGTATTTTGATCAATACAATTGTCCATATTACTCGCCACGTCAATTGGAAGAACTCAAAGAGGAGTTGTGCCAATATTTTATTGAGCTAAGAATCTTATAATAAGGTACGAATACATTGTTGTGTGAAAATTGGTTAATTATGAATATATTATTTTGTGTATACAACACCGACCGTGTTATTATGTTCATATTGCAGGATCAGGACCTTGGATATATATGTAGATTAGGATTGATTTACTTAGTGTTATATAGCTGATTTCTTAGGGTGTATTTTGTTACGTTTAAAAACATGTTAATATTGAATTACCATGGTGTATATATATTTTGGATATGAATTGATTATAATGGTATTTGTATATATATATATATATATATATATAATATTTGGTATTTGAATTACATTTGGTATTTGGATTAAAACTAATATATATTGGTATTTCTAGATTAGATTGTAAAATACCGGTTTAAGAATTACAGGTTTGCTGCAAAAAAATGCAGGTTTAGAAATTTTTTAAATTTTAGATTTTTCAGTAGAAAACCTATGAAAGCGCTTTTAAGTAAAAAGCGCTCTCGTAGGCCTACCTATGAAAGCGCTTTTTTCTTAAAAGCGCTTTCATAGGTAGGCCTACGAGAGCGCTTTTTTCTGAACAAAAAGCGCTCTTATAGGCCTACTTTATACGCATTCTGAATACACCTATGAAAGCGTTTTTTCAGAAAAAAGCGCTCTCGTAGGCCTACCTATGAAAACGCTTTTAAGAAAAAAGCGCTTTCATAGGTAGGCCTACGAGAGCGCTTTTTTCTGAACAAAAAGCGCTGCTAAAACCTTTAGCAGCGCCACCTACGAGAGCGCTTTTAAGCGCTTTTAAAGCCCAAAAAAAGCGCTTTCGTAGGTTATTTCTGGCATAGTGACCTCAACCACAATATCATCAAGTGCAAATTTCTGGGCACTCTAGTGTTCAATCATCTTCCACCTTCAAGTCACAAATGGAAGATTCACCAATCTAACTCTTCGGGTTTAAGAAGATTGAACAGGGGCAGCTGTTGTACCCCAAAATTTTCCCTCTCATTTCTCAAGGCATTTCTCACAAGGGGCTCCCAAAAATTCAAGCTTACACAAATACATTTGGATTTTTCAGCATCAAGATTAAAGAGGAAATTTCTAAAAGAGACAAAATAGTTGAAAATACTCTTTTTTACAAAATTAAAAGAAAAACAAGTTCTTTTAGATTTTTACATCCTTCGATTGGGCACTTTGGATCCTTCGATGTAGGCTTTGGTTGCAACCTCCGTTTGGGCGCTGGACTCCTTTTGGGCAAGTTCATTTCCTGCTTCGTTTGGGCACTGGACTCCTTTTGGGCAAGTTTATTTCCTACTTAGATTGGGGCATTGGAATCATTTGGGAAAGTTCATTTCCTGCTTCTTTAGGCACTAGACTTCATTTGAACGTTTTATTCTATTTATGCAAATACCTCGTTTGGCCACATAGCATCTTTCCTGTGTGTTATCCAAAATTTACAAGGCAAAAATCCTTACCATGTTAACATGCACAAGGCCAAAGTCACACTTTGAAGCAACTTGTTACAAGCTTCGACAGGGAAACACTTCTCATCAACTGGATTCAATTCATAAGACAAAAAACCTCATGATAATGTCCTTCAATTCAGGAGGCCAAAGCCTCTCTTCTGCTCTCTTTCGTTTACACATCTTTCCTCCTGCATGCCTCTTTCGTTTGGGGCATATGGCCTTCCTAGTGTTGCAAGTTTCAATTGTGCCTTTCATCCTCTGCATGCATTCTTCGTTTGGGGTGTGTGAATCCTTCAGCACAAGCTCTTGGTCATACCTTTCATTTGGGCATATGGCTACCTTTTTACAAGCCTTCGTTTGAGAATGTTTGATTAAGGTCACAAGGCAGGGACCTTCTGCATACCCCCTTTCGTTTGGCCATATTTCCCCTTTGTAGGCATGTTTGAGTGAGCATGATCTCCCTTGGAAATGTCTTGCTTTAACACACAAATTCTACACTATGCCATTGTCTCATGCGAAAGAAGTACCATGTTGGCACATTCGAAGGACTTGCCAGACATGTCTGTATGTCCCAATCGAATGACATGTTTTGCTTACCCACCCCAAGAGCATGTATTTGGACCATTCGAAGGAACCCATGAAGGGCCTGGTCAAAAGACACTTATTTGGGCCCCTTCAAAGGATACCCACATGAGCCATTCTAAGGACACTTCGATTTTAAAAAAGAAATGATTGATGAAGAGTTTGGTCGAAGGATAGGGCTAGGGGGTCAATAAAAAAGGTTGAGATGCCCAAAGGTACTTATTGACCAAGTCCCATGCGCTGCCAGGTTCAGGCCTGATACACTGGCCATAAAACTCCAAAATAACTGCACAACAGTCCTGCAACACTGCCTTATTCCTTGCACCAAAATGGCATACAAACATTGTCCCTCGAAAGCTACAAACACAACATGCCTTTTTTGTTTAAACCTTTTGTTTTCCCTCCTAAAACATCAGCCGAGGCCATCTATAAATATGAGACTCCACCACACATGTTAGGGGCGCCTGAAGATTTGCAAGAGAACTCATGTGAAAATTCCCCAAACTCTCAAACATCCACACGCTTTTCTTTAAAAAATTCTCAACACTCATAAGAAACTCAACTCTCTTTGTACATAAAGTGAATCCTTCGATTCACCCCCTAAGTGACCATCTAACTAGCCTTCGACCAACTTCCCCAACTACAATACAGTAACCCTTTGATTCATTTTGTTACTTGTTATAAAAAGAACCTTCGATCCACTCACACACCCTCCTTCGATTCATGACTCCTTGAGTAAAGTAGTGACTGGATTAATCTCAGGAAGCCCCCAGCGAACTTCCATTCGCCACCAAGGAAGACACTTGCATTTTCCTTCGATTTAAGAACTCCAAGAGGTAAGTTCCCTTTAAACTTGAATCTATTTTATTTAAATATAATGTGCACATTCCAATAAAGAGAAATGTAGATATTTCATATAGGGAGCTTGACCATGTTTTAACCTTCGATTCTGACTGCTCATATGCTGAAAATCTCAACTCTGACTAGTTAGGCCTTGGACTTTGAGACCCAATAATTTTGCGCTAACCCATGGCCTGTAGTTACACTTGAATGTTGCATTTTAAGAATTCAAGACAGGTTCACTGTACCCTTCCATTTGCCAAATTCTCAAGCATTTAGAATCTCAACACGGGGGTCTAGCATGCTTACAGTCGAAGGAGTCAGCAAGAGACATGTGGCAAAGAATGCATTTCACACTGACTCCAGGCCTCAAACGAAAGAAGTAGCCAGTAGGATGCATCTCATACTGCCTCCAGACCTCAAACGAAGGAAGTAACCAGAAAGGTGTTCTTGCTGTGTTCCAGCTCCCAATCGAAGGACAGAGCCTTGCTGACTTCCATCTCTCAATCGAAGGACAAAACCTTGCTGACTCCAGGCCCAAATCGAAAGAGGTCAAAAAGTGCAGAATTGAAGGATGCTTCTGCCTGAATCGAAAGATCTCATTTTTATTCTTTTTATTTTTATTTTATCTTTATATTTTCTTGCTACTTCAATATGGTTGTAATAGTGTAGGATTTATTTTTTACATTTATTATTGCTTTTATATAAATGTTAGTAATTAGGATGTATGGCAAGATAAAAACAACAAGTAGATAACCTAAAATTCAAAAGACAAAATGCATGCAATCAAACACACTATACACACATATGCACCCCTAGGGTAATCCCACTTCTTGCCTTGGATAAATAGTCATGTCCCTTGAATATGGGAATTTTAGCAAAGACCCTCGATAAAAGATCGTAGTCCCTCGATGACCCTTAGTGATTCCTTCGGTAAACGATCTAGTCCCTAAACGAAAATTGCTAAAATGTTTCATAGGTTGCCTTCTATGACAATGCAAACGTCTCACGCTCGTCCCTTCACATCCAATGATGGGGCTTCTTACCAAATCAATGGTAAGATAGCAACATCTAAAGGAGGAGCAAAAGAACATTAAGACCTTTTGAGTAGGTAGGATAGTCTTAGTTGCTCACTTTCTCACAACAAAAACATTTTATACACCAACATTTTCATTTTGAAACATTTTCAAAAGACAAAGCTCTTTTCACGCGTTGTTATAGATATGAGAACCATTACAAAGACACTTTTCAAAATCACTTTCAAAAACACATTCCACTAACACCTTTTTGAACTATTTTCAAAACAACACTTTATACACGTTCTTATAGAGACGAGAACCATTACAAAGACGTTTTCAAGATACTTTCAAAACCCACACCACAAGCACATTTTCAAACAAAAGCAAGTGATCTAGCAAGAAACTAAGAGCCCGTAGATAAATAGGGATGAAAAGGGTGCTAATACCTTCCCTTTTCATAACCTACCCCCCGAACTCAAGAAATAATCTCGAAAGGTCTTTCCTGTTCTTTTCAGCCTTTCCTTTTGGATAAAAGAAAAGTCGGTGGTGACTCTTGTTATCCGCAATAATTGCGATCAAACGTAAAACAACCAAGTCAGTTCTCCCACCGTGTTACAGATAGCAACATCTAAAGGAGGGGAAAATAACAAAGACCTTTTGAGTAGGTAGGACTCTCGTAGTTGCTTGCTCACAAACTAAAATTATTTCCACATTTACACTTTTAAAACATCTTCAAAAACAAACATCTCTTTGAACTATTTTCAAAAACCAACACTTTGTATACATTCTTATAGAGACGAGAATCATTATAAAGTTTGCCAAAACAAAGGAATTTTGAAAAATATTTTCAAACTTATACCACAAAGCACATTTTCAAACAAAGCAAGTGATCTAGAAAGAGACTAAGAGCCCGTAGATAACTACGGATGAAAAGGATGCTAATACCTTCCCTTTTCATAACCTACCCCCTGAACTCAAGAAAATATCTCTAAAGGTCTTTCCTGTTCTTTTCACCCTTTCCTTTATTGGATAAAAGAAAAGTCGGTGGGGAATCTTGCTATCCGCAATGTTGTACCCCAAAATTTGCCCTCCCATATTTTTCAAGGTTTGTCAAGAATCATCTTCAAATGGTTCAAGGTTTCTCAAGGGTTGCACAGTCCAAATGCCTCCTAAGCCAGTCAAAATTAGGGTTTTGGTTCTTTCAAAGAATTTGAGGTTTTCAATGGTTCAATCAAGTCCCATAGGCCTATATACATTGTCAAGCATCTACATGTCAAGTCTCAAGACTCACAATGCCAAATTCCACAGTCAAAAGCCCTATTTGATCTACAGTCAATTGTAGGGGCAAAATGGTCATTTCACAGTCAAAAGTCAGAATTTTTGGTCAACATCTTATTTTGAGGTCACAATCATCATTTGATCAAGTCTTGATCATGATTCCACAAGAATGGCTCAAAAATCATCAAGATGCAAAAAGTTACTATTTTTGGATAGTAGAAAAGTCAACTGTACCTTGACCAGGGCGTAACATTTTCATGGTTCATCAGAAAAATCCCATCCAATGCTCATTTTGAAGGGGAGGACATTTCCTACAATCCATCTTCACATTCCAAGTCCAAGAAATGCTCACATAAAAAGTTATCAATTTCTACATTATAGGTCAAATTCAAAAGTCAACAAAAATGCACTTTAAGTCAAAGACCATAACTTGAGATTGGTAAATCCAAATGACATGAGACCAAAGGCATTGGTTATAGGACTTCAAGACCTTTCCAAAATGTCCAAGAACATGTTCATATGATCAAAATTGAGCAAGATATGCATTGGAGAAGTTGGGAAATTTTTATGAATTTCCAAAAGTCAACTTTGCTCAAAACACCTTGTTTTTGCTAATGGGCCTCAAATTTCTTCTTGAAACTTTATCCAAGGCTTATGCACGACCCATTAAGATTATTTGAATTTATTTTCTTATTTTTTATTAATTAATTGGATTTTTTATCAATATTAATTCATTTAATTAATTTAAATTGTAGGAAATACAAAGATTTGATTTCTCAATCCTTTTGTGAAGCAAGAATGACCTAATCATGCTAGCAATTTCGTGTACGAATCAAGGATATCAAAATCTCCCAATTTAGCAACTTTTTCCAATCAAAAAGATTCAAAAATATTAGATTTTCAATCAAATATACAATCATCAATTCCATGGATTTCTTTGCAAGATTGTGACCTAGTTTCATTCTACTATATATACACAACCTAACCCTATTCATGCATACGTGAAATCTCTGCAGAAAAGCCATAACCACATTCAAAAAAATCCAAGAAAACTCAAAACTGTTTTCTATATTCTAGGCCAATTCAAGGACTTTTGTGGATTCAAACACGTTGCTGGGAGTGTGAGGAACGTGTAGCACTCAAAACCAAGCGTTAAAGCTCAAGAAATCCTCCAGAACGGTCTCACGGTTTACATATTATTTTCATAATCGTAACTCATGATTCATACATATTTAACATGATTTTGTCATTGTTTTGTATTTCTTGAATTCATATAAAGCTAATGGTATTAGTTAATTGGATTATAATGCACAGAATCGAAAGTTACCATTGATGAATTCTAGGGTTCTTGAACTCTAAAATTGGGGATTTACAGTATAGGAAAAATCAAGCCTTGAGAGACCTATGGTTGAAATCGTGGAGACCAGACGAACACAGTGGCACCATCGCGAAATATTTATGTAAACTGTAGAGCTAATCGCTATTTTTGGTCACTGTAGGTTGTAGGGGTTAAAAACCCCCGCTATCTAACATGTTTTTTACAGGCACAAACGAGGAAGACGAAGGACGTGTAAGCCTCTGAGTGGACAATTCAAAAGAGCGCGCGTTTTTGTTTGTTTTTCAGCATGTGCATTAATTTGTATATATTATATTTGATTGTTATTATATTATCAAAAGCAAGCAAATGGTGGAGTGGTTAGGTGCGCTGGCTGGTGATCATTGGGACTTGGGTTTGATTCCCGGGTCCCCCAAAACTCTTCTATTATTTTTTCTTACATATTCTCATGCAGGCTTCCAAAGGCGTTCTACCATGTACCCCACACAACAACGCGCCAAGTGGCCTTAAGCACAAATCCTGTGGCCAAAGATGAGGGATCATGGCGCTCACTAGTCAACCATGCGCTGGACAATCAAAGAAAACCAACAAGGCTTGTGTGCAAATGGGCCAGAATTTCCAGATTAACCTCCTAAATGGGCCAGTACACCCCCTGGGTTCTTCTTTTCTTTTTTTTCTTTCTCTTTTATATTTTCTTTTAATTATTTTACTAACTATTAATTATTATTATTATTATTATTATTTAATTAACTCAATTAATTATTTTCATAATAAATTCAGAAAACCAAAATATTTTTATTATTATTAATTTCACCTTTAATTTATTATTTTGTAAATAAATACTAACAAATTAATTTAGTTTAATTAGGTTTAATTTTGACTTTTTCATAATAAATAAAATAAATTAGAATTAGGGTTTTTTACTAACTTTTGACTTTATTTTATTTTATTTTATTTTCATTAAAACATAAAAAACTAAAAAATATTTTTTTTTCTTTTAATTAATTAATTAATTAGAATTAGATTTAATTTAATGCAAAAGGACCAAAATTCATTCTTTTCTCAAAAAGGGGTCAAAACCCTAAGGACTTCTCCGATTTAATTTCTTATTCGCGCATATTATTTTTGATCATATTTATGTATTTGCTCCGAGGATGTAATAGATAATTAGGACTTTTTATCGCTTTCTTTATTTTTTCGCATTTATTTTTCAAGGGTTTGCTTTTGGCGATGTAAATACCCGACGCCTTGTAATAGCGTAGATTTACTTTCGGCAATTTACTTTCCGTACAATTATTAACTGCTATGCATGACAAGACTTGTATGAAAATAAAATCAAAACGTAGCTCACCATGACATGTGCAAAGATAACATAAACTGAATCTTGACACACTCGCACATGCCACTCTTAGGGTACGCCTCACTTGGTTTCCTCGACGTGGTCATTAAGTATAGGGTGTTTTAGAGGTCGCCCTCCTGTCTAAAGATCAAAAAGTTGCCTCGAAACGGTTGCCTCGGATAAAAAAGATCTAAGATATTAGGGTTATCACTAAGGCGTCCTACTATTGCTTTGGTGACCACATGTCCCTATAATCGAATTGACCCGAAAAACTCTAACGACGGTGCTGCCTACTTCTCAACAGTGGGATAGTAATGTCTAAAGGACATTTACACAACTTAATTTCTTTTGAGTAGGTAGAGGTTCTAAGGTACTTGCTATTTCAAAACAAAAACGACTTTTCACACTTACACTTTTTCAAACCAAGTTTTCAAACAACACTTCATGACACTCTTGAGGACTGATACAAGAGTCAAAACGAAGTTTTCAAACAAACTTTTTCAAAACCCACAAACACAAGAAAAGCAAACTCTTTTGAAAACATAGTGAGCAAGTACCTAAGAGCCCGTGGATAACCACAGATAGAAAGGGTGCTAACACCTTCCCTTTCTATAATCTACCTCCCGAACCGAGAAACATCTCGAAAAGGAATTTTGCTGTGCTTTTGTCCTTTCCTTGTTGGAGAACATAAAAGACGATGGCGACTCTTGCTTACCGCGACATTTCGCGAACCAGCATTTCAAAATAGTCAGTTTTATTTCCACCGATCACACGCAATAATTGCGATCAAATGCAAAACAACCAAGTCAGTTCTCCCACTGTATTACAGAACTAGAGACTCTGTTGGGGAGAATCTTAAAAGTGGGGTTACCTTAGAGTTAGATCACATTTACTTACTTTCATTGTTTGATTTGTTTTCTTTGCATTTATGGGTCCTCATTTGGGTTTGTATTGATCCTCTACCCGGATCGGGGAACACCTTTTAGGTAAGTAGAAATAGATTGTAGAAACTGTGCGGGGTATACCGACATGGTTGAAGCAATGGCTATGTTAGTGTGACACATTTGTTTGTACCGGTAGCTCTTGAGTAGTCAAGGAGAATACGGGGCCGCTGTGTGGTGTCATGAAACACTAACTGACCTTAGAACCTTTAATTGAACAACTTGGCCATTAGGAAGTAGTGAGATAGCCGGCTTTGGTGTAGTCCGAAGTTGGTTTATACTCGATACTACACTCATTGATATCTGAATCTTGGGATATTTCGGTCGCCAATAAAGAGGCTTGCGCTGAAACAATGTCCAATGAAGAAAGATCAATGATATTGAGATCCCTTAGAACCCGGTTACTTTCTAGGACTGGTTGAGCCAACTAAACTTCAAGAGGGTAATTGCTTGTGAACTCCATGCAAGCCTAAACCTAAGGACTTGTTTTCTTTTCTTGTGTATATATTTGTGCATAAACATCATGAAATCATTCCATGGCATTTTGCACTGACCATTTCAAGGACCTAGAGATTTACTTTTGTTCTGTTTTGTAGGACATGACTCCCGCTCGAAGAAATACTATTCAAGTCAATCTCGTGAGAGTACCTCCTCAACTCAAAGAATTAGTGTCAAGGGTTCTTGAGAATTCTTCATTCATCGAGAGACATGGTCGACTTCTCAATCTAGTTACTTCAAGCTATGATGAAGACATGATGAAGGTTCTCTTCCAATTCTTCAACCATTTACACCATTGCTTTACCTTTCCTGATTACCAGCTTGTGCCTACTATGGAAGAATTTTCTCAACTCTTGGGGATCCCTATCCTTGACCAAATACCCTTCAACGGTATTAAAAGAGACCCAAGACCTGAGGTTATTGCTCGAGCTTTACATTTGCAACGATCTGATGTTGTGGCCAATTGGGAAACGAGAAGTGGCGTCAAAGGGTTTTTGGCCAAGTTTTTGTTTGAAAGGGCTCAATTCTTTTGGGATGCTTTAGATTTATAAGCCTTTGAGGAAGTGTTGGCTCTTCTCATATATAGGATGGTTTTATTTCCCAATTCGGACCAGCTTATAGACGTGAACACAGTCAAAAAAATTTATCTCACAATCCAGTGCCCACTTTACTTGGGGATATCTTGCATTCTTTTCACTCTCGCACCATGAAGAGAAGAGGACTCCTTATGTGTTGCACTCCTCTTTTGGCTAGGTGGTTTATTTCGCACCTACCCTGATCTAATGTGAAGAACTAGCAAGGTTTAAGATGGTCTAGTAGGTTGATGTCACTCACATATTCAGATATCTATTGGTGCACGCGATCTATGGAAAGCATTACTATTATTGATCGTTGTGGGGAATTCCCTAATGTCCCTCTACTTGGCATTAGGGGAGGTATCACTTACAATCCTTGTTTGACTCTGAGACAGTTTGGGTATGCTAGGAGGGATGGCCCTCATGACGCACTTGTCCAAGGAATCTCATTTGACTACGAGAATGATGTCCAAGGTTATCATCAAAGATTCATACGAGCTTGGGGCATGATTAGCAAGGTTGATAGTAACACATTGGGACATAAGAACTCCATTCCTTTGGAGACTTATCTCAAGTGGGTGAGATCTCGCGTCCAAAACCTCATGATGCCATACCCCTCCATCTTACCTATCATCATGGAGCTTGTCGCCGAAAGAGATGTTCCATATACTGTCCTTTATCCTGATGTGCCAACTTCTCTTAAAGGTTTGCAAAGTTCTTGGATTCGGCTAAAGGAGGAGCGAGACACCTTCGAAGCCTAGTTTTATGCAAGCGAGAAGAAGACATTAGAACTCACGAGACAACTTCATGAGGAGGGGAGCTTGAATTCCTATATCGCTCCAAAGAGGAAGCATCCATAGGAAGTTTGAGCCATTATTACTGTATTTTAGTTCATTTTGTTCTTTTATTTCAATGTAAGCCTGAGAGGCATATTGTAATCAAATTGAACTTATTAATACAAATGATGATTGTCTAAACAAATTTAAATCTTATAAGTCCTTGAAATCATTTTCATACGCATTTTCATGCATCATAACATAAATAGATTTTCCACAACAGGTTTCCTTATCTCTCTATTGTTATTTTTAGTAAGATGGATATCGAACAAACAGTGAAGGACTTGCAAGCGCATAATGCCCAATTCCAAGAAACCTTGTTGACCCTGGCCAAGGGACAAATAGATATGATGACGATGCTAACAACCAAAAAGAAGACCAAAAAGAAGGCCTTCATCAACATGGGTAAGAGATTCAAAGTTCTGGTTCGTCAAGTACAGATAGTTGAAGAGTCGTCTGAAGAGGACGAAAATCAAGACGAAGAGGTAAGGAGCACTCGTGCTGGGTGTGCAAATAATCAAGCTTCTGAAGATGAAGACTACTTTGTTGAGAAATACCCACCCACCGAGGATAGATATAAGCAGTTGGAGGATAGGCTAAAAGCTGTTGAAATTCAAGCTATACCTGGTTTGGATTTTGGCGATTTGGGCTTAGTACCTGGGGTCATCATTCCCCATAAGTTCAAAATACCGATCTTCGCCAAGTATGACAGGGTTTGATGCCCGAAACTTCACCTAAGGTCTTACGTCCAGAAGATGCAGCCGCACACTTCCGACAAAAAGCTCTGGATCCACTTCTTCCAAGAGAGTCTGGCTGGGACTCAACTAGAATGGTTCTATCAATTGGAGGGTTCCTGCATCCACACATGGTCAGATCTAGCCACTGCTTTTTATCACCAGTATCAATACAATGCCAATATGGCACCAACCAGAGTCCAACTTCAAGGTATGACCATGGGTGCAAATGAGGGGTTTAAGGAGTATACACAAAAGTGGAGGGATCTTGCTGGTAGGGTCCAACCACCACTAACTGACAGAGAACTAATGGACATGTTCATGGGTACATTGACTGGCCCATTTTTCAACCTATTGATTGGCAGTTCTTCGTCTGGTTTCACCAAGTTGATATTAACTGGTGAAAGGGTAGAAAGCGGCATTAAAAGTGGAAAAATCCCAATGACATATGCTTCCACATCCAACGCTGTAAAGAAGCATTTAACTGGAAAGAAGGAAACAAATGTTGTGTATGGGGCAAGGGCCCATGCCAAGAAGGATCATCGACCCTCTGTTAATGTTGTCTTAATATCCAACCCTTTGTCTGCTCAAAGGAAATCATTCAACAATCAACAACTGGAAATTCCACGAAGACAATTCACAAAGATTAGCATGTCACTGTCCCAAGCCTTGAAACATCTGTTGAAGGACAATCTAGTGACACTGCATGATCAACCATCCAATTCGAACACTTCATCACAAAAATATAATCCTAATGCCAAGTGCGCATATCATTCAAACAGTTCTGGGCATGAAACTGATCAGTATTGGGCTCTGAAGAATAAGATTTAAGATCTGATAGATAACAAAACAATTGAATTTGATCCACCTGCTACTCCCAATGTGATAACTGCACCGATGCCAAACCATGGAAAAGGTGTTAATACAATTGATGATACCACTTTTGTTTCCTCCATTGAAGATTTAACAACTCCGTTAACTATTGTGAAGGTTAACTTTCTAAGAGCTGAGGTGTTCCCTAGTTGTTCTAAAGATTGTGTGTGCTATGATCAACAAGTAAGTGGGTGCAAGCGGTTGAAGGAAGGTGTGAAATGCCTGATAAATAGCCGTGAGATTCTGTTTGAAAAGATTCCTTCCATCAATAGTTTGACCAATAAAATTTAAGACATGTTCGTAATAACAATTTCCAATAAGCCTTTTAGGATCCCCTCAAAGGGTCCTATTAGAATTTCAAATGAACTGACCATCGCTCCTTTAATAATCAATGTCGTCGGGCCTATCCCCTATTCCTCTGAAAAATAAATTTCATGGAACTATGGTGCCGAAGTCTATTATCATGGTGTAAAACAAGATTCTTGGATCGACAAAGATGGAGATGATGTCACCAATATTACAGGTTCTAGTAAAGTGACAAGAACAGGGAGGATCTTTTCCCTTGATATCTCACCACCCGCTACTATAATACCTCTCATCTGTATAACCAATGACAAGAGTAATACCAACACTAAAGGCAAAGAGAAAGAAGGTGAGCCTGCTAGGATAGAGGCACCTACCAAAGATGCTAATGCTAAGGACCTCTCCACTCAAGAAATGGAGGAAATTCTAAAAGTCATAAAGAAGAGCGATTTCAAAATAGTGGAGCAGCTGGGGCAAACCCCCTCCAAAATTTCCATGTTGTCATTATTACTCTGTTTAGATGCTCATGCCCAGGCTCTGATCAAGTTCTTAAATAAAGCCCATGTGCCCCAAGAGACCACTGTTGACCAGTTCGAGAACTGTGTAGCAAGTTTAACGGCTGATAATGGATTAAGGTTCTCCGTAGCTGATTTAACTCCTATGGGAAGAAACCACAACAAAGCCTTACATATATCCATTGAATGCAAGGGAACCACCCTGGATCATGTCTTAGTTGATACTGGCTTGTCTCTAAATGTGTTACCCAAAGGTTCTTTGGATTGGCTAGATTGTAAAGGACTGGTGCTGAAGCCAAGAGATATTGTCGTAAGGGCTTTCGATGGGTCTAAGAGAATGGTTCATGGAGAGGTGGATCTCCCAATTAAAGTTGGCTCATAGACTTTCAATTCTACCTTTTACATAATGGACATACATCCCGCCTATTCTTGTCTGCTTGGATGCCCTTGGATCCATGGGGCAGGGGCAGTAACACCCACCCTTCATCAAAAACTAAAGTATCCAGTCAAAGAGAAGATCGTTACTGTTAGCGGTGAAGAAGAATTTAGGGTGAGCCGTCTTAATTCCTTCAAATATGTGGAAATGGGTGGAGAATTCATAGAGACTCCATGCCAGGCCTTTGAAACTGTTCCTCCTATGGTTGCTGCCACCAAAGTCTCCTCCAACATATCAAAAGCTGATGAAGTTGTTCCAAGAATGGTTTCTCTTGAGGATGCCTGTGTTATGGTCGAAGATGGGAACTGTACTATCTGGGGCCAACTTCCCGATATTCCGTTTAAAGCATATAAATTTAGGTTGGGTTTCACCATCAAAGCTCAGAAATAATTCAGGCGGTCTCACGTGGGAAAAATACCTCTCTGCGTCGGAAATCATGAAGTGAATATTGTGGAAGACTCTGATGATGAATGCACTTTCGAAGAATGGATCTACCCTACGGTCGAAGGAAAACTCAACAACTAGCAGGAAAAGGACTTCACTCCCATCTCCTTCATTGAGGAGTAATTAACGTTTACCATTTTCTGTCAATTCAAGAACTTCTGTTGGTAATCTTAACTTCAAAAACAATGACTTTTAAGCCATGTGCCTTGCCCGGGGCACTTTGGTCCATTTTGTTAAAGGGTTTTGTTGATGTTCATCTATCATATGATCATTTAATATAAACCATTGGACCTTTTGGCATTCAAATTTTTGGGTTCATTGTCTTTCTTTCCCTTTATTGCATTTTTTCTCAATAGCCATGTGTGATCGGTGGAAATAGAACTGACTGTTTTGAAATGCTGGTTTCGCGAAATGTCGCGGTAAGCAAGGGTCGCCACCGTCTTTTATGTTCTCCAACATGGAAAGGACAAAAGCACAGCAAAATTCCTTATTCGAGATGTCTCTCGGTTCGGGAGGTAGATTTATAGAAAGGGAAGGTGTTAGCACCCTTTCTATCCGTGGTTATCCACGAGCTCTTAGGTACTTGCTCTTATGTTTTCAAAAATTTGTTTGCTTTTCAAGTGTGTGTGGGTTTTGAAAAAGTTTCGTTTGAAAAATTTCTAAGTAACTCTTGTATCTGTCCTCAAGAGTGTAGGAAAAATTTGTTTGAAAACTTTTTGAAAGTGTGGGGTGCGAAAAGATGTTTTTGTTTGTTTTTGAAAGAGCAAGTACCTATGAGAATCTACCTACTCTAAGGAATTAAGTTGTGTAAGAGTCCTTTAGATAGTGCTATCCCACTATTGAGAAATAGGTAGCACCATCGTTGGAAGTGTTCGGGTCAATTCGATTATAAGGGACAGTGTGGTCACCAAAGCAATGGTAGGACACCTTAGAAGTAACCCTAATGTCCTAGATCCTTTTTATCCGAGGAAACCGTTTCGAGGCAACTGGATCTTAGACAGAAGGGCGACCTCTAAGACACCCTATACTTGATGACCACGTTCGAGGCAACGAGTAAGGCGTACCCTAGGAGTGGCATGTGCTCTGTGTGTTGTTTTTCAGTTAAGGTTATCTTGTACATGTTATTTGTGAGCTACGGATTGATTTTTATTTTTCATACATTCTTTCATGCATTTTTTAACAGTTAGGAGTGCGGAAAATAAATTGCGGAAAGATAAATCCTAACTATTACAAGGCGCGGGTCTATACATCGCCAAAAACAAGAACCCGTTTTTGAAAAGTAAATGCAGAAAATTAAAGAAAGCAATAAAATCCTAATTACTATTACATCCTCTGTACAGATACAAAAATATAATGAATAAATATATACGCGCGAATAGAAATTTAATCGGGAACGTCCTTAGGGTTTTGACCCTTTTAAGAAAAGAAATGAATTTTTTTGTCCTTTTTTGTGATTAAATGAAATTAAAATTAATAACTAATTAATTAATTTATTAAAAGAAAAATGTTTTTTTTTTGTGTTTTTATGTTTTTAATGAAAATAAAAATAAAAATAAGAAATTTAAAGTTAAAAGAAAAAAAAACCTAAGTCTAATTCATTTTTATTTATTGGAAAAGGAAATTAAAATTACCTAATTAAACTAAATCAATTTATTAGTGTTTTATTTACAAAAATAATTAATAGTGAATAATAAAAAATATTTACATTTTTTTAGTTTTTTTTGAATTTTTATGAAAAATATTAATTATGTTAATTTTGGTGGTAATAATAATAATTAAAAAAACAATTAATAAATAAATTAGAAAATATAAAACAAAAAGAAAAAAGAGTGAACCAAGGGGGGTGTTGGACCCTTAAGGAGGTGAATCTGGAAATTTAGGCCCATTAACCAGCCAAGCCACGTTGACTTTCTTGCTTGCTTATGCACAAGGTTGACCAGGAGCATGGTGTGCTTCATCTTTAGGCCACTGGATGGACGCTTGAGGACACTTGGCGTCTGGATGAGGAAGGTGTATGATGAACCTTCTTTTGGAACCTACACACAAGCATGTAAAGAAAAAAAATGTATAGAAATTTTGGGGGACCTGGGAAGAACTTACAACGCGGTATGATGGATCTTAGGACGTGGAAAGGGTTGCTTTAGCTTCAGGGGATGGCAAAGAAGAGAGTCACGTTCTCCTTTTGGCCTGAAAATGCTTGCAATACTCCTTTTGATCTCACACTTTTTTTGACACTTTTTGGATTTTGCTCTGGCCGTTTTGTGTAAAGTTCTGGTTGTGAATGAGGCTTGCAAGGCTTGTATATATAGTAATAAGTGAGAATAAGTCACATTTAGGAGCCTTTAACCATTGCAATTAAGCTTTGGATTTTGTCTTAACCACTATTAAAGGCCTTTCAAAGCTTGTTCAAAATTTGAATTTTCATGCCTAAATGAGCTTAGCACGAAATTGGTAGGTTGCAAATGCTTCATGAAGGCTATTCAAACCATAAGATACCATTTAATTAATTTTTTTAGATTTACTTGAATTATTATGGATTAAAATGAATTAAATCCAAAAAAATTAAATAAAAATAGAAAAATAATTATTTGGTCTTGAAATTGATCATGGGACAAGTGGGTGGCATGGCAAGTCTGAATCAAGTGGAAAAAAGTGGGCCCTTTTGTCAAAAATTGAAGTTTCAAGGATAGTTGACTTTTGCCATTTCACAAAAATTTCCCAACTTCTCCAATGCATATGTTGCTCAATTTTGATCATATGAACATGTTCTTGGACATTTTGGAAGGGTCTTGAAGTCCTCTAACCAATGCCTTTGGTCCCATGTCATTTTGAGTTACCAATCTCGAGTTATGGTCTTTGACTTAAAATGCCTTTTTGTTGACTTTTGAAAATGACCTATAATGTTGAAATTGATAACTTTTTGTGAGAGCATTTCTTGAACTTGGAATGTGAAGATGAGTTGTAGGAAATGTCACCCCCTTAAAAATGAGCATTGGATGGGATTTTTATGATGAACCATGAAAAAGTTATGCCTTGGTCAAGTTACAGTTGACTTTTTCAACTGTCCAAAAATGGAAACTTTTGCATCTTGATGATTGTTTGAGCCATTCTTGTGGAATCATGATCAAGATTTGATCCAATGATGATTGTGGCTTCAAAATAATATGTTGACCAAAAATTTTGACTTTTGACTGCCAAATGACCATTTTACCCCTACAGTTGATTGTGAAGCAATTAGGGTTTTTTACTATGCAACTTGACCTTGTGAGCCTTGAAACTTGACATGTAGGTGCTTGACAATGTATATGAGCATATGGGACTTTATTGAGCCCTTGAAAACCTCAACTTCCTTGAAGGAACCAAAACCCTAATTTGACTGGCTTGTGAGGATGTTTGACTGTGCAAACCTTGAGTAGACTTGAGCAAATTGAGATGATGCTTGTCAAAACTTTGAAGAATATGGGAGGGCTAATTTTGGGGTACAACAGTTGCCCCTGTTTAATCTTCTTATACCTGAGGACGTAGATTGGCTTGCGTGCCTTTCGTGATCCGAAGGTGGAAGATGATTGAACACTAGAGTGCCCAGAAATTTGCACTCATATAGTAGAATATCAGCAGTGTGATGTCGGGAATGGGCTTACAGATGCCATTTGGAGAGATGATGGATAGGAGGATGGGCTTATAGATGCCATCTGGAGGCGTGACAGAACCTTGTCGGGAATGGGCTTATAGATGCCATCTGGAGGCGTGACAGAACCTTGTCGGGAATGGGCTTATAGATGCCATTTGGAGACTGTTGGTAGGTGGATGGGCCTATAGATGCCATCTGGAGGTTGTCTGTTGAATTGTAATTTTTGTAAGTTGAAAGAGGGAACCTGTGTAGGGTTGTCTGATGATGAGCTCATGTAAAGCTGCATCTTGGAAAGAAGGACACCTGTGTAGGGTTGACTGATGATGAGCTCGTGTAAAACTGCATCTTTGGAGGAAGGAAACCTGTGTAGGGTTTACTGATAATGAGTCCGTATAAGACTGCATCTGAAATGGAGAAGGAACCTGTGTAGGGTTACTTTGATGATGAGTCCGTGTAAAACCGCATCTAGAGCTGAGAAGGAAACCTGTGTAGGATTTACTGATGACGAGTCCGTGTAAAACTACGTTTGGAGTTTGAGAAGGGAACCTGTGTGGGGTTACTTTGATGATGAGCCCGTGTAAAACTGCATCCTGGAAGAAGTAAAACTGGGTAGGGTTTCTGATGACGAGTCCGTGTAAAACTGCATCTTTGGGAAGAGAGAACCTGTGTAGGGTTTCTTTGACGACGAGCCCGTGTAAAACTACGTATGGAGAGAGAGAGAACCTGTGTAGGGTTTCTTCGGGATAAGTTCGTGTAAAACTTCTGGAGGAACCGGGGTAAGGTTACTTCGGGATAAGTCCGTGTAAGACTTCTAGAGGAACCGGGGTAAGGTCATCTTGAGATAAGTCCGTGTAAGACTTCTGGAGGAACCGGGGTAAGGTTACTACAGGATAAGTTCGTGTAAAACTTCTGGATGAACCGGGGTAAGGTCATCTTGAGATAAGTCCGTGTAAGACTTCTGGAGGAACTGGGGTAAGGTTACTTCGGGATAAGTCCGTGTAAGACTTCTGGAGGAACCGGGGTAAGGTTACTTCGGGATAAGTCCGTGTAAGACTTCTGGAGGAACCGGGGTAAGGTTACTGCAGGATAAGTTCGTGTAAAACTTTTGGATGAACTGGGGTAAGGTCATCTTGAGATAATTCCGTGTAAGACTTCTGGAGGAACCGGGGTAAGGTTACTGCAGGATAAGTTCGTGTAAAACTTCTGGATGAACCGGGGTAAGGTTATCTTGAGATAAGTCCGTGTAAGACTTCTGGAGGAACCGGGGTAAGGTTACTTCGGGATAAGTCCGTGTAAGACTTCTGGAGGAACCGGGGTAAGGATACTTCGAGATAAGTCCGTGTAAGACTTCTTGATGAACCGGGGTGAGGTCATCTTGAGATAAGTCCGTGTAAGACTTCTAGAGGAACCGGGGTAAGGTTACTGCAGGATAAGTTCGTGTAAAACTTCTTGATGAACCGGGGTAAGGTCATCTTGAGATAAGTCCGTGTAAGACTTCTTCTGAAAGAAAAGGAACCGGTGTAGGGTTGCCTGATGATGAGTTCGTGTAAAACTACATCTGAGGTTGAGAAGGAACCGTTGTAGGGTTGCCTGTTGATGAGCCCGTGTAAGACTTCTTCTGAAAGAAAAGGAACCGGTGTAGGGTTGCCTAAGGATGATCAAGTAGATAATTGTCCTGTTTGGTTTCGGATATTAACCCACGATCAGTCGTCCACAGAATTTTCCTGGCTTGTTACCGGTGTTGATCTGGAGCTGTAAAGGTAATCATCTTTTGATTGACTTTTTCCTGAAAAGGAAAAGTATTAGTCGTATGCAATGTCATGATGCATGAATTGCATGATTTTAAGATGTTCTCAAAAATAAATGAGATTTGTGTTGTATGATGCGTATGCATGCTATAATGTATGAAGATGTGATGTTTATGAATGTATTCTTGTCTGAAAATAAATCCTTGACGAATGCCGGGAGTTTGAATCCTGGGCTGATGTTGAAGAGTAGAGTTCTTCGTTTCCGCTGGGGATGATGATTGCAAGAATAAACCGATAGGAGAAGATGACTCCGTTGGGGAATAATCCTGGTGAAGATATTACTCTGCGGGGAGTCACTCTGTAGGGAGAGATACTTCGCTGAGGTTTGATGATAACTCCGCTGGGGATACCGTTGATAAGCTTTGTAGAGGGAATTGATGAACTCTGCTGGGGGGTAGGAAGAACTTCGCCGAGGACGATCTTTCCGTGGTAATTGGCTGAGGATAACCCAGTTATAAGCTCTGGGGCTGAGGATAACCCAGTTATAAGCTCTGGGGCTGAGGATAAACCAGTTATAAGCTCTAGTGGGGAATAACCTTTGAATAAAACCGGGGAGATGCGTTCGTGCTCTGCAGGTGATAAGCTTCCGGAATCTACTGGGGATAAGCTTCCAGAATCTACTGGGGAGATGGTTTAACTCTCCTGGGGAGACTTTTGAGATTGTACTGGGGAGTGGCTCCACTGGGTGTCTGGATTCCGCCGGGGAACAATCTTATATTAAGACTGCCGAGGATGCTTGTTAAGGAATATCTGCATACTCCGCTGGGGAATGTTGAGATTTTCTGGGGATACCCAACTTCCTTAAGGCTGACAGTAGACTAACTCTGCTTGGGGAGAGCGTTGTTGACTTGTTTGAGATACTGTACCTCGTCAGGGTTGACGGGAGACCAAATCTGCTCGGGGGAGAGTATTGTTGAATCTTATTTTACTCTACGGGGAGTGAAGGTATCTTGGTCACGTTCTTCAGCTGAACCTACCTTAGTACCTTGGTGGACAGAGCAACTAGTTCGCTTAGACAACTCATATTGCCCCTGTTTCTGTGGGAGAAGATACTTGTGGAGGCGCTTGATGACTGCCGGTTGACAAATCTTCTTCTGGTAGGCAAGTGACGAGATGACGGGACATAGTCGTACGCTTTTGATCCCTAACTTTTGCCTGGACTTCTCTTTCGGGTTTTCAGTCCATCGGGATACCCATTTTTGCCCAAGCCGCCTTTTCAGGTTTTCGACTTGCCGGGTGTACAGATTTTTCTATTTCATCCCTTATTTTTCCCGAACCCTTTTGGTTCGCCGGGAAGCCCTTATTTTTGCCTAGGTGTGTCAACCTAGCGGGTCTTTAATTATGCGCAGTATTTTTCGACTATGTCCTTGCTCTCAGGGTGAAGGGAGTTGTCACTGTCAGTAGTGCAGTGTTACCATGCCACCAGAAGATCTTTGTTTGATCGTCCAATGCCCCACGTGATCCAGATGGAGATTTGCCCCAAGCTGGTTGGCCTTTTGAGATATTCTCCGAATCTTGACCTAACTGCCCCAGATGATGGACAATGATCATGCCATGCCCCTTACTTGGAGGTGCTTTTGTTCGTCAGATATTCTTTGTGCGAACTTCTATGATGTTCAAACAAATAGTCATATGCAATCAATGTTATATTAAAAATGCAAAGCTTATGTCTGTCTTGAAGTTTTTGAAAATGCATTTTTTCAGTAAAACAAGCAAATTATGTAACATGTGATGTCAACTCAAGATTTTACAGCGAGCCTTAAGGAGTCAGGATACCTTTGTAACAGTATGCTTTCGAATTAACCCATGCTTCAGCTAGGACTTTTAAAGGTTATAACGTGGCTTGGTTCACGGCTTAAGAAACAAAGGATAAAGGCTCAAGTTTATTTGTACCCACCCGCTCTTCGTGATGTTCTTCAAACCTAAACTCAGATGATCATGCATTAGACCTTGTTTGAGTCTTTGTCCTGATATTCCGATGATGGTTCAGATTTTGACAATTTAGAATAGGTAGTCATTTCTTTTTGTTGAGGGTTTGTAGGACCTCTTTCTTTTTTGATTTCGTTATCCCTGTTTTTTGCCTGAACTGTTTCTTTCATGATCACAGTCAGTGGGATGCCCCAGTTTTGTAAGTCTCCTTCATAGGTTTTGACTTAATGGGCTTTTATTTTTGGGAGATAATGACTGCCTGTCTTTATGATTATTCGGAGCCATCACTGTCTTTTGTTTTGTAAGGATTCCTTTGGTGCCATTCGTTGTGCACTTGGATCAGCTGAGAGAACTAACCTGCCCCAGGTTATGATTAAGGGTTTTAATTTTCAAAAAGAAAACTCCTACTTCTTTGGCTCAAAGGGGTTGACGAGGGATTATCATCCTCATAACTCCAGTGTTTAGGAATTGAAACAATGCCTATACCTCATCAGTGGGGTCTGTTCAAAAGCATACTGTAGATCGTGGTATCGTTTTCGTCATCCTCCCTCAAGAGGCTTAGAATTATTAATTGAGAGTTGACGTCAAAAAATGAAAGCAGTTTGAATATAGCGAATGCGAATATATTGATTCAAAACAGACATATGCGATGCATTGATAAAGTAAAACAGTTTGACATGAACAAATGTTTGAACAATCAAAGAAAAAATACAACTTGAACATCCGAATGAACAAAAGCTTCTTAGTTTGCACTTGTCATCTCAGATGGAAGATTCTCAGCAGAAGATTTTCATTTTGCCTCCCGACATGAACTCCAGCACCCTTCCGTCGATCAAGTCCTGGATCTTATTCCTCAAGCTCCAACAGTCGTCAGTGTCATGTCCAGGACTGTCAGAATGGTAGGCACACCTTTCATAAGGATTGTATTTTAGGGAGGTTATGTTGAGAGTCTTAGGAGGATCCTTTAAAGCAATCAACTTGACCTCCAACAAGCGTCTCAGTATCAGTGATGATGGTATACCAGTCTCCGAGAAATGTCTTCCAGACGTATTTCGCTTACGCCGATTATCCTATTGATGCTGGTGAGGTTGATGCTGGGCTTGTGACCCTGAAGCAAACTGAGGAGATTTTCCCCGGTCTTCTTGCCCCACAGGTGGTTGAATGATGGCTTTCTCTTCAACCTTAGATGTTTGCCCCAGTTGGTTATCCCGAAGCAGTTGGTTGATTAGAACCCTGAGCTCTCCTTGTTTTTGAGATAAGTCTTGGACAAGAGCCATTTGCCCCAGCATCTGGGTTCTCATTGTATCCAACTCAGCTTATAGACGTTTCAGCCGTTCGTCCCTATCGTCTTCAGGACTGTTCCTGACCAAATTCCCCATGATGAGTGTTCTCAGCTCTTCCTACCCCTTGGATAGGTTTAGGAGGATTGCCTTGAACCGAGTCTCTTGAGCATAAAGATCCTGATTGTCTTGTTGGGAAGCCATTGCTGAAATAAACAGCGACGAAGGTAAGTGACCTGTCAAAAGGGTACCTGCAATGCAATGATATGTATGTATGCATGCAATGTTTTCAAGGATCTCGCGGGGTAAACAGAGAAACTTGTTAGAATTTGAATTCGGTAGCTTGATTGAAGGAATTTCATGTTGCCGAGAGTCCTTCTTCAAGAGTCAAGGCTCACCATATCGAGTGGGTCATAGCCCCCGACTCAAGTCATTAACCTTGGCTAGAGGAAAATAAATCCCCTTTTCCCCTTGCTAGACATTAGATTCACCATGACCTGCATCACAACCCTTGAGATCCTTGAAATGGATTAGTCCTTATGTAGGATGTATGCAATGACATGATGGCATGATGTTATGCTATGCGTGGGGTGATGTAAATGAACCCTGTTATGAGTCCAGATTAAGGACTGTAAACAAAACCTGCAAGAAACTCATGTGTTAGGTAACAAGAATGTGCAAGTAGTCCAAGTTTAAAGGCACACAAGTCACACAAGACAACCCTTAGAGTTTAGGCCAGCATGAAGTTCAGGTACTACCCTCTTTCAGTTTCGTTGGTTAAGACCTGTCCTATCAAAAGTAACCGGGTTCTAGAGGATCCCAATATCACTGACTACCCTCAATCGGTCATAACTCCAGTGTCGCAATCTTTTCTTGCGGCCAGAACCATCGCGAGAGTTTAGCCTCAATGGGTGTAGCATACTGCTACTGTTCTATGGCCAAGTTGGGTCACATTAGGGTTCTAAGGTCGGTTGGTGCTTAATGACTCCTCAGAACACCTATATTCTCCTCGTTGCAACACAAGGGATATCGATACAGACCAAGGTGCCACACCAACGTAGCCACTGCTTCACCCGTATCGGTCTACGCCGGACAGGTCCCTCACAGCTTATGCTACCTAAAAGGGTATCCCCAGATTCGGGTTAGGATCTATGAAACTCCGATGCAAAGCCCACAACTATAAATCAATCAAAGAAAAGCAATTGAAAACATAATTATGATCTAATCCTAAGGTACACCTCACTTTCAGTATCCCCAGCAGAGTCGCCAGTTCTGTGATCGGTGGAAATAGAACTGACTGTTTTTTTTAGCTGGTTTCGTGAAATGTCGCGGTAAGCAAGATTCGCCACCGTCTTTTATGTTCTCCAACATGGAAAGGACAAAAGCACAGCAAAATTCCTTATTCGAGATGTCTCTCGGTTCAGGAGGTAGATTTATAGAAAGGGAAGGTGTTAGCACCCTTTCTATCCGTGGTTATCCACAGGCTCTTAGGTACTTGCTCTTATGTTTTCAAAAATTTGTTTGCTTTTCAAGTGTGTGTGGGTTTTGAAAAAGTTTCGTTTGAAAAATTTCTAAGTAACTCTTGTATCTGTCCTCAAGAGTGTAGGAAAAATTTGTTTGAAAACTTTTTGAAAGTGTAGGGTGCGAAAAGATGTTTTTGTTTGTTTTTGAAAGAGCAAGTACCTATGAGAATCTACCTACTCTAAGGAATTAAGCTGTGTAAGAGTCCTTTAGATAGTGCTATCCCACTATTGAGAAATAGGTAGCACCATCGTTGGAGATGTTCGGGTCAATTCGATTATAAGGGACAGTGTGGTCACCAAAGCAATGGTAGGACACCTTAGAAGTAACCCTAATGTCCTAGATCCTTTTTATCCGAGGCAACCGTTTCGAGGCAACTGGATCTTAGACAGAAGGGCGACCTCTAAGACACCCTATACTTGATGACCACGTTCGAGGCAACCAGTAAGGCGTACCCTAGGAGTGGCAGGTGCTCTGTGTGTTGTTTTTCAGTTAAGGTTATCTTGTACATGTTATTTGTGAGCTACGGATTGATTTTTATTTTTCATACATTCTTTCATGCATTTTTTAACATTTAGGAGTGCGGAAAATAAATTGCGGAAAGATAAATCCTAACTATTACAAGGCGCGGGTCTATACATCGCCAAAAACAAGAACCCGTTTTTGAAAAGTAAATGCAGAAAATTAAAGAAAGCAATAAAATCCTAATTACTATTACATCCTCTGTACAGATACAAACATATAATGAATAAATAAATACGCGCGAATAGAAATTTAATCGGGAACGTCCTTAGGGTTTTGACCCTTTTAAGAAAAGAAATGAATTTTTTTGTCCTTTTTTGTGATTAAATGAAATTAAAATTAATAACTAATTAATTAATTTATTAAAAGAATTTTTTTTTGTGTTTTTATGTTTTTAATGAAAATAAAAATAAAAATAAGAAATTTAAAGTTAAAAGAAAAAAAACCTAAGTCTAATTCATTTTTATTTATTGGAAAAGGAAATTAAAATTACCTAATTAAACTAAATCAATTTATTAGTGTTTTATTTACAAAAATAATTAATAGTGAATAATAAAAAATATTTACATTTTTTAGTTTTATTTGAATTTTTATGAAAAATATTAATTATGTTAATTTTGGTGGTAATAATAATAATTAAAAAAAACAATTAATAACTAAATTAGAAAATATAAAACAAAAAGAAAAAAGAGTGAACCAAGGGGGGTGTTGGACCCTTAAGGAGGTGAATCTAGAAATTTAGGCCCATTAACTAGCCAAGCCACGTTGACTTTCTTGCTTGCCTATGCACAAGGTTGACCAGGAGCATGGTGTGCGTCATCTTTAGGCCACTGGATGGACGCTTGAGGACACTTGGCGTCTGGATGAGGAATGTGTATGGTGAACCTTCTTTTGGAACCTACACACAAGCATGTAAAGAAAAAAAATGTATAGAAATTTTGGGGGACTTGGGAAGAATTTACAGCGCGATATGATGGATCTTAGGACGTGGCAAGGGTTGCTTTAGCTTCAGGGGATGGAAAAGAAGAGAGTCACGTTCTCCTTTTGGCCTGAAAATGCTTGCAATACTCCTTTTGATCTCACACTTTTTTTGACACTTTTTGGATTTTGCTCTGGCCGTTTTGTGTAAAGTTCTGGTTGTGAATGAGGCTTGCAAGGCTTATATATATAGTAATGAGTGAGAATAAGTCACATTTAGGAGCCTTTAACCATTGCAATTAAGCTTTGGATTTTGTCTTAACCACCATTAAAGGCCTTTCAAAGCTTGTTCAAAATTTGAATTTTCATGCCTAAATGAGCTTAGCACGAAATTGGTAGGTTGCAAATGCTTCATGAAGGCTATTCAAACCATAAGATACCATTTAATTAATTTTTTTAGATTTACTTGAATTATTATGGATTAAAATGAATTAAATCCATAAAAATTAAATAAAAATAGAAAAATAATTATTTGGTCTTGAAATTGATCATGGGACACGTGGGTGGCATGACAAGGCTGAATCAAGTGGAAAAAAGTGGGCCCTTTTGTCAAAAATTGAAGTTTCAAGGATAGTTGACTTTTGCCATTTCACAAAAATTTCCCAACTTCTCCAATGCATATCTTGCTCAATTTTGATCATATGAACATGTTCTTGGACATTTTGGAAAGTTATTGAAGTCCTCTAACCAATGCCTTTGGTCCCATGTCATTTTGAGTTACCAATCTCGAGTTATGGTCTTTGACTTAAAATGCCTTTTTGTTGACTTTTGAAAATGATCTATAATGTTGAAATTGATAACTTTTTGTGAGAGCATTTCTTGGACTTGGAATGTGAAGATGAGTTGTAGGAAATGTCATCCCCTTAAAAATGAGCATTGGATGGGATTTTTCTGATGAACCATGAAAAAGTTATGCCTTGGTCAAGTTACAGTTGACTTTTTCAGCTGTCCAAAAATGGAAACTTTTGCATCTTGATGATTGTTTGAGCCATTCTTGTGGAATCATGATCAAGATTTGATCCAATGATGATTGTGGCTTCAAAATAAGATGTTGACCAAAAATTTTGACTTTTGACTGCCAAATGACCATTTTACCCCTACAGTTGATTGTGAAGCAATCAGGGTTTTTGACTGTGCAACTTGACCTTGTGAGCCTTGAAACTTGACATGTAGGTGCTTGACAATGTATATGAGCATATGGGACTTGATTGAGCCCTTGAAAACCTCAACTTCCTTGAAGGAACCAAAACCCTAATTTGACTGGCTTGTGAGGATGTTTGACTGTGCAAACCTTGAGTAGACTTGAGCAAATTGAGATGATGCTTGTCAAAACTTTGAAGAATATGGGAGAGAAAATTTTGGGGTACAACACCATGTACCTTACATGCATACACACACACTTGAAAATATTCATCCACTTCGGATCTCATTGGTCATGACTCTACTATTTCCAGTTATGATTTCAGATATCCAGTTAACCGAGCCGAAGATGAAGGCGAGGAAGATTGTGAAATACCAGGAGAATTAGCCAGACTTCTAATGCAAGAAGAGAAAGCTATTCAATCTCACGAAGAGTCGGTCGAAGTTATCAACTTAGGTACGGAGATAGATAAAAGAAAGGTCAAGATCGGCGCCAACCTAAAAAATGATATTAAGAGCAGATTGGTTCAGATGTTACATTACTATGTTAAAGTGTTTTCTTGGTCGTATGAAGATATGCCCGGGTTGGATACCGATATTGTGGTTCATCGTCTGCCAATGAAGAAAGATTGTCCTCATGTTATGCAAAAGGTTCGTCGCATGCGGCCTGACATGTCCGAATAGATAAAAGCCAAGGTAATGAAGAAGTTTGATGCAGGTTTTCTGGCTGTCACATCTTATCCTCAATGTGTGGAAAACATGGTCCCCGTGCCAAAGAAAGATGGAAAGGTTCGCATGTGTGTGGATTATAGAGATCTGAATAGGGCAATCCCCAAGGATGATTTCCCTCTACCATATATTGACGTCTTGGTTGACAACACCGCTCAACACAAAGTCTTCTCCTTCATGGATGAATTTTCAGGCTACAACCAAATCAAGATGGCTCCCGAAGACATGGAAAAGACCACCTTTGTTACACAATGGGGCACATTTTGCTACAAAGCTATGCCATTCGGATTAAAGAATGCAGGGGAAATATATCAAAGAGCTATGGTATCATTATTTCATGATATGATTCATCATGAAATAGAAGTCTATGTGGATGATATGATTGCATAACCCTAATAAATGCACATTCAGAGTAAGGTCTGGAAAGCTTCTAGGTTTTGTCGTCAGTGGAAAAGGCATCAAAGTCAATCCTGCAAAGGTAAAATCCATTCAAGAAATGCCAGTCCCCCGTTATGAAAAGGAGGTCAGAGGATTCTTAGGTCATCTTAATTACATTGCTCTCTTTATCTCTCACTTAACTGCTACTTGTGAGCCAATCTTCAAACTCTTGAAGAAAGATCGAGGAGTCAAATGGAACGACGACTGCCAAGCTGCCTTCAACAAAATTAAGGAATATTTACAAGAGCCTCATATCCTCATGCCTCCAGTTAAAGGAAGACCTTTAATCATGTACTTGACTATGCTAGAGAATTATATGGGGTGTATGTTGGGCCAACATGACGAGTCTGGCCAAAAAGAGCATGCAATTTACTACCTGAGCAAAATGTTTACCGACTGTGAAACCAAATATTCACTACTCGAGAAAACTTGTTGTGCTCTGGCATGGGCTGCTATCCAGATAAGACAGTATATGTTGACTCACACCACTCTATTGATCTCTAAAATTGACCCTATCAAATACATCTTCGAAAATCCCGCTCTCTCCGGACGGATAGCTAGATGGTAAATGATTCTGACTGAATATGACATCCAGTATACAACACAAAAGGCCATCAAAGGAAGTATATTAGCAGATCATTTGGCTCACCAAGCTGTTGATGACTATCAATCTATGAACTTTAACTTCCCATATGAGAATATCATGTTAGTGACCGACTTTGCAAAACTCAGACTGTATGATGGACCTGAACAAGGATCCTGATGGACTATGGTTTTTGATGGGGCTTCCAACACTCTGGGTAATGGAATTGGTGCTGTGATAATTTTCCCTGAAGGTTGCCACACTCCTTTCACTTCTAGATTATGCTTCGATTGTACGAAAAACATGGCTGAGTACGAAGCATGCATCTTAGGTCTAAAGGCTGCCATTGACTTGAGGATCAAACATTTGGGTGTATTTGGAGATTTTGCTCTGGTAATTAGCCAAGTAAAGGGAGAATGGGACACCAAGCATCCTAACCTAATTCCATATAAAGAGTTTGTGTTAACTTTGATTCCATACTTCGAGGAGATCATCTTTGAGCATTTCCCTAAGGAGGAAAATCAGTTAGCCGATGCTTTGGCCACAATGTCTTCCATGTTCAAGGTCAAATGGGACAATGAAGCTTCTATGATAACAATAGAAAGATTCGATGAACCTGCACACTGCTATGAGTTTGAAACTGACGAAGAGAAACCATGGTACCATGAGGTGAAAAGATATCTTGAAGCACAAGAATATCCCGAAGGGGCTTCCGTCAATGATAAGAAATTTTTGCAAAGATTTCCAGCCAAATTCTTTCTAAGAAACGGAATCCTATATAAGCGCAACCATGATTCTACTCTACTCTGATGTGTGGACAAGAAGGAGGCAAAGAAAATTATGGAAGACATGCACGATGGCCTCTTTGGGACCCACTCTTAGTGGATATACTATGGCCAAGAAAATCCTGAGGGCTGGTTACTATTGGTCCACGATGGAAACTGATTGTCATCATCACTCAAGGACTTGCCACAAGTGTCAAATCTAAGGTGACAAGGTCCATTTACCACTTATTCTCCAAAATGTCATGACTGCTCCGTGGCCGTTTGCAATGTGGGGCATTGACATGATTGGAGAAATCAAACCTACTGCCTCAAATGGACATTATTTCATCCTTGTTGCCATTGATTACTTTACCATGTGTGTCGAAGTTGCTTCATATGCTTCAGTTACCAAGAACGTTATAGCCAGGTTCATCAAGCATAACCTTATTTGCTGTTACGGTATCCCCGAGAGGATCATCACTGACAATGGAACCAACCTAAACAATGCTATGATTACCGAACTTTGTACTCAGTTCAAAATCAAGCATCACAATTCTTCTTCGTACAGACCCAAGATGAATGGCGCAGTGGGAGCTGCCAATAAAAATATTAAGAAGATTGTGCAAAAGATGGTGGTAACCTACAAAGATTGGCATGAGATATTACCATTTGCTCTCCATGGCTATCGTACTTCGGCTCGCACATCAACTGGGGAAACTCCTTTCTCTTTGGTCTATGGCATGGAAGTCGTCTTACCTATAGAAGTTCAAATTCCTTCTTTAAGGATAATGAAAGAAGCAAGTCTAGGTGAAGATGAATGGATTCAGACTAGGTTGGATCAGCTGAACCTGATTGACAAGAAGCAACTGGCTACTATTTGCCATGGTCAGATGTATCAAAAGAGTATGATCAAAGCTTTCAACAAAAAGATCAAACCTTGAGTGTATCAGACTTGAGATTTGGTAATAAAGCGCATCATTCTTCCTCAAGGAGATCCCAGAGGAAAATGGACTCTCACTTACGAAGGGCCATTTGTTGTTAAGAAAGTATTCTCTGGCAGTGCCATGATGCTAACTACTATGGACGGCGAAGATTTTTTGCATCTTGTGAACGCGGACATAGTCAAAAAATACTACGCATAAAAGTGACCTGCTAGGTTGACATACCTAAGTAAAAATAAGGGCATCCTGGCAAACCAAAGAGGTTCGATCAAAAGTTAGGGATATATACAAAAGATTGTACACCCGACAGGTCGAAAACCTGAAAGGGCGACTTGGGCAAAAATGGGTATCCTGGTGGGATGAAAACCCAAAAGGGAGGTCCAGGCAAAATATAAGGATTAAAGCGTATGATTATGTCCCGTGGGATCCCTACAGTCAGTTTTATTACCAAAAATCTAAAGTTCAAATGGTCTAAAATCAATCCAATCGACTTTTTTCAACGACAAAGGTTTACTCGAAGACGTAAAGGCAATAGTAGAGTGGGGACAATGTGATCACTTTCACATGGCTATTATTTTTGTTTTCACTATGTACACTTTTCATTTCTTTTGGAGATTTCCTCTTACTAGGATTTCTGTCTCTTTGTACAAAAAGCCTATTCATGGGCAAAACATCAATACAAATATACTTTGAAGTAAAAACCTTTTATTTTTCTGTTTTGAGTGCAAAGATGTCCAATGACTAAAATTGAATGAACATATGCACATGAACATGATTAAACTTTTATAAAACATATGCTTTAAAAAAGTGACAAACATCTCCTTAATTGCATTCAAGGCATCCCCACAGGGTTATTACATTAGCATTATCCTCACAAATTTGGATTCATAAACTCCTCAGCCAGAGTTTCAATCTCTGGAAAACCCTCTTCCCAACTGAGTTGGTCATAACAAGAAGTCTTGAGGAGTTCTTTCCAAAGAATACATCTCCCCCAGCAGCTCGTTAAATATTCCTCTCAACAGGGTTTATTTCCCCAACAAATAGCAAAATTCCCTAGCTGATTTTGTCTTCCCTGACTGAGTATGTCCTCTCGAGCTTGAGTTTTCCTCTCAGACTATTACAAATTAAGGGACCAAAACCCCTAATCCCTAGTGAAGTCACCAACATAGTCTTTTCTATCTCTGAAAGTTGCTGAAAAGCTTGGAACCCAACCAGATAACAGTCAACTTCATTCTTTCAAGCAAGTTATTACGAAGCCTGGACCCGACCAGATACTAGTTTAACTTCACCCTACTCCCAACTTACTATGAAGACTGGATCCGACCAGATAACAGTAAACCATAATCCCAAGTTACTAAAGCCTGGACCCGACCAGATAATTGTTTAACTTATCCTATTGCTGAAACCTATACCCAACTAGATAACAGTTTAAATGGCTGAAACCCAGACCCGACCGGATAACAATAAATCTCAATTTTAAATGGCTGAAACCTGGAATCAACCAGATAACAGTTTAAATGTCTGAAACCCGGACCCGATCGGATAACAGTAAATCTCAATTTTAAATGGCTGAAACCTGGACCCAACCAGATAACAGTTTGAGTTTCTAAAACTTGGACCTGATCGAATAACAGTAAATCTCAATTTTAAATGGTTGAAACATGGACCCAACTAGATAACAGTTTGAGTTTCTAAAACCCAGACCCGACCGGATAATAGTAAATCTCAATTTTAAATGGCTGAAACCTGGATCAAACCAGATAACAGTTTAAGTCTCTGAAACCTGGACCCGACCGGATAACAGACAATCTCATTTTTAAGTTACTAAAGCCTGGACCCGACTAGATAATAGTTTAACTTCTTCAATGGCTGAAACCTGGACCCGACCAGATAACAATTTGAGTTTCTGAAACCCGGACTCGGCCGAATAATAGTCAATCTCATTTTTAAGTTACTAAATCCTGGACCCTACCAGATAATAGTTTAACTTCATTAATTGCTTAAACTTGGACCCGACCAGATAACAGTTTGAGTCTCTAAAACCTAGAATTTGACCAGATAACAGTTAACTTCTTTATCCCCAACAAGTTGTTGTGAAGCATGGAATTTGACCAGATAACAACTAACTTTCAAGAGATAACTCCCCAGTAGACCAACGGAAAACTAAAACTCCTGAACTCTTTTCCCCAAGCAAGAATCAACACTCTTCATAGAGTCTTCTCAAACAAATTAACATTCCCATCAGAAACATCCTAAAACAAAGTCTGAAGAGGAGCATACTCTTCATTCCCAACAGTAGTCAGAGATTCAGCTTCCCAAAGCTCCCCAGCATTTGTCAAGGATTTATTTTCCCAGACAAAGATACACTTCAATCATATTTCACCTTCATACATCATATAGCATACCCATACAACATAATCTCATTTATTTTGAGAACATCATTACGCCATGCATACTTATGCATGCAACTAACCCTCTTCCTTGCAGGAAAAGACACGCGAAACAAAGACCTTTTCTATCACCATGGTGGCATTTGTAAGCCCATTTACAACAACTCCCCATCATCTCTCTAAATGGCATTCATAAGCCCATTCCAATTCAACACGTCATCAAGGGAAAATTTCTGGGCACTTTAGTTTTCAATCATCTTTCTCCTTCAAGTCACGAAAGGCAGATCTTCCAATCTCACTCTTCAGGCTCGAGAAGATTGATCAGGGGCAGTTGTTGTACCCCAAAATTTGTCCTCTCATTTCTCAAGGCATTTTCTCACAAGGATTTTCAAAAGTTTAAGTGTGCACAAATACAATTGGGCTCTCCATCATCAAATTAAAGAAGAGAAAGTATGCTTCAATCCATAAGCTTAAATGGAGCATTTGGCTCCTTCGAGCAAGCTTTGGTTCACAAGCTTCTATTGAAATAATGGCCTTCTTAGATGCATGTTTAATTCACCAGTTTTCGAGTGGGCATATGGCCTCCTTCAAACTTGCTTCAAATTCCCAAGCTTCGATTAAGACAATGGCATTTTGCATGTTTTCCTAATATAATATTCGATGGAACAATTAGTTATCTTCATGCTAGCTTCGACTGGGCATTGTTTCCCTTTGAAACAGCTTCCTTCGATTCATAAGATAAAGGCCTCATGTTGGTGTCCTTCGATTCAAAAGTTAGTGGCTTCCTATTAGCTTCTTTCGATTTAAGAAGGAAATGTCCTTCTGAAAGCTTCCTTCAATTCAGAAGGAAATGGCCTTCTGAAACCGTCTTTTGATTCAAAGCAAATACCTCTTGAATGCTTGCTTCACAAAGCAAATAGATCCTGCATGCAAGCTTCGATTCTGAGAGAAATACCTCCTGAATTCTTGCTTCACAAAGCAAATAGCTCCTACATGCATGCTTTGATTCAGAGAGCAATACCTCATGAATGCTTGCTTCACAAAAAAATACCTCCTGCAGGCATGCTTTGATTCAGAAGCCAGTGCCCCCCTACATGTTGGTTTCGATTCACAAAGCAGTGGGCTCTTCCCTCATGCTTGCTTCGTTTATACCCTTAAACCCTTTAACACCCATAACTTCTGCACTATGACACCCAATTTGGTGGCCCATTCGAAGGACTTACCATGGGTGAACATTTAGTTTTGCCTGCTTTTGAGTCTGGTCGAAGGTTTGGACCTAAGTGATCAAAGCAGAAGGACTCAAAGTGGCATATTCAACTAAAGAGGGCCCATTCAAAGAATACATGGTTGGTCCATTCGAAGGACACATAACTGGTGGGAACGAATGTTGCTTTGTTTAGTATGGTTGGAAGTTGTGGAAGGATGGAGGATTCGATTCAAAGAATCAAGTGGAAAATAAGATCCATAGGCCAGGCTACATGATTTTTCTTTTTAGGCCTCTAACTTGTGCCTCACTCCATATTAAATTGTTTACCAAGCCAACTTGCTCTTAATGACATCATTACCTTTTTCAGAAATTTTTTGAGCCTTGCGACTGTCTCTTATGCACACATGTCCCCTATAAGCTAGGAGCCACCCATCTAAACCATTAATTATAGTATTTTTATCTGGGGATCATAAAAAGTTGACACAAGTGGATGTTTACCTTTCAAACAAACTATATTTTATCATTCCATAAATCTGTTCACTCCAAATTTTTTCTCTATAAATAGAGAGTTTATTTTCAAATCAACTGACAGATTTTGACTGTGTGAAAGGAATCTTCAAAAAACTCTCAAACACTCAAAACTCTCAAACACACTTAACACCCTCTCAAAACCAGAATCTAAAGAAACACCACACTTGTTTCTTCCCCTTCGAATCCAAGAACACCCAGGGAATAACTCAAGTCCAAAACCCACATTCCATCTTCAAGCAAGGTAAGTCCTCTTAACCTTAAACCTTTCGTTTCAAGCATAACATGTGAATAACCATTTATTTTCGTTTCAAGCATTATCATTACCCTTTGGTTTGTCTTCATTTTCACCTTCTTTGTTTGTTTTCTTTGCTAATATTTTGGTTTATTTTCTTTGTTTATCAAACATATTTTAGGAACTAATCTGGCCATGAAACAATATTAGCATGACCTCAACCCATTATGCTATTTAAACCCAAATGAAAGAAAACAGGAAGAAGGATGTGTGAATTGAAGCTTTATGCTTCACCCCATGCTGCTATCTAACCTCAAACAAAAGGGGTTTGGTCGAAGGATACATATTCATGCTGCTTTGCAGGTCCAATCGAAGGAAGCAAAGAAAAGGGCGTGATCGAAGGATACATATTCATGCTTCTTTGTAGGTCTAATCGAAGGAAGCGGAGAAAATGGTGTGATCGAAGGATACATATTCATGTTGCTTTGTAGGTCCAATCGAAGGAAGCAAATAAAAGTGTGTGATCAAAGGATACATATTCATGCTGCTTTGCAGGTCCAATCGAAAGAAGCCAGGAAGAGTTGAATCGAAGGACGCTTACTGCCTGGATTGAAGGACTTGTATTCCTTTCCTTTATTTTGTTTTTCCTTTATTTTTCTTGTTATTCAATATGGTTGTAGTAGTGTAGGATATTTATTTTCTGCATTTTTATTGCTTTATATAAATGTTAATAATTATGATATATGGAAAGATAAAACCAACAAGTAGACCACCCTAATCAAAGACTAAATGCATACAATCAAACTCACGTTGCATACATGCATCTCTTGGTTAAACTTACTTGTTGCTTGGGAAAATAGTCATGTCCCTCGCATATGGGCGTTTTAGCAAAGACCCTCAATAAAAGATCGTAGTCCCTCGATGACCCTCGATGTTGCCTTTCGGTAAACAATCTAGTCCCTAAATGAAAATTCCTAAAACGTCCCATAGGTTGCCTTTTATGACTATACAAATGACTCACGCTCGTCCCTTTACATCCAACGATGGGGCTTCTTATCAATCAAATGGTAAGATAGCAACATCTAAAGGAGGGGGAAAAGAACAAAGACCTTTTGAGTAGGTAGGAAGCTCGTAGTTGCTTGCTCATAAACTAAAACCATTTCCACACTTACACTTTCAAAACATCTTCAAAAACAAACATCTATTTGAAATATTTTCAAAAACCAACACTTTGTATACATTCTTATAGAGACGAGAATCATTATAAATTTGCTGAAACAAAGGCATTTTGCAAAATATTTTTAAACGTATACCACAAAGCACATTTCCAAACAAAGCAAGCGATCTAGCCAGCGACTAAGAGTCTATAGACAACTATGGATGAAAAGGATGTTAATACCTCCCCTTTTCATAACTTACCCCCCGAACTCAAGAAAATATCTCTAAAGGTCTTTCCTGTTTTTTTCACCCTTTCCTTTATTGGATAAAAGAAAAGTCGATGGTGACTCTTGCTATTCACAACAATTATGATCAAACGCAAAACAACCAAATCAGTTCTCCCACCGTATTACACACTCTATAATTAATTGTTTACATAACTGATTGATCTATGATCCAAGTGCTTGAGCCAATGTCCAAGTGATTATTCCATTTTTGGCACAAAGTTAACATTGCCATTCTTGAAAAGTTGCTTTATACACAATGTCAACTCTCCTTGAGGCCATACATTGTTGCTTTTGATTCTAAAACATTTCAAAGCATGAAGAAACCATCTACAAGCCTGTCAACCACCCTACAAGCCCTTGTATTATGCATTGAAACTATGTATTTCAAGTTTGCTTTAAAGTCGAGTCACATAACCATAACATGTGATCTTTGATTTCTGATTACTTAAGCTTCTAAAACCTTTTACCAATAAATAAATAGGTTTTTTGCAATCCTTAACACGAATTTAATATCCCTCATACCATCTCAAACTCCCTAAAACCAGAATTTACACCTAAACCTCCATTACTTGTCATTTCTGACTTTGAACACCAAACTCATAATCCACTCGCACGTTTTCCATTTTAATCAATAAAACATCATCTATACACCATATAGAAGTGATTCAAACACTTAAACCACTTCTATAATCCCTCAATCACCATCCACCATTTTCAAAACTCAGCTCTGCAACTTGACTACTACAGAAAGTTCCAGACACTTTCAGCTCAAAGTAAGCATTGCAATAGCTTCCTAGGAGTTCAGTGAAGCTATCCAGATCATCATAACACCTCTAGGAGTGCTCAAACCCCAAACACAATTTCCAGTTTTGAGGTAAGTTTTCTCAACTATGAACTCTCTATAAAAGCATCATTAATGGTTACTTTGTGAATAAAAAATGTAACATCATTTCCCTGAAGCTAACCATGTCTTTAGTTTTCATTTATGTTAATTGTGCATGGAGATTTTTGAAGTTGAACTTTCAGAAAAATTAGGGTTTATTTTTGTACCAAATAAAATTCATGTTCATCTTTCATTTATAGCTTAAGTTCTTTACATGGTTGAATTCGTGTTGAAATTTGAAGCAAGTTTCATGTTTGCATTTTTGGAAATGGTTGAGAAATGAGCAAGTTTGAAAATTCAAAAATGGTGTTGAAGTTGTTGGCACGAGGTAGGAGATGAAGTGCAGTTAGGAACGAGTTTAAAATAAATTTAGTGCAAGTTGTTCTACCACCAGATGTAACATTCACCCCAGTGGTAGAGAAGCGCGCGCTAAGGCATTTGTGTATAGGGACCTGGGTTGGAGCCCCAATGGTACCCTTTTATTTTTCATAGATTTTGTTATTTCAGATTCACTATAAACAGGCTGGGGGTGTGCATGGTGTTCCTCTCACTATCACCACATGATCGTCATCTGGCTAAATCCCATGCTCCATAATTCAAGACCATGATGAATTCTCTAGAGCTAACCACATGGATTCATGCAACACTTAGGGCCTTGTTGATCTGAGCTTGATATTTTTCTATTTTTTCATCCCCATTTTACTTTTCAAGCGTAGGCCCATTTATCTTTTTTTATTTATTTTCTGACTCAAACAAAAAAAAACATGCTTGGGCCTGTTTGCTACTTTTTACCTCCATTTTACTTTTTAACAACCAAGCCCAATATTTTTTTTATATTCTTTATATTTCCTTTATTTTTATTTATTTATTTGTTTTTATTTAATCAAAAATACAAAAATATATTTTTTAAATAATTAGATTTTTTTGTTTTTATTTTCCTTCATTTTTTCCTAAACAAATAAAACTTCAAAATACTTTCTAAACAATTAATTCCTCTTTAGATTTAAGTTTTTCTATATTTAAATTATTTTCCCTTTTAATTAATCTCTATCTTAGTTTCACTTATTTAGGTTTTCTAAATTCTTTTAACATAAAATCATTAGACTTATGTTTTATTTTCTAAAACTCAATTAACTTAGACTTTAGGTTTTGATTAAATAATTAATTAACTTCTCTTGTAATTAAAATTAATTAGTTTGATTAGGTCAATCTTCAAACCTTTTTCCATCAAAAATCATCAAAACAATTCTTTCTTCTACTTCATATTCTTTTTTTCATTTTGTTATTTCACATTATTATTTATGTACATGGTTTGTAATAGATAATTAGTGTTTATTGTTTCCCCCCCCCCCCCTAGATCACAAAATTGTACCCCCCATTCTCAAAGCATTGTAATAGCGTATGATATTTAAATTCTGCAATTTATCGCTTTCCATATTAATGTTAGTAATTAGGGTTTGTATAACAAGATTTAAAATAAAACCTAGAAAAACCATAATTCAAAGATGAAATATTTGAAAACAAAACACTTTGCACACATGCACCTCTAGGGTAACCCACACTTATTGTTTCGCATAAAAACAGTCATGTCCCTCGAACGTGGGATATTTTAGCAAAGACCTTGATTAAAAGATCGTAGTCCCTCGATGACCCTTCACTATTGCCTTCGGTAAACGACCTTAGTCCCTTACAACAATGCTAAAATATCTTACAAGTTGCCTTCTATGATTGTACGATGACCCACGCTTGTCCCTCACATCCAATGATATTGCTCCTTACCAACCAATGGTAAAATAGCACTATCTAAATGGGGAAGAAAAGAACAAAGACTTTTTTGAGTAGGAAGATTTTTCGTAATTTCTTGCTCACTAACAAAACCATTTCCACACTTCACACTTTCAAACACTTTTCAAAACAAACATTTTGTATACATTCTCAACGATACGAGAATCGTTACAAAATTTCCTTACATTGGCATCTTTAAAACATCTTTCCAAACACTTCCTTTCAACAAATATTTTCAAAACCAACACTTTGTATACATTCTCAACGATACGAGAATCATTGCAAAGTTTTCCGAATAAAGGCGTTTTCAAAATATTTTCAAACTTACACTAAACACAAAGCATTTCAAAGTGAGCAAGCAATTAAGAGCTCGTAGATAACTATGGATGAAAAGGGTGCTAACACCTTCCCTTTTCATAACATATCCCTCGAACTCAAGAAAATATCTCAAAAGGTCTTTCTAGTTCTTTTCACCCTTTCCTTTATTGGATAAAAGAAAAGTCGGTGGCGACTCTTGCTATCTACAACATTTGCGATAAAACGCAAAACACCAAGTCAGTTCTCCCACTGTATTACACACTGTTGTACCCCAAATTTTCCCTCTCTATTCTCAAGACATTTCTCACAAGATCTATAAATAGCTCAAGCTTGCACAACTGTTAACTAGGTCAAACCACCTCCTAAACACTTATGCCCCAAATTAGGGTTTTGATTTTCACAAGGACAAATGTACTTCTAATGTCTCAAGTGACTTTCATGGATAATTATATACCTCCAATAATTCTCATGTCAAGTTTTAAGTCTTGAATCACAATTTTGCTCAGTCAATTAATTAAATGAGTAAAAATAGTTGTATTGGTTAAAAAGTCAATTGTGGTCAAATTACATTAAAACTTCAAGATTTTTGACAAATATCAACAATTTTAAGTTATATTCATCAATTGATCAAGTTTTGATCACAATTCCTCAAGAAAAAGTGTGAAAACAATCAAAAGGGAAAAATGGTCAAAATTAGGATTTTTGACTAGAATGACTGATTTTTGACTTTTGAGCTAATATCTGACTTAATGGTTTGAAACATGATTTCTAGGATTCAAGTACATCATTTTGACCTAATCTCATGACTCAATTCACCTCTCAAGATCAAACAATTGATATATGAAATTTGGTCAACTGATGAAAAGTCAACTGATACACCAAAAGTCAAACTTTGACTTTTTTTATCAAAATTGAGTTTCAAAAGTTAAGATTCATCAAGACATTCAAAAATATGAAGCTTGATCATCAAGAAATCAAGAAAGTCAAAAATCAATTTAAAAAGTCAAACTTTTCAAGACTTAGAAATTTTTCTAAGTATTTGTGTGCATGATTATTTCACTACTTCATGCCAATTTTTCACCAAGATCCAAGATGATTCAAAAAAAACTCTCAACATGAAATTTGTAGATATTAATGAAATCTACAAATTTGTATTAGAGGGATCATATCTAAAAAATTCTTAAATTTAAATTTATAGGCCCATGAAGTCGTGCACTTTTTCTTAAACACTTAGTGAAATTTTGACCTAGTTTAGCCAAATTTTTTGTCCCAACTTCTTGGCCATTTTTCACATAGCTCCATTTTGATTTAGAAAAAATGGAAAACATAAAAGTTGTAGAGGATGTTTCAATATGTTCAAAATGTCCAAGAATTTGAAGAGATCATTTTTGAGCTAAGAGAACCGAAAAGAGGAAGTTAGGCATTCATTCTTGAATTACAAGGCATTTTTGTGATGAACACTTGAGCAAAACCCTAGCCTATGCTGCATAACTTCACTTTGCAGGCTTCTAAATTGCGTTTAACTCCATAATTAATTGATTACACAACTGTTGTACCCCAAAATTTGTCCTCTCAATTCTCAAGGCCTTTCTTACAAGGATTTTCAAGGTTCAAGCTTGAACAAGTGCATTTGGATTTTCCAATACCAAAATTAAAAGGAAACTGTCAAAAATGGAGAAAACAGATAAAAATAACATTTTGACAAATTTGGAGGAAAACAGATCTCTTTCGATTCAGCACCCTTCGATTGACTCTTGGCCTCTTTCGAATGCAACTTGGATTACATCCTTCATTTTGAACTTAAAGCCTCCTTCGAATGCCAGTTTAGGTACATCCTTCGTTTGGATTTGAAACCTCCTTCAAATGCAACTTAGGTACATCCTTCGTTTGGATTTGAAACCTCCTTCGATTCAGCCTTTTGATTGGACAAGTGTGCTGCCTACATGGTTGCAATCAAAGGCCATGACATGTTGGCCACACATGCCCCCTGTAAGGAAACCTTTTTGATTCACCAAGCGTGCTGCCTGCAAAGCCTACTTCAATTTGGACAAGTTTACTGCCTACAAGCCTGCTTCGACTGGACAAGTTTGCTGCCTGCATGCTTGCTTCGTTTGGACAAGTTTCGATGGGACAAAGTAACCATCTCTATGCATCCTTCAAATCCACTTGCACCATGGGCCTCTTGCATACTTTGCTTCATACAAGCTTCGTTTGATCCAAGAAGTATCTTCATACAAGATGTGACTAAGTTCTTGCTTCCCTTGAAAAAGCGCCCTTCAATTCAGAAGCCAGGAACTTCCCTCATGCTAAAAAGACACAAGGCAATGACTCCCTTTATGTTTGTTTCGATCCACATGCTTCGATTGAGCAATATGCTTCCTTCGAGCATGAGCTTTCGATTTAGCAATATGTTTTCTTCGATACAAGCTTCGATTGGGCATTAGCTTGTTTCAACCACAAGCTTCGACTAAGGCAAAGGCTTCCTTCGAACGGGTGTGCTTCGATCTCACTCTTGCATTCGACACAAGACCAAATTTCGTTTTCCAGAAGTTTGTACAAGGGTTTTAAACTTTGTCTTTTAGATACTACTATTATTGGTTAAAGGCTACATGTTTTTTCCTTTCATAGAGAGTACTTTAGTCATAAAATCAGCTTTCAACCTGATTTTGGTCTGAGCACAAGCAACGTCAGAAGCATAAGTCACATCTTCTGCACCCCAACTGCCAAGAGGCCCCCCACATGTACTTTCACGTTACATTATTTTATCATTTATTTGCAAGGCTGGCTTTGGACAATATGTCCATTCTTTCTCTATAAATAGAGGAACATTTACAAAGCTAGGGGAGGATCTTTGTACCAGAGGAACGAATCCCCCAAATTTTCTCAAACACAGTAAAACTCTCAAGTTCATCAACACTTGAGAAATCAAAAAAACCAGAATCCCAAACACTCACCTCTTTCGATTCTGAAGAACACCCCACACATAGAAGTTTGTTCAAACTCAAAGACAACCTTTTGTGACAACTCTTCGAACCAAAAGTAAACCCCCTGTGACTACTCTTCGAATTCCAAGAACATCTAGGTAGCAGTTCAAGTTCGAATCCCACATCCATTCAAGGCCTGAAGCAAGGTAAGTTATTCTTACCTTTGAACTTTTTGTTTCATGGCATGATAATTTTCTCTTTCGTTTGAAACATGTACATACCATTGTTCCTTTCGTTTCCACCTTTTTAACATATTTTTCAGAGCTAACCCTTTCGTTTTTGCTTTCTGTTTACCTGAACTTGCTTTAACTGTTAAACTGTTTACCAAACAAATACTAGCATGGCCTCAGGCCATGTTGCCATTTAATGCTTTAAATGAAAGAAACAGGAAACAGGAAATAGGAAACGAAGCTTCTGGCTTCTATCCTCTTTCTCCAGGTCGAACGAAAAGAGACAACCAGGAGGAAAACCATACACTGACTTCCAGGCTCAGTCGAAAGGCATTCCCTCACTGCTTTCAACCTCCAATCGAAGAAGACAACAAGGCAGAACTAAAAGGCTTCGCCATACACTGACTTCCAAGTCAGTCGAAGGACAGAACCTCACTGGTGCTGGCCCCAATCGAAGGAGGCCAACAAAATGCGAATCGAAGGATGCTACTGCCTGGGTCGAAATACACTAATTTTTCTTACTTTTATCTTATTTTTTCCTTCATATTTTTTATGCCTTTCGATATGGTTGTAATAGCGTAGGATTTTATCTTTCTGCATTTTATTTACTTCGTACAAATGCTAGTAAATAGGCGTGTATGGCAAGATAAAATCAATAAATAGGACACCCTAATCAAAGACTAAATGCATGCAATAAAACACACTTGCACACAAACACTCCTTAAGGTAGCTCCACTCGGTTGCCTAAAATAAAATGGCCATGGTGTGCATGTTGGGTACTTTGGCAAAACAAAAATAAAACAAAAGATCATAGTCCCTCGATGACGCTATCTTGGTTGCCTATACAAAATGATCTAGTCCCTCGGAAAATTGCCAAAGATACTTGACACAATTGCTATCATGGTCTATACGATGACCCGCGCCTGTCCCGTAAACATCCTAACACAAGGTTGTTCACCAAATACAATGGTGAAACAACACTATTAAAGGGGTTAAAAACATAAGAAAGATCTTTTGAGTAAAATAGGGTAGACAAATCTTAGTTACTTGATCAAAAACTTGCAAAACATCCTTGCCATTTTTCAAACACACTTCACAACACAACTACAAAACAATTTCAAAACAACTTTCAAAACATTGAAATATCTTTTCAAAAAGACCCACACATTTGTATATATTCAAACAAGAATCATTACAAAGGTTGCCTAGACAAGGCATCTTTTTCAAAACATTTTCAAAACCACACACACAAAGCACCATTTCAAACAATTGAAAAGCAAAGGCAAGTGATCTAAAACAAGTAACTAAGAGACCATGGATAACCATGGATGAAAAGGGTGCTAGCACCTTACCTTTTCATAATCTACCCCCCGAACCCACGAAAACATCTCAAAGGTCTTTCCTGTGCTTTTTGACCTTTCCTTAGGATAAAATAAAAAGTCGGTGGCGACTCTTGCTAAACCGAACAAGTGCGAAAACAAACGCAAAACCTCAAGAACTGGCGACTCTGCTGGGGAATATTTCTAAAAGTGGGGTTACCTTAGGATTTTAGATCACCTATACATGCTTACTTTGATTGCTTTGATTGCTTTACTTTTTGGTTTCCTTGTTTGGGTTTGTGGAAATCCTACACCCGGATTTGGGGGCACCTTTTTAGGTAAGTAGCAATAAACTGTGAGGGAACTGTGCAGGGTATACCGACATGGTTGAAGCAGTAGCTACGTTAGTTTGACATATTTGTGGGTACCGGTAGCCTTTGAGTTAATCAAAGAGAATATGGGGCCGCTGAGTGATGTCATGAAGCACTAACGAACTCTTAGAACCTTACTTGACCATCTTGTCCTTTTTTAGGGGTAGTGAGATGACCGACTTTGGTGCAGTCTGAAGTTGGTAGATACTCGATACTACACTCATTGAGGATTGTTTTCTTTGGATATTTTGGTCGCCAGTTAAGTAGCTAAACCAAAACAATGAACATAGAAAATAATCCAGTGATATTGAGCTCCTTAGAACCCAGTTTCTATTTTAGGACAGGTTGAGCCAACTAACTTCAAGAGGGTACTTACCTACAAACCCCATGCAAGCCTAAACCTAAGGACTTGTTTGCTTTGTGTGAATATGACTACCTGTATATACACTCACTTGCTTTTTCATACATGTACATAACATCATAACATCATACCATGGCATTTTCAATAACCATTTCAAGGATCTCGAGGGTCTGTTGATGCAGGGACACGTCAAAGATCAAGTGCAACAACTTGAATCAGGGGCTATGACCCACTTGACACGGTGAGCTTGATTCTCGTGGAAAGACATCCACCGATACAAAGTTCTCCAATCAAAGATGTTGATCAAAGTTCAACCTCTAACATTTTTCTTATGTTTACCCCGAGAGATCCTTGAAAAAACATGTATCCACATATCATGCATTGTATCATAACAAGTTTTCCTTTTTCATGTTTCCTTATCTTCCTACTGTTTATTTCAGTAGAGATGGATCTATAGCAGACTATCAAGGACATCCAGGCTCAAAACGCTCAACTTCAAGAGATGTTGTTGAACCTATCCAAGGGACAAGAAGAGGTCAAGGCGCTCCTCACCAGGGGCATGATCGTGGGAAATCCTGGGGACGACAGAGATGACCAGTTGGAGTGGCTACAAACTGAGATAGCCATAATGAAGGTCCAAATGATGGGGCAACTGGTGAGCCAGATGGCTCTTATCCAAAATCTAGCACAAGGACAAGAGGAGCTGAGGGTTCTCATCAACAAGCTTCGTCAAGATGGATGTAACCAAATGGGGAAAACATCTAGAATTGGGGATCAAGTCATCATTCAGCCTCCCATGATACAAGAAGCCGGTTTAAGGGAGAGAAGACCTTCTCACTTTGCTTCCACGTCACGAGCCCAACAACGACTTCGTCAACATCAACCGGAAAATCAGCGTAAGGAGGTCGCGCCTAAAAGACAATATACTAAGATCAACATGTCACTAGCTCAAGCGCTACAACACATGTTGAAGGAAGAGCTGATTACATTAAAGGCTCCTCATCCGAACCCTAAGACTTCTTCTCCTAACTACAACCCGGATGCAAGATGTGCTTATCATATTGGTAGCCCAGGGCATGACACAAACAACTGTTGGGCTTTGAAGAACAAGATTCAAGACTTGATTGATGCCAAGGAGATCGAGTTTGACCCTCTAGAGACTCCAAACGTGATCACTGCTCCTATGCCAAATCATTGAAGGCTTTTGTTTCATTTGATTTTTCAAGTTGTAATTTCTTTTGTTATTCAAACAATAACCTATTAATGTCAAACTTTGTTTCATTAATGCATTTCATATGTTTGTCTTGAATTATTTCATTTTCATTACATTTAAACTATGCTTTTTACTCAGTTTATGACATTCAACTTTTGCTAAAAGTTACAAGCCTTTAGAGGGAGGATAACGAAACAATGCCATAATCTCATACAGTATGCTTTTGGACAGACCTTGCTGACGATGTACAGGCGTTTCTTTCAAATCCTAAACACTGGAGTTATAAGGAAGATAATCCCTAGTCAACCCCTTCGAGCCAAAGAAGTAGAAGTTTTATGTTTTAAACACAAATTGAAACCTTTAAACCTGGGGCTGGGTAGTCACTCAGTTAATTCAAAAGATGTGCATTGAAGTCGCAAACTCTCAGTTCGTAATACAACGAATAACATCAAAAAACTTCCCTTTGGAACCAAAAGACAGTGATGGTTCCTTATCTCATAGGCAGTCGATCTCTCAAAAAAGAAAAGCCCACTGAGCCAAAACCTATAAAGGACATAGTTTGATTCTACAACCCTCAGTTAGAGTTTTGATGATAACAAAATACAAGATTAAATAAATTGTAAGATTTATATAAGACATATATGCTACTTAAAATTATGTTGTGTATTTACAGAAACTCTGATGGAATCAACATCATAATATCAGTATCAACATCAGCATCAGAAGATATGTCAGCTTCAGAAGATCAAATAACATGTGCTATACGCTGAAGCCTGATGAACAGAATCTGCGCATAAAATACTCTGACTCTGATCAAGATCCTAACCAAGTCATCAGCACTCAGAAGCGTCAGCTAAAGCAAAGAACACTTTGATTACCATAAGTAGAGAAGACTCTGAAGTGTCAACGTTACTATGCATTCAAGACAGATTTATTACCAACGGCTTTATTCCAAGACAAAGATCTTCTCAATAAGGAAAGAACGTTATTAGCATTGAAATGGATTTATGGACAACCAACGTATCTCTTCCTAGGCTATATAAACAAGTCAATGTGAGAAAAGAAAAGGCTAATACTCTTCACGCACGCATACGTAAACATTCTCACTCATTCAATTTGCTAAAGCCTTCATACCACGCCTACTGCAAAAGATTAGTAATTCAGTTTTCATTCTAAGCTTCATATTGTGTATTATCACAGTTGTGATATATAGTTTTATTAGAAAACATCAAACACACTTTTGTTCAATTATCTGTAAGAGAAATTCCTTGAGATAAACCGGTTTGTGGTTAGACTCAAGAAGGCTTTAACAATTGTTAAAGTAGTTGTTGTATTCAGTTGAATATAGTGGATTAAGACCTCGTTGGAGAGAGGCGAAATCACCTTGACGGGTGGACTGGAGTAGTTTGAGATCAACGAACCAGGATAAAAATAACGTGTTGTCTGCATTTGATTTTAAGTTTTACAATTCAACCCCCCTTCTTGTGTTTTTCACATATTCAATTGGCATCAGAGCGCCTGGTTCTAAGTTTATAACACTTAACCGTGTCAGTACAAGATCCAGCGTCAGAAAAACACAATGGCAGGACCACATCAAAACATCAGCAATGACAACAATGAAGAAAGAGACAGATTCAGTGGCAAACCTCCAGTCTTTGATGGAGAGAACTTTGACTAATGGAAAGACAAAATTGAAAGTTTCTTTCTGGCCCATGATGCTGATCTGTGGGACATGGTGACTGATGGATACACGCACCCAGTGGATGGAAGTGGTCAGAAGATTGACAGGAAAGCAATATCTGATCAGCAAAAGCGTGATTTCAGAAATCATCACAAGGCCAGAACAATTCTTCTCATCACCATCTCTTATTCTGAATATGAAAATATATCAAACAGAGACACTGCAAAGAATATGTTTGACTCTCTGAGAATGACGCATGAAGGAAAAATTCAAGTCAAAGAAACCAAAGCTCTTGCGCTCATTCAGAAATATGAGGCATTCAAGATGGAAGAAAGTGAATCAATAGAGACTATGTTTTCAAGATTTCAAATTCTGGTTGCTGGTCTCAAAGTTCTTGACAAAGGGTATTCCACTGCTGATCATGTTAAGAAGATCATCAGAAGCTTGCCAAAACAGTGGAGGCTAATGGTCACAGAGCTTAAGCTAGCTAAGGATCTCAACAAAATCTCTCTGGAGGAACTTGTCAGCTCCCTCAGAAGTCACGAGATAGAGCTAGAAGCAGATGAACCTCAAAAGCAAGATAGCCATTAGCTTTAAAATCTAACAGAAAATCTGACTCCAAAGTTTTGCAGGCTGTTGAAGAAACCTCTGATGGGTCCTCATCAGAAGAAGATGAACTATCTCTCCTCTCCAGAAGGGTGAATCAATTATGGAAGCAGAGGAAAAGGAAGTTAAGGAATCCCAAAAGATCAGAGAATTAGAATGAATCTTTCTCCAAATACAGAAGGTCAGAATCCTCCTCTGGACACAGAAGATCTAAAGGCTCTTCAGGAAGCAGAAATCCAAACAACAAAGACATCATCTGCTATGAATGCAACGAGCAAGGACACTACAAAAGTGATTGCCAAAGCTTCAGAAGGAGAAGCCCAAAAAGAAGTTTGGCAAGGAAAAGAAGAAAAGTCTCATGGCTACATGGGATGATTCTGACACATCCGAAACTGACTCGGAATCAGATGATGAGAGGGCAAACATAGCTCTCATGGCAAATATAACAGAAGACAGTGAAGCTTCTGAGTCAGACTCTGAATCAGATACAGAAGAGGTATTTCCTGACTTTGCTATTAACTTTACTAAGGCTGAACTAGCTGAAAGCCTTAATGAAATTCTGGAAAGATATCAGTAGATCAGAGTCAAATTCAGAAACCTGAAAAGGAATCTTGCCTCTGACTCTGATAAAACTGAGAGTCTCAAATTGGAGAATTCTGAGTTAAAAAATAAATTTTCAAAATTAGAAAATCTATTACAAAACTCTCAGAAGGAAACAATCCCTGAAACTCCCAGCAGTGCTGATGAGATCATCAAGGAGTATGATCACAACTTTCAGAAGTTTCTAGCTAAAAACATAGATAGAAGCAAAATGGCTTCAATGATCTATGGAGTTAGCAGAAATGGCAGAAAAGGAATAGGATACCAAGGTAAGGTACCTACACCAAAGAATGCCATGGATTTAATTATAAAACGCACTTCACTTGATTCTCACTTTGTATATGGGCACACACATGACATCAAATATACTAGTAGTAATTATTCTGTCAAACAAAAATTCAACTAGAGTTTTGGTAAAACTAACAAATCAGGACCCGAGAAAATATGGGTACCTAAGGATAAAATAATACATGTGGCAGATATCTTTAGCAGCAAAGCAGAAACACCAGTCATGGTACCTGGACTCTGGCTGCTCACGACACATGACGAGAAGAAGGCATATGTTCCAAAGCCTAGAACTTAAGCCTGGAGGCCACATAGGCTTTGGAGTCAATCAGAAGGGAAAGATCATTGGCTCTGGAACAGTAGGTAATGGAAATCTTCCCTCTATAAGTAATGTTTTATTAGTAGATGGATTAATGCATAATCTGTTATCCATAAGTCAATTAAGTGATAACGGTTATGATATAATCTTTAATCAAAATTCATGCAAAGCTGTTAGTTAGAAAGATGGGACTATCCTATTTAATGGAAAGAGGAGAAACAACATTTACAAAATAAAACTTTATGAACTGAAAAGTCAGAATGTAAAGTGTCTTCTGTCTGTTAACAGCGAGCAATGGATCTGGCCCAGAAGATTAGGACATGTTAGTATGAGAAGAATATCTCAGATTAACAAACTCAATCTGGTCAGAGGACTTCCTAACCTGAAGTTCAATTCAGATGCTTTGTGTGAAGCATGTCAGAAAGGCAAGTTTGCAAAACCAGCTTTCAAATCTAAAAACGTTGTTTCCACCTCTAAGCCATTAGAACTTCTGCACATTGACTTATTTGGACCAGTTAAAACTGCTTCAGTCAGTGGCAAGAAGTATGGGTTAGTAATCGTAGATGACTATAGCAGATGGACATGGGTAAAGTTCTTAAGAAACAAGGACGAGTCACACTCTGTGTTTGTCACCTTCTGAAACCAAGTTCAGAATGAAAAGGATCTTAGAATCGTCAAAGTCAGAAGTGATCATGGTGGAGAATTTGAAACAAAGATTTTGAGTCATTCTTTAATGACAAAGGCATTCTGCATGATTTCTCTTGTCCTAGAACTCCCCAGCAAAATGGAGTTGTAGAACGAAAGAACAGACATTGCAAGAAATGGCCAGAACCATGATCGACGAGACTAATGTTGCTAAGATCTTCTGGGCAGAGGCAATAAACACAGCGTGCTACATTCAGAATAGAATCTCCATAAGACCTATTATGGAAAAGACTCCATATGAATTGTGGAAGAACAGAAAGCCCAACATTTCATATTTTCATCCATTTGGATGTACTTGTTTTATTTTGAATACAAAAAATTATTTGAACAAGTTTGACTCTAAAGCACAAAAGTGTATTGTGTTAGGATACTTTGAACGCTCAAGAGGGTACAGAGTATACAATACAGAAACACAGATTGTTGAAGAATCAATCAGTGTTCGTTTTGATGATAAGCTTGACTCTCAAAAGTCAAAGCAGAATGAATTACTTGCAGGTATGGAAGTTGAATTCATAGATACTGAAGACAAGTTATCAGAAGCTCTTAATAGAGACACTCCCTCAACATCAGAAAGAGGCACTGCAAGCAATCCAACACCTTCTGTTGATCAACTTCAGAAAAGACCATCCAGAAGCAGCGTGGATCACCCAGAAGAAACAATCTTAGGAATAAAGGAAGATCCAATCAGAACAAGAGCCAGCTTTAGAAACTCCGAAGAATCCCTCATGGGACTTGTTTATCTAATTGAACCATCATCAATTGATGAAGCACTTATGGACAATGACTTGATTCTAGCAATGCAAGAAGAGCTGAATCAATTCACAAGAAATGACGTATGGGATCTAGTTCCCAAACCAAAAGGATTTAACGTCATTGGAACAAAATGGGTGTTCAGAAACAAACTGAATGAACAAGGTGAAGTCATCAGAAATAAAGCACGATTGGTAGCACAAGGTTATAGTCAGCAAGAAGGGATAGACTATACAGAAACCTTTTCTCCAGTCGCCAGGTTAGAATCTATCAGACTCTTAATTTCTTTTGCTGTTAATAAAGGCATCACTCTGTATCAGATGGATGTTAAGAGTGCATTCTTAAATGGCTATATAGAAGAAGAGGTATATGTGCACCAACCCCCTGGTTTTGAAAGTTAAAAAAATCCAGAATATGTTTTCAAACTAAAGAAGTCACTGTATGGTCTGAAACAAGCTCCCAGAGCTTGGTATGAAAGACTGAGTAACTTCCTGTTAGAAAAGGAATTCAACAGAGGGAAAGTGGACACAACTCTATTCTGTAAGATAGTTAAGAATGACATTTTAGTATGTCAGATTTATGTTGATGATATCATTTTTGGATCTACTAAACCTTCTCTGGGAAGAAAGTTTGCTAAGTGTATGCAGGCAGATTTTGAGATGAGCCTAATGGGGGAACTGAAATTCTTTCTGGGCATTCAGATCAATCAAACCCTAGAAGGAACTTACATTCATCAGAGCAAATATGTTAGAGAACTTCTAAAGAAATTTGATCTCTCAGAATGTAAGCCATCAAAGATTCCAATGCATCCCACGTGCATTCTGGAAAGAGAAGAGGTAAGTAAAAAGGTAGAACAGAAGGTCTACAGAGGTATGATTGGTTCTCTTCTTTATCTGACGGCTTCAAGGCCTGATATTTTATTCAGTGTATGCATTTGTGCTAGATTCCAATCAGATCCTAGAGAATCTCACTTAACAGCAGTTAAGTGAATTTTCAAGTATTTGAAAGGTACTACTAATCTGGGTTTGTTTTATAGAAAATCAAGTGATTACAGATTAGTAGGATACTGTGATGCTGATTTTGCTAGAGACAGAGTAGAGCATAAAAGTACTTCTGGAAGCTGTCAGTTTCTGGGAGAAAATCTTATCTCTTGGTCCAGCAAAAGACAATCCACAATTTCTCTATTAACAGCAGAAGCTGAATACATAGCAGCAGCTGGATGCAGCACACAAATGCTCAGGATGAAAAGTCAACTTGAGGACTTTCAGATATTTGAGAGTAACATTCCTATCCTCTGTGACAACACTTCTGCTATTTGCTTAAGTAAAAATCCAATTTTACATTCTAGGGCTAAGCATATAGAAATAAAACATCATTTTATTAGGGAGTATATTCAGAAAGGGATTTAAAATTTAAAATTTATTAACACAGACCATCAATGGCCTGATATTTTCACAAAACCACTTTCTGAAGATAGGTTCAACTTCATTCTAAAACATCTCAGCATGATACTCTGTCCAGAATAAAATTGTTTTAATTTTATATATTAACCTTCAGAACTGTGTTTATTTTCTGTGAACTACTGATCAATATTCTTTCAGAATCTTAGAAGTGCAGATTGTATCAGAATCTATCCATGAAGATCTGAGCGCTTCAGTTCAAGGATATAAGTGCTGTTCACTCAAGCAAACAAGTGTCATCCAGTCATCAGCTATTTTCTGAGGCTGAACACGCGTTCACGTTTCTGAAAAGGCCAAGCGCTGATTGGATGCATTGAGACACATGTCATGGGTAACCGTTCCAAATATCTTTTTGAATCCCCTAAAATCAGCTATCATTAAATGCTAATAATCATCATTTATTTCTCTCTCTTAAACGTTTATGTTTTCAAAACCTTTTTAGAAATCTATTTAAACTCACTTCACACCATTCACACTTTTTACCTTCACTTTCGTTTTCTCTGAATATTTCTGATTTCTGTGTTCTTCTTTCTCAAGAAAACCTTTCAATCTTTTTCAAAAAACCTCGTGTGAACATGGCTTCTTCCAGCATTCCCTCTTCAGGTTCCCAGAAAACTGTTTCATCTGAACAATATGAAGTACCATTCAGAACGCTTCTAACTCCAGTCAAGAATCTTGAAGTTCTGTCAGAATTAATAGTGGATTTCAACAGTCTTAAGGAGAATGGTTTTGATTTATCTGAAGAGGTTAAATCTCAAGGTTGGGAAAATTATTTTGACAGGCTGGTGGGTCTAACATTTCCTATTCTGGTAAAGGAATTTTGGATTCACGCTTCTTCTTCAAACCATCAGGTCACGTCTTACATCATGGGGAAGAAGATTGTTATCACTGAAGACCTGATTGCAAGACTCATAGGGTACAATGGTGGTGGTATTCGTTGTATTAATATGGCAGAAAGGTGTGCAGATGCTGCCGTAATTGCAAGGGAAATTTTCACGCTGGGGCTTCCCTCCAGCAAGATAAGAGATTTGAAGGACAAACACAGAATTTGGGCCAAGATCATTCTGGGTTGTTTCAACCACAGGAAGCCTACCAGCTCTCCTGATTACATTAATATAGATCAGCAGTTTGTGATCTATTTTATCTCTCAGAAGGTCAAGATAAATCTATCTCATCTTCTATTCAACCATCTCAGAACAAGTGTCAAGGAAACAAGGGAAGAGGAAAGAATAAAAAGGGATTGGATACCCTTGGTAAGACTGATATCAGATATTCTTACAGAGAATAGGCTGATTGATCATCTGCAAGAGGCTCAAGAAATCAGCACTCTGGAACCTTCTGTTGGCAAGCGGCTGAATGCCAAAAATCTGAAGAAAATGAAGCTGATAGAGAACATTAAGAAGGATCCCAGCGTCACTCCTTTTGCTGAAATCTCTAGCAGAAGAGTCCCTCTGGACAACTTCCCTCTGTTCTCAGAAATTGACTCTAAGCCTGAAATCATTCTGAGATATTTGGATGCGTGTAAAGCTGATGGTACAACACCAAATCTGAATATTCAAGATCTTCAGCAGAAGGCACCAGAGGTTGTTCTGAAGAAGACAAAGAAAAGAAAAGCTTCTACAGAAGGATCATCTCAACAGACTTCCAAAAGGAGAGGTAATCCTATTTCTGTAACTGTTTTAGATTCAATTGTTGTTTCCACATCTATTCCAACTCCATCTGAAAACCCAACACCTCAAACTTTCGATGATTTTGACCTTGACTTTGACCCTTCTGAATCATTAACCCTCAGAAGATCTCGCCCCCAACCATAAAATCCAAATACTGAAGCCATACCAGAACAAGAAATTGCACAAGTTCTTTCTGATATAGATCAACACACTTCCGTTCCCGAACTAGAAAATCCAAATCCAAACACAGAAGCACAACCTGAAACTTCCCTCTCACCAATACCAGAAATTCCACTCTCTCCAGAACCAGAAATCCCACAACCTTCATCTCCCCAACCAGATATTAATCCACCCTCTCCTCAACATGAACAATCTCCACAACCTGAGACTCAAACCTCTGAAGCTCAAACCTCTGAATCCCCTGAACGACAACCTTTGGCCATTCAATTGCCCTGTGGTACCACTGTGAATATTCCTCGACTTCCCTCCTCACCAGAAATAACTCCACTAAATTCCCCATCAAGTCCAATCGTAATTCCTGACTCTCCCACTCCCTCACCAAAAGCCAAGTCAGATGACCACAACAAGACTTTCATTGATCTAACAGTCTTTGAACGCCTTGCTGCAATAAACCATAAAACTGCAATCCCTAAACCAAAACATCTAGATGTTGGTTCCAGCATATTGAACTTTGAAATAGATATACATAAGTGGATCACTTCTTTGAAACAAGCAAGTCTGGAACTGGTTGATCCTGCTGTATCAGACCTCCTCTGGACAAAATTTAGAAGATGGGTATGCGCTAAAACCTTTAAGTTGCAAGACCAGAGCTATGGATAGGCTCAACAGAACTTCAGCAATCTGCTGAAGGAAATTGAAGGTCCAGTTCTGAGCAAGCTGCTTAAGGAAGAAGTTTTCCATCTGGACATTGCTCCGTGGTCTGAAAAGTGTCCAGCATCCATAGTTCAACCGGTAGAAGAACAGACGATTCCAGCTGAAGTCTTGGGTCAAGAAGAAGATACTGCTGAAATCTCTGAGAAGCACCCTGTTTCTGAAGATCCTCAAGCTTCCTCTCTTGACAGGCAGACTCTGGAGGACTTGAAAAGATCTGATATGCTGATGAATGAAAGAATGGATAAGCAGGACACCAAAATTGATGCTATAGCAAACATGGTATCTCAGCAACAGGAAACCAACAATCAAATCAAGAGCATGTTGGAAGCTCTGTTCACACGTCTTCCACCTTCCTCTTAGAATTTTCTTGTGTTTTCCTTATTTTCTTTACATGTTTGTCTGTAATATTTTACGTGTTCTGAACTAATCATTGCTTCTGTTTTTAATATATACACTTTTTTAGCTCTGATCATTTTAACTCTGATTATTTGTGCTTTTTGATAACTGACAAAAAGGGGGAGAAAGAATGATATTTTTCAATAACGGATTACTGAGACATAAGTCTCAAACATTCTAACTTTCTGATATATTTGAATTTCTTTCTTCTGAAAAGCTTACAGGTACAAGAATCTGATGAATCTGATGGACTCTGATAAAGTAACGTTCTGATGCTCAAGGTCTCATGGAATTAAAGGGAAGTAATCAACTAAGGGCGAGTTTTTCTCTTCATTACTCTGATACCTTTTATTCCTTATCTTCTTATCTCTGATACCTTTTATTCGTTAATTGTTTATCTCTGATACCTTTTAGTATTTATCCTTAATCTCTGATACCCTTTATTCTTTAATTGTAATTGAAAAAAATCTGGCTTTTGTCATCATCAAAATGGGGGAGATTGTTAGAACATAGTTTGATTCTACAACCCTCAGTTAGAGTTTTGATGATAACAAAATACAAGATTAAATAAATTGTAAGATTTATATAAGACATATATGCTACTTAAAATTATGTTGTGTATTTACAGAAACTCTGATGGAATCAACATCAGAATATCAGTATCAACATCAGCATCAGAAGATACGTCAGCTTCAGAAGATCAAATAACATGTGCTATACGCTGAAGCCTGATGAACAGGATCTGCGCATAAAATACTCTAACTTTGATCAAGATCTTAACCAAGTCATCAACACTTAGAAGCGTCAGCTAAAGCAAAGAACACTCTGATTACCATAAGCAGAGAAGACTCTGAAGTGTCAACGTTACTATGCATTCAAGACAGATTTATTACCAACGGCTTTATTCCAAGACAAAGATCTTCTCAATAAGGAAAGAACGTTATTAGTATTGAAATGGATTTATGGACAACCAACGTATCTCTTCCTAGGCTATATAAACAAGTCAATGTGAGAAAAGAAAAGGCTAATACTCTTCAAGCACGCATACGTAAACGTTCTCACTCATTCAATTTGCTAAAGCCTTCATACCACGCCTACTGCAAAAGATTAGCAATTCAGTTTTCATTCTAAGCTTCATATTATGTATTATCACAGTTGTGATATATAGTTTTATTAGAAAACATCAAACACACTTTTGTTCAATTATCTGTAAGAGAAATTCCTTGAGATAAACCGGTCTGTGGTTAGACTCAAGAAGGCTTTAACAGTTGTTAATGTAGTTGTTGTATTCAGTTGAATATAATGGATTAAGACCTCGTTGGAGAGAGGCGAAATCACCTTGACGGGTGGACTGGAGTAGTTTGAGATCAAACGAACCAGAATAAAAATAATGTGTTGTCTGCATTTGATTTTAAGTTTTACAATTCAACCCCCCTTCTTGTGTTTTTCACATCTTCATATACTTTGAGCCTTTATCCTTTGCTTCTTAAAACCGTGAACCAAGCCACGTTATAACCCTTCAAAAGTCCTAACTGAAGCATGGGTTAGTTCGAAAGCATACTGTTACAAAAGGTATCCTGACTCCTGTAAGGCTTTGCTCTGAATCCTGAGTTGAATTTTTCTTACAAAATTTCTATACTTACATAAACGCATTTTTAAAAACTTCAAGACAAGCATAAACTTTGCATCACTTGAATATCATTCTTTGCATTTGGCTATTTGTTTGATAGCGGAGAAATTCACACAACGAATATCCGATGAACGAAAGCCCTCTCAGTGAACAAAATCACTTCAAAAAGGATGACACTTCCATTGACAAATCTCCTATCAACAAGGGGGCATGACATGTCACTATCCAGCACACCTGGGGCAGTCCAGTCAAGATTTCAAGAAATATCTGAAGAAGTGCAGAGTAACCAGGGGCAAGTCTCTATCTCCGTCACTTGGGGCATTGAACGTCAACCCTGACAAAGGGTTACATACAATCAAACTTTTTGGCAATGCCACAAACATTCGCTACTAGGGGCAATGACAAGTCTCCCCAAAGTCCTTCTCATAGGATGATTCCCCAGCAAGAGTATAATCTCTGACCCCCTTTCCCCAACTGAGTCTTATTTCTCTAAATCAGCAGATCTTCTAGCAGAGTATATACTCCCCACAGAGTCATTTCCTCGTCAGTCCATTCCCCATCGGAGTTGTTCTCTCCTGCAGGATTATTCTCCCAATCATCTTCAGTCGTTATCTCCAGTGAGCGAAACTCTTTATTCTCCAACAACAGTCAGAGATTTATTTTCCCAAACTCGGACGTACCACAATAGCATTTCATGTTCATATATCATGACGTGCGCATACATATTGCATACAAGCATAATTTCATTTATTTTGAGAACATCATCATACAATGCATGCCATGCATCATATACAATTAATCATGTACCTTTTCAGGAAAGATGGTTAACATCAACAACTTCCTGCAAGTTCAGGATTAACTCCGGAAACAAAACAAACTTTACACGGGTTCGTCACGAAGCAATCTTACACGGGTTTCTCCTAAATACAACTTTACACGGGTTCGTCACAAAGTATCCTTACCCAGGTTCCTCCTGGAGTTTTACACAAACTTATCACAAAGTAACCTTACCCAGGTTCCTCCTGCAGTTTTACCTAAACTCCTCATGAAGCATCCTTACCTAGGTTTCTTCCCGGTTTAGATGCAGTTTTACCTAAACTCCTTATGAAGCAGCCTTACCTAGGTTTCTTCCCGGTTCAGATGCAGTTTTACATAAACTCCTCATGAAGCAGCCTTACCTAGGTTTCTTCCCAGTTCAGATGTAGTTTTACCTAAACCCATCATGGAGCAACCTTACCTAGGTTCCTTCCCGGTTCAGATGCAGTTTTACCTAAACTCCTCATGAAGCAGCCTTACCTAGGTTTCTTCCCGGTTCAGATACAGTTTTACCTAAACTCCTCATGAAGCAGCCTTACCTAGGTTTCTTCCCAGTTCAGATGTAGTTTTACCTAAAACCATCATGGAGCAACCTTACCTAGGTTCCTTCTCAGTTCAGATGCAGTTTTACCTAAACCCATCATGAAGCAGCCTTACCTAGGTTTCTTCCCGGTTCAGATGCAGTTTTACCTAAACTCCTCATGAAGCAGCCTTACCTAGGTTTCTTCCTGGTTCAGATGCAGTTTTACCTAAAATCCTCATGAAGTAGCCTTACCTAGGTTTCTTCCCGGTTCAGATGCAGTTTTACCTAAACTCCTCATGAAGCAGCCTTACCTAGGTTTCTTCCCAGTTCAGATGCAGTTTTACCTAAACCCATCATGGAGCAACCTTACCTAGGTTCCTTCCTGGTTCAGATGCAGTTTTACCTAAACTCCTCATGAATCAGCCTTACCTAGGTTTCTTCCTGGTTCAGATGCAGTTTTACCTAAACTCCTCATGAATCAGCCTAACCTAGGTTTCTTCCCAGTTCAGATGTAGTTTTACCTAAACCCATCATGGAGCAACCTTACCTAGGTTCCTTCTCAGTTCAGATGTAGTTTTACCTAAACCCATCATGAAGCAGCCTTACCTAGGTTTCTTCCCGGTTCAGATGCAGTTTTACCTAAACTCCTCATGAAGCAGCCTTACCTAGGTTTCTTCCCGGTTCAGATGCAGTGTTACCTAAACTCCTCATGAAGCAGCCTTACCTAGGTTTCTTCCCGGTTCAGATGCACTTTTACCTAAACTCCTCATGAAGCAGCCTTACCTAGGTTTCTTCCCGGTTCAGATGCACTTTTACCTAAACTCCTCATGAAGCAGCCTTACCTAGGTTTCTTCCCGGTTCAGATGCAGTTTTACCTAAACTCCTCATGAAGCAGCCTTACCTAGGTTTCTTCCCAGTTCAGATGTAGTTTTACCTAAATCCATCATGGAGCAACATTACCTAGGTTCCTTCCCGGTTCAGATGCAGTTTTACCTAAACTCCTCATGAAGCAGCCTTACCTAGGTTTCTTCCCAGTTCAGATGCAGTTTTACCTAAACTCCTCATGAAGCAGCCTTACCTAGGTTTCTTCCCAGTTCAGATGTAGTTTTACCTAAACCCATCATGGAGCAACCTTACCTAGGTTCCTTCTCAGTTCAGATGTAGTTTTACCTAAACCCATCATGAAGCAGCCTTACCTAGGTTTCTTCCCGGTTCAGATGCAGTTTTACCTAAACCCTTCATGGAGTAACCATACCTAGGTTCCTTCTCGATTCAGATGCAATTTTACCCAAACTCTTCACGAAGAAACCTTACCTAGGTTCCTTCTCATAACCTTACCATCCAGGTTTCTTTTCTCTTATCTCCAGACAGCAGTCCACAATACTGTAAGACCTGGACCTGATCAAACACGATCGATTTCACCTTTCCCTAGTAGGTCGCGATGTAGCCTATACACTAACCAGATATGCAGTTCACCTCCAGAGTTAATTCCCCAGTAGAGTAACGGACAACTGAAGCTCCTAAAATTTTATTTCTCTCAAGACAACTACCAACAATCTCCAGATGGCATCTTTAAGCCCATCCCCGACAAGATTTTGTCACAACTCCAGATTGCATCTTTAATCCCATCCCCGACAAGATTCTGTCACATCTCTAGATGGCATCTTTAAGCCCATCCCCGACAAGTTTCTGTCACATGTCCAAATGGCATCTTTAAGCCCATATCCTCGGCTATATTTTGACGAGTGCAAATTTATGGGCACTCTAGTGTCCAATCCTCTTTTACCTTCGAGTCGCGAAAGGCAAACTTGCCAATCTAACTCTTAAGGTTCAAGAAGATTGAACAGGGGCAGCTGCTGTACCCCAAAATTTGCCCTCTCAATTCTCAAGGCCTTTCTTACAAGGATTTTCAAGGTTCAAGCTTGAACAAGTGCATTTGGATTTTCCAATACCAAAATTAAAAGGAAACTGTCAAAAATGGAGAAAACAGATAAAAATAACATTTTGACAAATTTGGAGGAAAACAAGTCTCTTTCGATTCAGCACCCTTCGATTAACTCTTGGCCTCTTTCGAATGCAACTTGGATTACATCCTTCATTTTGAACTTAAAGCCTCCTTCGAATGCCAGTTTAGGTACATCCTTCGTTTAGATTTGAAACCTCCTTCGAATGCAACTTAGGTACATCCTTCGTTTGGATTTGAAACCTCCTTCGATTCAGCCTTTTGATTGGACAAGTGTGCTGCCTACATGGTTGCAATCAAAGGCCATGACATGTTGGCCACACATGCCCCCTGTAAGGAAACCTTTTTGATTCACCAAGCGTGCTACCTGCAAAGCCTACTTCTATTTGGACAATTTTACTGCCTACAAGCCTGCTTCGACTGGACAAGTTTGTTGCCTGCATGCTTGCTTCGTTTGGACAAGTTTCGATGGGACAAAGTAACCATCTCTATGCATCCTTCAAATCCACTTGCACCAAGGGCCTCTTGCATACTTTGCTTCATACAAGCTTCGTTTGATCCAAGAAGTATCTTCATACAAGATGTGACTAAGTTCTTGCTTCCCTTGAAAAAGCGCCCTTCAATTCAGAAGCCAGGAACTTCCCTCATGCTAAAAAGACACAAGGCAATGACTCCCTTTATGTTTGTTTCGATCCACATGCTTCGATTGAGCAATATGCTTCCTTCGAGCATGAGCTTTCGATTTAGCAATATGTTTTCTTCGATACAAGCTTCGACTGGGAATTAGCTTGTTTCGACCACAAGCTTCGACTAAGGCAAAGGCTTCCTTCGAACGGGTGTGCTTCGATCTCACTCTTGCATTCGACACAAGACCAAATTTTGTTTGCCAGGCTATGTTGCGTCCAAATCTTTACATAATCAGAAGTTTGTACAAGGGTTTTAAACTTTGTCTTTTAGATACTACTATTATTGGTTAAAGGCTACATGCTCTTTCCTTTCATAGAGAGTACTTTAGTCACAAAATCAGCTTTCAACCTGATTTTGGTCTGAGCACAAGCAACGTCAGAAGCATAAGTCACATCTTTTGCACCCCAACTTCCAAGAGGCCCCCCACATGTACTTTCACGTTACATTATTTTATCATTTATTTGCAAGGCTGGCTTTGGACAACATGTCCATTCTTTCTCTATAAATAGAGGAACATTTACAAAGCTAGGGGAGGATCTTTGGACCAGAGGAACGAATCCCCCAAATTTTCTCAAACACAGTAAAACTCTCAAGTTCATCAACACTTGAGAAATAAAAAAAAACAGAATCCCAAACACTCACCTCTTTCGATTCTGAAGAACACCCCACACATAGAAGTTTGTTCAAACTCAAAGAAAACCTTCTGTGACAACTCTTCGAACCAAAAGTAAACCCCCTGTGACTACTCTTTGAATTCCAGAAACATCCAGGTAGCAGTTCAAGTTCGAATCCCACATCCATTCAAGGCCTGAAGCAAGGTAAGTTATTCTTACCTTTGAACTTTTCGTTTCATGGCATAATAATTTTCCCTTTCGTTTGAAACATGTACATACCATTGTTCCTTTCATTTCCACCCTTTTAACATATTTTTCAGAGCTAACCCTTTCGTTTTTGCTTTCTGTTTACCTGAACTTGCTTTAACTGTTAAACTGTTTACCAAACAAATACTAGCATGGCCTCAGGCCATGTTGCCATTTAATGCTTTAAATGAAAGAAACAGGAAACAGGAAATAGGAAACAAATCTCCTGGCTTCTATCCTCTTTCTCCAGGTCGAACGAAAAGAGACAACCAGGAGGAAAACCATACACTGACTTCCAGGCTCAGTCGAAAGGAATTCCCTCACTGCTTTCAACCTCCAATCGAAGAAGACAACAAGGAAGAACCAGAAGGCTTCGCCATACACTGACTTCCAAGCCAGTCGAAGGACAAAACCTCACTGGTTCTGGCCCCAATCGAAGGAGGCCAACAGAATGCGAATCGAAGGATGCTACTGCCTGGGTTGAAATACACTCATTTTTCTTACTTTTATCTTATTTTTTCCTTCATATTTTGTATGCCTTTCAATATGGTTGTAATAGCATAGGATTTTATCTTTCTGCATTTTATTTACTTCGTACAAATGCTAGTAATTAGGCGTGTATGGCAAGATAAAATCAACAAATAGGCCACCCTAATCAAAGAATAAATGCATGCAATAAAACACACTTGCACACAAACACTCCTTAAGGTATCTCCACTCGGTTGCCTAAAATAAAATGGCCATGGTATGCATGTTGGGTACTTTGGCAAAACAAAAATAAAACAAAAGATCATAGTCCCTCGATGACGCTATCTTGGTTTCCTATACAAAATGATCTAGTCCCTCGGAAAATTTCCAAAGATACTTGACACAATTGCTATCATGGTCTATACGATGACCCACGCCTGTCCTGTAAACATCCTAACACAAGGTTGTTCACCAAATACAATGGTGAAACAACACTGTTAAAAGGGATAAAAACATAAGACATATCTTTTGAGTAAAATAGGGTAGACAACTCTTAGTTACTTGATCAAAAACTTGCAAAACATCCTTTCCATTTTTCAAACACACTTCACAACACAACTACAAAACAATTTCAAAACAACTTTCAAAACATTCAAATATCTTTTCAAAAAGACCCACACCTTTGTATATATTCAAACAAGAATCATTACAAAGGTTGCCTAGACAAGGCATCTTTTTCAAAACATTTTCAAAACCACACACACAAAGCACCATTTCAAACAATTGAAAAGCAAAGGCAAGTGATCTAAAACAAGTAACTAAGATACCATGGATAACCATGGATGAAAAGGGTGCTAGCACCTTCCCTTTTCATAATCTACCCCCCGAACCCACGAAAACATCTCAAAGGTCTTTCCTGTGCTTTTTGAACTTTCCTTAGGATAAAATAAAAAGTCGATGGCGACTCTTGCTAAACCGAACAAGTGCGAAAACAAACGCAAAACCTCAAGTCAGTTCTCCCACCGTATCACAACAACTGATAGAGCCATTGTCCAAGCATTTGAGCCCTTATCCAAGTTGCATTTCCATTAATGGCATGAAGTAACATTGCCATTCTAGTAAAGTGGCTTTAATCACAAAGTCAACTTATCTTGAACATTGCCATTGTTCTTTCTGCACAAGCATCCTCTATAAAGTCGTATAAACATGTTTAAAGTTTTCTAGACCGCCTACAAGCCTTGTACCTTGCCTTGGATTAATGCTTGTCAAGCTTACTTCAAAAATAAGTCAAAATACATAAACATGTGATCTTGTGATTCTGACCACCTCAAGCCTCCAAAACTTCTCCTTTAAATTAAGACACTATTATGCAACTTAGGACACAAAATTAGAAGCCTTGGAACTCCCTCAAACTCCCTCAAACCAGAAATTGCTCTTAAAACACCATAACTTTTCATTTTTGCCCAAGAATTTCCATCTCATAAACCACTCATGCGTTTCTTCTCCAAATCAGTCCCAAAGCTTCCTTTCATCAAATATAACTCATCCCCTTCCCTGTTTCACAACTATAAAACCTCCATCACCATTGTCCAAACCTCACTTTGCACCTCTGCAACTTGACTTCTCCAGAATATTCCAGGCACTCTCAGCTCAAGCTAAGCATTACATTATCTTCCTAGAGGTTCAAGGAAGCTAACTAGATCATTGCAGCATCTTGAAGTGAGCTCTAACTCAAAACATGATCTCCATCTGCAAGGTGAGTTTTCTGGAATTCTAACTCCTCATACAAGCATAATTTGGCTTCCATTTTAAAAGATAAAATATAGACATCATAGCCCTGAAACTAACCATGTACTTAGAATTCATTTATGTTGCCTGAGTAGTGTGAATTTTGAGTTTGAACTTCCTGAAAAACTAGGTTAGAATTTAGTATCATTTAAAATTCATGCTCATCTTTGATCTATTGCTTAAGTTAGTTACATATTTGAAATCATGGTGAAATTTCTAACAAGTTTGACGTTTATACTTTTAAGAATGGTTGAGAAATGATTAAGTTCAGAGATTCAAAAATGTGGCGCGAGGAAGAAGATGAAGTATATTCAGGACTTGGTTTATTGTATCTTTATTGCAAGTGGTTTACATACCAGATGAAACAGCCACCCCAGTGGCAGCAAGCGCGTGCATAAGGCATTACCCTATAAGGTCCTGGGTTCGAACCCCAAGGACCTTTTATTTTATTTCATAACATTTTCCTTGTTTCTTTTTGTTCCAAAAACGCGTTTGGGCCATCCAGATTTTGGGCCTTTCTTTTTTTCATTCTCTCACCCTCCATTTCATTTTTACCACGCAGCTCATTATACTCCTTTTTATTATTTTATTTTTCTAGTTACAAAAAGTTGTTTGGACCTTAAACACACAAAAAATTGTTTTTACTCTCTAACGTCTAACATTCCTTGTCTAACCCCCCTGACTTTAAGTTTTTATTTTTATTTTCTTTTATTTCCTTTTAATATTATTATTTTTATTATTTCTAATTAAAAAATACAAAAAATATTTTATTAAATACTTAGACTAAAACTATTATTTTATTTCTATTTTACTTTAATTTCTTTCAAACATAAAAACCTAAAACAAAAACATTTTCTTTTCTTAAATTAATTAAAATAGATTTAGACTTAGGTTTAATCTTAATTTCTATTTTTTAATTAAATTAATTTAGAACTTAGGAATTTAATTAATTAACTTCGCTCCATTTATTTTAGTTTAACTAGTTAGGTCAAAACTTTTTCTATCCAAAACCATTAAAAAAATAATTTTCTTTTCTTTTTACATTTCCTTTATATTCTTATACATTTTATTTTGCATTATTCAATTTGGTTGTAATAGTAACTAGGTTTTAATTGCTTTCATCTCTATTTGTAATTTGTACTCCCATCCCCTAAAACGATGTAATAGCGTAGAACTTTTAAATTCCGCAATTTATCGCTTTCCATATTTATTGTTAGTGATTAGGGTTTGTATGGAAAGACTTAAAATCAAACAAGCAGACAATCCTAATTCAATACAAATGCATGAAAACAATAACACTTTGCACACTTACACCTCTAGGGTAACTCACACTTGTTGCCTTAGAATAAAATAGTCATGTCCCTCGAACGTAGGATAGTTTAGCAAAGACCCTCGATTACAAGATCGTAGTCCCTCGATGACCCTTTGACGTTGCCTTCAGTAAACGATCTTAGACCCTTACGACAAATTGCTAAGGCATCCTACAATGTGGCCTTCTATGATTGTACAACGATCCATGCATGTCCCTTCACATCCAATGATAAGGTTGCTTACTAACTAATGGTAAGATAACACTATCTAAAGGAGGAGGAGAAGAACACATACTTTATTTTGAGTAGGTAGAGAGCTCGTAGTTGCTTGGTCACAAACTAAAACCATTTCCACACTCACACTTTCAAAATAACTTTCCAAAAACAAACATCTCCTTGAACTATTTTCAAAACCAACATTTTGTATAAATTCTCTCTAAAACGAGAATCATTACAAAGTTTGCCAAAACAAAGGCGTTTTTAAAGTATTTTCAAACTTACACCAAACACAAACACATTTACAAAGTATTTCAAAGTGAGCTAGCAACTAAGAGCCCGTAGATAACTACGGATGAAAAGGGTGCTAACACCTTCCCTTTTCATAACTTACCCCCTGAACTCAAGAAAATTCTCAAAAGGTCTTTCATGTTCTTTTCACCCTTTCCTTTATTAGATAAAAGAAAAGTCGATGGCGACTCTTGTTATCCGCAACAATTACGATAAAACGTTAAACACCCAAGTCAGTTCTCCCACCATATTATAGAACTGGCGACTCTGCTGGGGATATACTTAAAATTGGGGTTACCTTAGAGACTAGATCACCTTTAAATGATTTCATTGTTTGACTTACTTGTTTTACTCTTAAAAGGGTGTTTTGGGTTTTGAATAGATCCTTTACCCGAATCTGGGAACATCACTAGATAAGTAGCAAAGATTATGGAGACTGTATGGCATAGACCGATATGGTTGAAATAATACCTACATTAGTGTGACACATTTGTGAGTACCGATATCCTTTGTGGTGAATCAAGGAGAATACGGGGCCGATGTGTGGTGTCATGAAGCATTGACTGACCATAGAATCGGCTTTGGTTCTGCCCGAAGTTGGTTGATACTCGATACTACGCTCATTGAGATCGAACTTTCAAGATATTTTGGTCGCCAGAACAGAGGCTTGCGCTGAAACAATGCCCGATGAAGAAAGATCAATGATATTGAAATTACTTAGAACCCGATTACTTTCTAGGACAGGTTAAACCAACTAAACTTCAAGAGAGTACTTACCTATGAACTTCATGCAAGCCTAAACCTAAGGACTTATTTCTTTTGCTCGTATATGTTGATTTGTACATAACATCATACCATCATACTATATCATTTGCACTAACCATTTCAAGGACCTAGAGATTTATCTTTGTTCTGTTTTGTAGGATATGGCTTCTATTTGCATAAATACCATCTGAATCAACCTTGTATAAGTTCCTCCTCAACTTAAAGAGTTAGCATCAAGGGTCCCTGAAAAATTCTCCGTTCACCAAGAAGTATGGTAGACTCCTCAACTTTTTTACCTCAAACTTTGAAGAAGACATGGTACATGTGCTTTTTCAGTTCTTTGATCCTAAACATTACTGCTTCACATTTCCTGATTACCAATTGGTGTCTACCATGGAAGAGTTCTCTCAACTATTTGGAATACCTATTCTTGATCAAATACCCTTCACTGGTATTGAGAAAGACCCAAGACCTGAAGAGATTGCTCTAGCCTTACATTTCCAACGGTCTGATATTGTGGCTAATTGGGAAACAAGAAGTGGTGTTAAGGGTTTTCTAGCCAAATTTCTGTTTGAGAAGGCTCAAATGTTTAGGGATGCTTTGGATTTGCAAGTTTTTAAAGAAGTTTTGGCTCTTCTAATCTATGGGACGGTATTATTTCCTAACCCAGGCTAACTTATAGACGTGAATGCGGTCAAAATCTTCCTATCTCGTAACCCGATGCCTACCCTGCTCGGAGATATTTTTCATTCTTTTCACGCCCGTACCATGAAGAGAAGAGGGATTCTTATGTGTTGCACTCCATTTCTATCTAGGTGGTTTATTTCGCACCTTCCTCGATCATTTTTGAAGAATGAACAAGGCATGAGGTGGTATCAAAGGTTGATATCACTCTCTCATTTGAATATTCATTGGTGTTCTTCATCTTTGGAGGAGGTTTCTATTATTGATCATTATAGTGAATCCCCTAATGTCCCACTCCTTGACATTAAGGGAGGTATCACTTATAATCCTTGATTGTCTTTATGATAGTTCGGTTATGCTCGGAGGGATGGTCCTCATGATGCGCTCGTTTATGGTATTGTATTTGACTGTGAGAACGATGCCCAAGGTTATCGTCAAAGATTTATATGAGCCTGGGGCATGGTAAACAAGGTTGATAACAAATATTTGAGGCATAAGAACTCCATTACCTTGGATCCTTATCTTAAGTGGGTGTGAGCTCGCGCTCAAAACCTCATGATGTCGTATGTGGCCATCTTACCAATAACTATGGAGCCTATCACCGAGGGGGTGTTCCTTATACTGTTCTTCATCCTGACGTGCCTACTAATATCAAGGAATTGCAAAGATCGTGGATTCAACTCAAGGGAGAGTGAGACACCTTTGAAGCCCAATTCTACTCAAGCGAGAAGAAAATGTTGGAGCTCACAAAGAAACTTCACGAGGAGTGGAACTTGAATGCCTACATCAGTCCAAAGAGGAAGAGTCCATGGGAGACTTGATTATTTTGTTGTATAATTTCATTTTGTTGTTTTTCTTTCATTGTAAGCCCAAGAGGCAATTTGTAACCTTTGAACTTATTAATACAATTAATGTTTTGTTCCTTTTTTGTTTAAGCAAATTTAAATCTTAAAGGTCCTTGAAAACATTGCATACGCATAACGTGCATCATATCATAAGCAGGTTTTTTGACACAGGTTTCCTCATCTTTCTACTATTTATTTCTGTATAAGATAGATCTCGAGTAAACTGTCAAGGACTTGCAGACACAAAACTCTCAGTTTCAAGAGTCACTGCTCAACTTATCAAAGGGGCAGCAAGAAATGATGGCACTTCTTGTCACGAAGAAGAAGACCAACAAGAAAGTTGTAATCAACATGGGGAAGAGGTTCAAGGGCCTCAATCGACGAGTTCAAATTAAAGAGGACTCCTCCGAAGAGGATGAGAATCAACATAAAGATGCTAGAATCACCCGTGCTAGGGGTGGAAACAATCAAATCTCTGAAGACGAGGATTATTTTGACGAGCAATATCCACTGGTCGACGAAAAATATAAGCAACAAGAAGACAGACTAAAGGCTGTAGAAATTCAATTGGTTCCTGGCTTGGACTTTGGTGACTTGGGTTTGGTTCCTGGGGTAGTCATTCCCCACAAATTAAAGATCCCCGTTTTTGCCAAGTACGATGGTGTCTCATGTCCAATGTTTCACATATGATCTTACGTCTGCAAAATTCAACGGCATACCGCTGATAAGAAACTGTGGGTGCACTTTTTTCAAGAAAGTCTATCTAGGACACAGTTGGAGTGGTTTTACCAATTAGAAGGGACTAACATCCATACTTGGGAGGATTTGGCCACTTCCTTTTACCTCCAATATCAATATAACACTGATCTTGTGCCAACTAGGGTGCAATTACAAGGAATCACCATGGGTTCCAACAAGAGCTTCAAAGAATACGCTCAAAAATTGAGAGACCTGGCTGGCAGGGTGCAGCCACCTTTGACTGATAGAGAGTTAATAGACATGTTTATGGGAACATTGACTGGACCATTTTTTAACTTACTGATTCGAAGTTCATCATCCGGATTCACTGAATTGATCTTGACCGATGAGAGGGTTGAAAGTGAGATTAAAAGCGGGAAGATACCCATGGCCTCCACCTCAAATGCTGTGAAAAATACATTTATTGGTAAAAAATACTAATGTTTTATATGGGTTAAGGAGTCATGCTATGAAGGATCGTCCTCAGTCAATAAGTGCAGTTCTAATCTCCAATCCAACTTCTACTCAATAACCACAACAACGAGCTAATAAACAAAGGTCTAATGCTCCACTAAGATAGTACACCAAGATTGGGATGTCCTTACCATAAGCCCCACAACATTTACTGAAATCTGAGCTCATTTCACTAAGAGATCCTCCACAAAATCCCAATACATCCTCACCGAAATACAATCACAATGCAAGATACGCCTACCACTCAAACAGCCTCGGATATGATACCAACAATTGTTGGGCATTAAAGAACAAAATCCAAGACATAATTGATAACAAGACAATTAAATTCAATCCTCCTCCAACTCCCAATGTGATCATCGCACCCATGCCAAATCATGGTAAGGGTGTCAATGCTATTGAATATGCCTTTTTTGTTTCCTCCATCAAATACTTGACCACTCCTTTGAAGACTATTAAAAAGAATTTGTTAAAAGTTGGGGTATTCCCTGGATCCCTTGAAGAATGTTATTATTCTGATGTACAAATTAATGGTTGTGAATGGCTTAAGAAAGGTGTACAACACCTGATGGATAGCCATCAGATTTTATTTGAAAAAGCTCCATTTGTGAAAAGTTTGACCCAAAGTGTATCCCAAGAGTTTAAAGACGTTTCCATCATTACTATATCAAACAAACCTATTAGAATCACCTCTAAAGGTCCTATTATGATTCTCGTTAAACCAATAATAGCTCCACTAATTATCACCACACCGGGGCCAATCCCCTACTCATCTGATAAGGTTGTGCCATGGAATTATGGGGCGAAAGTGTATTACCATGGTATCAAACAGGATTCATGGGTTGATGAATATGAAAATGGTGACATTATAAATATTGTTGGATCAAGTAAAGTTACTAGGACGGGGAGGATCTTATCTCCAGAGATTTCACCTCTGATAACCACAACTACACCCATTCGTATTACCGTTGTTAAACCCAGTGTTGATGCTAGAGGAAAGGAAAAATGATTGAGCCTGCCCTGACAGAGGCGCCCGTAAAATATATTACCAATGAGGAACCATCTACCCAAGAGATGGAGGATATTTTAAAAATTATCATAAAAAGTGACTATAAGATAGTGGAACAGTTGGGGAAAACACCCTCGAAGATTTATATGTTGTCTTTATTACTATGCTCTGAGGCACATGCTCAAGCACTGATAAAATTCTTAAAAAATGCACATGTCCCTCAAGAAACTATGGTCGACCAATTTGAAAATTGTGTATCCAATTTGATTGCTGACAATGGTTTGGGATTTTCGGACGCAGATCTGACTCCAGCCGGGAAAATCACAACAAAGCTCTGCAGTTTCCATCTAGTGTAAAGGCACCACTTTAGCCTATGTATTAATGGATATTGGGTCCTCCCTGAATGTCTTACCTAAGGGTGCTCTAGATAGGTTGGACTGTGAAGGTGTAGTGCTGAAACCCAGTGACATCATGGTGAAAGCTTTTGACGGATCAAAGAGAATGGTCCATGGAGAGGTTGAACTCCCTATCAAAGTTGGTTCTCAAGTATTCAACTCAACATTCTATGTGATGGATATCCGTCCTACTTATTTTTTCCTGCTTGGATGCCCATGGATACATGGGGCAGGTGTCGTGACCTCCACACTACATCAAAAGATGAAGTATCGGTCGAGGGGAAAATTGTCACTATATGCGGAGAAGAGGAGTTTATGATTAGCCATCTGAATTCATTCAAGTATGTTGAAATGGATGGCGAGTTCATTGAAACTCCTTGTCAAGCTTTTAAAGTGGTCTCTCCAATGGTTGTTATTGCCAAAGCCACTCCTGACATTCCCAAAGCTTCTAAAAATGCACCAAGGATGGCCTCTCTTAAGGATTCTTGTGTTGTTGTTGAAGACGGAGGTTGCACCATTTGGGGACAACTTCCTGATTTCCCTTTCAAGTCAGATAAATTTGGATTGGGTTTCACTTCTAAAGCTCAAAAAGAGGTTCAACGCGCTCGTGCAGAGAAACCACCTCTCCACATTAATAACCATGAGGTTAATTCTCTTCAAGACTCTGGTGCTGATTGTGACTTTGACGACTGGATCTACCCGACTGCTGGTGGAGGACTCAACAACTGGAATACCAAGGGCTTTATCCCAATCTCCTTCAGCCAGGAGTAACTACCATTTCCTGTTTTTATTACTTTGAGAAATTTGTTTGTAATTTCCATTAAAACAATGACTTTAAACCATGTGTCTTGCCCAGGGCACAATGGTCCGTTTTTTAAGGGTTTGTCATTTACATATGTGATATGCTCATTTTAATAAAAACATTGGACTATTTTGCATTCAAATTTTGCACTCACTGTCTTTCTTTTTATTACTGCATTTTCAAAATATCCATGTGACCTTACATGCACACACACATATTTGTAGATCTATATCCACTTCGGATCTCATTGACAACAGTTCTGCTATTTCCAGCTATGAATTTGAAAATCAAATCAATCAAGCCGAAGACGAAGGTGAAGAAGATTGTGAAATACCTGGGGAAATCGCCATACTTTTGATACAAGAGGAAAAGGCCATTCAACCACACAAGGAACCAGTTGAAGTGATGAACCTGGGTACTGAGGCAGACAAGAAAGAAGTCAAGATCACCTCCAATTTGGAAGTCAACGTCAAGAGAAGATTGGTCCAGATGTTGCACAACTATGTTAAGTTGTTCGCTTGGTTATATGAAGATATGTAGGGGCTTGATACTGATATCGTAGTTCATCATCTGCCAATGAAGGAAGATTGTCCTTCGGTCAAGTAAAAGGTTCGACGCATGCGGCCAGATATGTCTGAGAAAATCAAAGCAGAGGTAATGAAACCGTTCAATGTAGGTTTTCTGGAAGTGACATCATATCCCCAATGGGTTGCAAATATGGTCCCAGTGCCGAAGAAATACGGAAAGGTCTGTACGTGTGTGGATTACAGAGATTTAAATAGGGCAAGCCCCAAAGATGACTTTCCTATACCACATATCGATGTTTTGGTTGAAAACACTGCTCAACATAAAGTGTTCTCCTTCATGGATGGCTTCTAGGGTTACAACCAAATCAAAATGGCGCTCGAGGACATGGAAAAAACCACCTTTGTCACACAGTGGGGTACCTTCTTCTATAAGGTCATGCCTTTCGGTTTGAAGAATGTAGGCGTAACCTATCAACGAGCTATGGTAGCTCTATTTCATGATACGATTCATCATGAGATAGAAGTCTATGTGGATGATATGATTGCAAGGTTGCAGACTGAGGAAGATCACCTATATCATTTACACAAGCTATTTGAAAGGTTAAAAAAAATACAAGCTAAGGTTAAATCCCAACAAATTCACCTTCGGGGTAAGGTCTGGAAATCTCCTAGGACTTGTCGTCGGTGGAAAAGTTATTGAAGTCGACCCTACAAAAGTCAAAGCCATACAAGAAATGTCAGCTCCCTGTACTGAAAAAGAAGTTAGGGGTTTCTTAGGTAGACTCAACTACATTGCTCGATTCATATCTCACTTGACAGCTACTTGTGAGCCAATCTTCAAGCTATTGAAGAAGGATCAAGTAGTCAGATGAAACGACGACTGTCAAGCAGCTTTTGAGAAAATCAAGAAGTACTCACAAGAACCTCTGTTGTACCCCAAAATTTTCCCTCCCATTTTTCATAGAAAAAACACAACCCTAGGGTTTCTCAGATGTTCATATTGGCTCAGGAATCGATCAGACAGATTTTCTCCTTTGGCAGTAAATCAGCAATTAGGGTTTTTCTCGCATTTCTCATAAGAAATTGAGTTCACAAAAATTCAATTGATTTTCACATGTTTTCATGATCTCTCAAATTTACTGAAAAGGCAGTGTTTGTTTGATCCAGGTTAACCAGATAATTTGCATCTTTTAAGACATTTGCTTGTTTATGGAATAGACAGTGCGTGTTCTGATTGGAACACAGTTACAAGATTACAAAATTACTTGAGTATTGGAATTTAAGTTATCTTGATTGGAATTATTGGAATTCAATTTCAATTATCTTGATCGGGAATCTTAAAGAATTAGTGAAGATGCGAAGAGAAAATTGCGAGTTATTGACATTAATGGATTTTAATGGACGTCAGATTATCTCATAAGACTTTCTTCATTTATTTCAAAAGTTGTTACAAAAACAATTTATTATTTAAATGCTTTAGGTTTTACAACTTATCGTATTTGAAAAATAAATAAGTACAATTGATTGAATGTTTCTCTAAATTACAAAGAAAAATATATGCCTAAGGATGACTGAGCTTCCATTGCTTCCATGCTTGCCATAGAATCTCTTGCTTCCTCTGCTTTGCCACCATCTAGTTGTGCTCATATTAAAATGAAAGACAGAAAAATAGTTAGTACAAAAACTATTTGGGCATAAGCAAGAATCTTCAAAAGAAAAAATGTGTTCATCATTAAAGTTTGCAATTTGGAATCAGAGGGCTATTTTTAATTCATCACGTTTTTATTTTTCTATTTGCAAATCACAAGAAGATTTTTCTCCTTGGTTCACAAAAAGAAAAATAACAAATGCAAGTAAATTTGTCCAAATGCAACAAGGCTACCCAAACAAGAAATGCAAGCAGCATGGCCAAACAAATATAACAAACAGCAGCGCAAATTGTCCAAAGGCAAACAACAGCATGGCCAAAATAAAATCCAAGCTAGGCAACAAACAACTAGGCTGTCCAAACAATGCAGCAAAATGGACAAAATACAAACAGCAAGAACGAGGCAGCATAGTAGTAGCAAACAAAACAGCATCAGCAAAAAGAAAATATAACATATGGTAAACTAAGTCAACAAGCAAGAGGCTTGTTCAATAAGCCATAATCATCATTTTCCAAATAAATTGCAAACTTTTCAGAAAAAAGCATTTGGCTTAGGGTCATTGAGAGGGAGAGAGCAAAGAAGTCACCTAGGGATGTTGCCCTGCTGTCACAATTGCACCAGAATTGCTAGAAAACAAAACTGCAAGGAAAAGAGCATAAGGAGAACATGCCCAAAGTATTCAAAATTTGGTGGTTTTCCCACCATTTTGAATAAGCTGTCAAACAAGAAATCACATGAATATAACAGTAACCAATTCTCAAGAGTAGAGAAGATTTTTGATCAAACTCATAACAAAACTGTCAAAAAATAAAAAACAACCAAACTGTCAAAACTCCAAAAAATCTCAAACAGTCCGTTCTGAAACTTCAAAACCAAAGTCTCCACTGTCAACAAAATGCCAACCCTCTCAAACTCATAAAAAATTTTAAACCAACAAATCAAACAAAAGCCAGAAAATCAAACCTCAAAACTGTCAAACCCAAACAGTAAAGAGTATTCCAACAACATCAAAAACCTCCAAGTTTCCACAACCTTAAAAAAACGGTTACAAACCATTTTCAAAAACTCACAAAGCCTGCAAACTCATCAAACTGTCAAACCAACATTCAAAAACCCAAAAACATCCAAATCCAAACAGTTCAAACTAAACTGTAACAAGCAAAAAACCAGAAGACATATACTCAACCAAAACCTGTAAAAACAGTTCAAGCCAAGCTTCCAGAACTTCCCAAAACCATCCTAACATCCCAACATTCCATCAACATCATCAAACTGACAGCAACAAATCCCAGAACCAGTAAAAAGCATTACAACAATATCAAACTAGAGACTGTCAAAACCAGCAATCACCAACCATTCTCAAAAAAACATTTCCAAACCCAAAACCTCAAAAACTGTTAAGGTCCAAAACTAGTAAACCCCAAGTTTTCAAAACATACAAACCAAAAATCACAAAAAAACCTCAAGCTGAAACACAACCTGCAAAACTATAAAACCATTTCAACAGTTCATAATCCAAAAATTTCAAACACAACATCCAACAGTCAAAGGCACAATAACATCATCATAGAAAAATAGAAGTCCCAGCATCATCACCATCATTAACAAAGAGGATAGAAAAAGGTTACCAGAAACCCTAGCATTTTCGTCATCATCTCTTTCCCCTCGCCAATTCTGCCACCAAGGAGCATTTCCTTCGATCTCACCGTCCCCGTCCACTTCACAGAAAAGCTCTAAGCAGGTATGGTTTCTTCAAACTATTTACTGCATCTCAAATGAATAACCAGTAGATTAATAGAAGAGCATGAACAAGACAAAAAAATGGTAAAACTGTAAGCTTTAAACAAAACAGAACTTAACCTTTTTTTCAAGAAACAAAACCACTGAAAATAGTTAGGAGGTGAGAGAAAGAGAGCTCCGGCAACAGAACCTTGGGGGGAAGATCAGAATAAGCTATAGTCGAACAGATTAGGCATGAATCTGACCTTAGGGTTTTCATAGAATCGCGAATCGCGTTGAGATGAGGAGAGATTAGGGAATTTCGGCCATGAGCTTAAGAGTTTGAGAGATTTCAGAGGTGGAAAGATGAACGAATATGGAAGAGATGGATGAGAGGGACGAACGACGCCGCTCTGTACCAAGGGTTCACAAACCCTAATTTCTTTGTTTATCCTAATCAAACAATTATGCAAGAGTTAGAGCTTTGGGCCTGCCTTACCACATAACCCTTTAAGCCCACGAAATTTCTAGTCTTTACCCCCCCCCCCCCCCCCCTTTGCCTGTTACTTTGTTTCAGCATCAATACTAATTCCTCTTTGGGCCTAACACCCCAATTCACCCAAGCCCATTGTCATTGTTTTTAATTTGCTTCCTTATTTTGTTTTATTACTAACTAAAATACAAAACACATTTTTTTGAGTTAAATCTTGAAAATCAATTTTCACCTTTGTTTATATATAACTTATTTTTATTAATTTTCTTACATTTAATAAAACACCAAAAAAAAGAATTAACTTAGCTTATTTTCTTTCTTTAAAGTTAGTTTACATAATTAATAAAATACACAAAATATTAATAAAGATTCAAATCAATTCTTTTTTTTTAGTAATTAGGCATGTATGGCAAGATTCAAAAATCAATCGCTAGATGACCTAATCAAAGAATAAATAAACAAATATCGTAGTCCCTCGATGTTGCCTTTGATTAAAACAATCTCGACCCTCAAAAATTGCTAGTGCGTCTCATAAGTTGCCTTCAATGATTGTAAAATTGACCTGCGCCTGTCCCTTCACATCCAAGGATGGGGCTTCTTACCAAATCAATGTCAAGATAGCACCATTAAAAGGAAGAAAAAAAGAACAATTTAAGACCTTTCGAGTAGATAGATTCGCTCTCAGTTACTCGCTTGCTCACGACAAAAACTTTCACACCTACACTTCCATTTCAAAACATTTTCAAAAGACAAAATGTTTTGTATACGTTTTTATAGAGACGAGAACCATTGCAAAACCTCTTTTCAAAACACTTTTCAAAACACGATTCACAAACACATCTTTGAACCATTTTTCAAAACAAAACTTTGTATACGTACTTATAGAGACGAGAACCATTACAAAGAAATTTTCCAAAATACTTTCAAAACCCATACCACAAGCATATAATCCAAACAAAAGCAAGTGATCTAAAACGAGTAATAAGAGCCCATGGAAAACCATGGATGAAAAGGGTGCTAATACCTTCCCTTTTCATAATCTACCCCCCAAACCCGAGAAAATTCTCGAAAGGTCTTTCCTGTGCTTTTTTACCTTTCCTTTTGGATAAAAGAAAAGACGGTGGCGACTCTTGCTAACCGCACAAGTGCGAATGAAACGCAAAAACCTCTAGTCAGTTCTCCCACTGTATCGCCAGAATTGGCAACTCTGATGGGGATCTTATAAAAGTGGGGTTACCTCAGGGTTTTAGATCACCTTTACATGCTTATCTTGTTTGATTTGTATGCTTTACATTTTTGGTTCCTTGTTTGGGTTTGTTTTAAATCCTACACCCGGATTTGGGGACACCTTTTAGGCAAGTAGCAATAGATTGTGAGGGAACTGTGCGGGGTATACCGACATGGTTGAAGAAGTAGCTACGTTGATGTGGCACTTTGGTCGGTACCGGTAACCCTTGAGTCGAATCAAGGAGAGTACGGGGCCGCCGCGTGGTGTCGTGAAACATCAACTGACCTTAGAACCTTACTTGACCATCTTGGCCTTTTTAGGATGTAGTGAGATGACCGGCTTTGGTGCAGTCCGAAGTTGGTAGATATTCGATACTACACTCATTGAGGGTTGTTTTCTTAGAATATTTTGGTCGCCAGTAAAGTGGCTAAACTAAAACAATGAACACAAAAAACAATCCAGTGATATTGAGCTCCTTAGAACCCGGTTACTATTTCTAGGACAGGTTGACCCAACTAAACTTCAAGAGGATTCTTACCCACAAACTCCATGCAAGCCCATACCTGAGGACTTGTCTGCTTTATGTGAATATGATTATTTGTATATAAACTTTCTTACCTCGCATATTTGTACATAACATTATAACATCATACCATAGCATTTTCAATAACCATTTCAAGGATCTCGAGGGTCTTTTGATGCAGGGTCACGTTGAACCAGACGCCTACCAAAGGGCAAGAGGATTCATTTTTCCTCTAAACAAACACCGTCAAAGATCAAGTACAACAACATGAGTCAGAGGCTATGACCCACTTGACATGGTGAGCTTGATTCTAGTGGAAAGACATCCACCGATATAAAGTTCTCCAATCAAAGATGTTCAATTTCTAACATTTTCTTGTGTTTACCCCGCGAGATCCTTGAAAACATGCATCCACATATCATGCATCATATCATGACAAGTTTCTCCCCTTCAGGTCTCTTTATCTTCCTACTATTTATTTCAGTAGAGATGGATCTAGAGAAGACTATCAAAGACATCCAGGCTCAAAACGCTCAACTTCAAGAGATGTTCTTGAACCCATCCAAGGGGCAGGAAGAAGTGAAATCTCTCCTCACTAGGGGCTTGATCATGGGGAATCTTGAGGGCAACAAGGATGATCAGTTGGAGCTGCTACGAACTGAGATAGCCATAATGAAAATCCAGATGATGGGACAACTGGTGGGCCAGATGGCTCTCATCCAAAACATGGCACAAGGACAAGAAGAACTAATGGTCCATATTAATAAACTGCATCGGGATGGATGTAACCAAATGGGGAAAACAACTAGGGTTGAGGATCAAGTCAGCATTCATCCTCCCTTGAGACAAGAAGCTGAGAGAAAGCCTCCCCAATTTTCTTCAGGGTCACAAGCCCAACAACAACCTCATCAACGTCAACAGGGTAATCGGCGTATGCGAAATACATCTGAAAAGCGCTTCACTGAGATTAACATGTCATTATCTCAGGTGCTGCAACGCTTGTTGGAAGTCAAGCTGATTGTATTAAAGGACCCCCCTCGGAGTCCCAACACAGCCTCTCCAATGTACAATCCAAATGCAAGATGTGCGTATCACTCCAACAGTCTTGGACATGACACCGATAGCTGTTGGGCATTGAGAAACAAAATTCAAGATCTGATTAAAGAAACAACGCTGGAGTTCACATAAGATGGCAAAATGAAAATCTTCCGCTGAGGGCTCTCCACCTGAAATGACAAGTTCGAACAAAGAGGCTTCTGTTCATTTTGAATTTCCAGTTGTATTTTCTTTTGTTATTCAAACAATTATCTATTAATGTCAAACTTTGTTTCATTAATGCATTGCATATGTTTGTCTTGAATTCATCTTTTCGTTTTCACTATATTTAAACTATGCTTTTTATTCTTCTTACGACACAAACCTTTAGAGGGAGGATGACGAAAACAATGCCATAATCTCATACAGTATGCTTTTGGACAGACCTTGCTGGCGATGTACATGCGTTTCTTTCAAATCCTAAACACTAGAGTTATAAGGAAGATAATCCCTAGTCAACCCCTTCGAGCCAAAGAAGTAGAAGTTTTTTTTTAACACAAATTGAAACCTTTAATCAAAACCTGGGGCCGGGTAGTATCTCAGTTAATTCAAACACACGTTAAAGTCGCAAACTCTCATCTTATAATACAACGAATGACATAAAAAAAATATTCCTTTGGAATCAAAAGACGGTGATGGTTCTCTATCACATAGGCAGTCATTATCTCTCTAAAAGAAAAGCCCACTGAGTTGAAACCTACAAAGGAGGCTTAAGAAAACTGGGGCATCCCGCTTACTGTAATCTCAAAAACAGGAACAGTCAGGCAAAAATTAGGGATAATAAATCGAAAGAAAGAGGTCACTACAAATCCTTAATAAAAATAATGTTGCAAAAATGACTGCCTTCCAATAAATTTAACTTGTTTGAACCATCACCAAAATGTCGTTCCAGACTCATTTGGAGTTCAAAAGCACCATTAACTGAGTTTAGGACTGAAGAACATCACAAAGAACGGGTGGGTACAAACATATTTTGAGCCTTTATCCTTTGTTTCTTAAACCATGAACCAAGCCACGTTACAACCTTTCAAAAGTAATAATTGAAGCATGGGTTAGTTCGAAAGCATATTGTTACAAAAGGTATCCTGAATCCTGTAAGGCTTTACTCTAAATCTTGAGTTTGAATTTTTTTTCTTACAAAATTTCTTTACTCACTAAAATGCATTTTCAAAATTTCAAGACAAGCATAAACTTTGCATTATTTGAATATCGTTGTTTGCATATGGCTATTTGTTTGGCAGCGGAGAAATTCACACGGTGATTATCCGATGAACAAAAGCTCTCTCAGTGAACAAAATCACTTCAAGTGGGATGACACTTTCGTTTCAAAAATCTCCTATCAACAAGAGGACATGACATGTCATTATCCAGCACACCTGGGGCAGCCCAGTCAAGATTTCAAGAAATCTCTCAAAGTGAAGAGTAAGCATGGGCAAGTCTCCGTCCCCGTCACTTGGGGCATTGAACGTCAATCCCAACAAAGGGTTGCATACAGTCAAACATTTCTTGGAAAAAGCCATAAACACTCGCTACTAGGGGCAGTGACGAATCTCCCTAAAATCCTTCTCATAAGATGGCTCCCAGCCAGAGTTTCAATCTTTGATAACCTCTTTCCAGCTAAGTCGACCTCAAGAATCCCTGAGGATTTTTCCCATTGAAGTCGCCAGAATTTAACTCTTTTGTCCAGTATCAATTCAGGATTTATTTACACCAGCGAGAGATCATCTTGAAAACATTACGTACATCAGGACATCATACAATGCAATCTCATTTATTTTGAGAACATCATTGTTTGATATATGTCATGCACCTAACCTTTACCTTTCAGGAAAGATGCAATCAAATTCTCACAAAATTAAAGCTATGAAGCTTGGATTTGACCAGATAGTAGTTCACTCAACTTTCCTATCCAACAGAGATGATTCCACAATAGAATAACGGACGATCGAACTTCCCAAAATTCAACAGAGATGATTCCTCAACAGAATAACGGACAATCGAAGTTCCCGAAATTCAACAGAGATGATTCCTCAACAGAATAACGGACGATCAAAGTTCCCAAAATTCAACAGAGATAATTCCTCAACAGAATAACAGACGATCGAAGTTCCTAAAATTCAACAGAGATGATTCTTCAGAAGAATAACGGAAGATCAAAGTTCCCAAAATTCAACAGAGATGATTACTCAATAGAATAACGGACGACCGAAGTTCCCAAAATTCAACAGAGATGGTACCCCAGTAGAATAACGGACGACTGAAGCTCCTAAAGTTCTATTTCTCTCAAGACAAAAATCAACATTTCCCAGCGGAGTCCTCCTCAAACAACGAAACAGGAATCCCCATTGGAAACATTCTAAGCAAAGTTTAAAGACACAATTACCCTTCAACAGCAGTCCAAGATTTTTTTTCCCCGGCATCTGTTGAAGATTTCCCAAAGACCTTCGTCTGGCTCAGTTAAATCGAATCTAAGATTTTTCTGATTCTTATCCAGTCAAAGTTAATTCAAGACCTTCTCTGGTTCATTCAGATCGACACTAAGATCTCCCTGATTCTTATTTCAGTTGAAGATATTCCAGATTTTTTACTATTTCAGATAAATCTCTCAACAGTTTATTCTGATTCATTTCCAGATTTTCACTGTTTCAGATAAATCTCTCAACGATTTATTCTGATTCACTTCCAGATTTCACTGTTTCAGATAAATCTCTCAACGGTTTATTCTGATTCATTTCCAGATTTTCACTGTTTCAGATAAATCTCTCAACGATTTATTCTGATTCACTTCCAGATTTCACTGTTTCAGATAAATCTCTCAACGGTTTATTCTGATTCATTTCCAGATTTTCACTGTTTCAGATAAATCTCTCAACGATTTATTCTGATTCACTTCCAGATTTCACTGTTTCAGATAAATCTCTCAACGGTTTATTATGATTCATTTCCATATTTTCACTGTTTCAGATAAATCTCTCAATGATTTATTCTGATTCACTTCCAGATTTCACTGTTTCAGATAAATCTCTCAACAGTTTATTCTGATTCATTTCCAGATTTTCACTATTTCAGATAAATCTCTCAACGATTTATTCTGATTCACTTCCAGATTTCACTGTTTCAGATAAATATCTCAACGGTTTATTCTGATTCACTTCCAGATTTTACTGTTTCAGATAAATCTCTCAATGGTTTATTCTGATTCATTTCCATATTTTCACTGTTTCAGATAAGTCTCTCAACGATTTATTCTGATTCACTTCCAGATTTCACTATTTCAGATAAATCTCTCAACGGTTTATTCTGATTCATTTCCATATTTTCACTATTTCAGATAAATCTCTCAATGATTTATTCTGATTCACTTCCAGATTTCACTGTTTCAGATAAATCTCTCAACAGTTTATTCTGATTCATTTCCAGATTTTCACTGTTTCAGATAAATCTCTCAACGATTTATTCTGATTAACTTCCAGATTTCACTGTTTCAGATAAATCTCTCAACGGTTTATTCTGATTCACTTCCAGATTTCACTGTTTCAGATAAATCTCTCAACAGTTTATTCTGAGTCATTTCCAGATTTTCATTGTTTCATATAAATCTCTCAACGATTTATTCTGATTCACTTCCAGATTTTACTGTTTCAGATAAATCTCTCAACGATTTATTCTGATTCATTTCCGAATCTTTACTGGTTCAGATAAATCTCTCAACGGTTTATTCTGATTCATTTCCAGATTTTACTAATTCAGATAAAATCTCTCAACAGATAAATCTCTCAATGATTTATTCTGATTCATTCTCTTTTCAGATCCAGCTCAACTTTTCGTCAACAATCACCTTTGGATGGCATCCATGAGCCCATCTCCGACGATTCTCCTATGTTTCTCCAAATGGCATCTTTAAACCCATTTCCATACACAATCAAATCAGCATGTCTTTAAGATCCCCAGCGGAGATGAGACAACCAACTACCAATCCCCAGCAGAGCTGAAACTTTCAACCCACAGCGGAAACCATTCAGTTTTCCCCAAATTCCCCAGCAAGTTGTCTTAAAATCTGAGAATCAACCAGATAATAGTTAACTTTTGTTTCTCCCCAACCTAGGATAACTCCCCAGTAGATTGGCATACAACCCAAACTCCTGATATCCCCAACAGAATGAAGAATCTCATTCTTGACTCCCCAGTAGATTGGCATACAACCCAAACTCCTGATATCCCCAACAGAATGAAGATTCTCATTCTTAACTCCCCATTAGATTGGCATACAACCCAAACTCCTTATATCCCCAACAGAATGAAGATTCTCATTCTTAACTCCCCAGTAGATTTGCATACAACCCAAACTCCTGATATCCCCAACAGAATGAAGATTCTCATTCTTGACTCCCCAATAGATTGGCATACAACCCAAACTCCTGATATCCCCAACAGAATGAAGATTCTCATTCTTGACTCCCCAGTAGATTAGCATACAACCTAAACTCCTGATATCCCCAACAGAATCAAGATTCTTATTCTTGACTCCCCAGTAGATTGGCATACAACCCAAACTCCTGATATCCCCAACAGAATGAAGATTCTCATTCTTGACTCCCCAGTAGATTGGAATACAACCCAAACTTCTGATATCCCCAACAGAATGAAGATTCTCATTCTTGACTCCCCAGTAGATTGGCATACAACCCAAACTCTTGATATCCCCAACAGAATGAAGATTCTCATTCTTGATTTCCCAGTGAAGTTGCCAGAGTCTTCATTACTTCCCAGCATGAATTTGTCAGAATTTTTAATCCCCTGCAGATCGAAGATTCCCATTCTTGATTCCCCAGTGAAATCACCATAGTTTTCCCTATTCCCCAGCTGAGTAAGGATTCCCGTTATTTAAACCCCAGTGGAAGTCTTCAAAGTTCTCTGGATTTCCCAAGCAGATTTCTCAGGCAGTACATGGCATTACTTCCCCAAGAAGAATTTTTGTCAATACTCCAACTTTAAGACATGAAGGATTCTCACATCCCCACAGAGGTTGTCAAAGATTTTGAATCTCCAGCTGCGGTCAAGGATTTATTTTCCCCGGCAGCAGTCAAAGGATTTTCATTATCCCTAGTTATCAAGGATTTATTTTCCTCAGAAAATACAGCAAATCAGCTTACATGCACATACATTGCATTCATATATCATAAACATTGATAAAACACATTTTATTGCAGCATACAACATAACTTTGTGTTTCAGCTAACATTTTACCCTTTTTAGGATAAGACTAACAATTATCTTTAACAAATATTCAACTTTCAGATACAGTAAAGATACACTCCAGACACGGAAGTCATTCTACTACTCATTCAAGATTTCAACGTTCAGATACAGTACAGATACACTCCAGACACGGAAGTCGTTCTGTTACTCATTCGGATTTCAACTTCAGATCCAATACAGATACGCTCCAGACACGGATGCCATTCTATCACCTATTCAAGATACAGCCCAGATACGCTCCAGACACGGTTTCCAGTCTATCACTTATTCTGACTTCTTCCCCAGCCCAGAGATACTCCAGACACGGATGCCCTTATGTCGCTTATTCAGATTTCAGATCCAGATACACTCCATACGCGGAAGTCATTCTGTTATTCATTCAGATTCAAATATAGTTACAACTCGGATACGTACCAGACATGGATGCCATTCTTGTGCTCATACAGACTCAGTCTCCAGATACAGTTCAAATGCATTCCAGACACAGATACCATTCTGATACTCATTCTTTTCATTTACAACTTGCAATTCAACAAACATTCTTGGATGGCATCTGTAAGCCCATCTCCAACAAGATTATGTCACCTCTCTAAATGGCATCTTTAAGCCCATTCCCTCAATTACTCTTCTGTCGAGGGAAAATTTATGGGCACTCTAGTTTCCAATCATCTTTTACCTTCGAGTCACGAACGGCAAAACTCGCTGATCTAACTCTTCAGGTTCAAGAAGATTGAACAGGGGCAGCTGTTGTACCCCAAAATTTTCCCTCTCATTTTTCATAGAAAAAACACAACCCTAGGGTTTCTCAAATGTTCAGATTGGCTCAGGAATCGATCAAACAGATTTTCTCCTTTGGCAGTAAATCAACAATTAGGGTTTTTCTCGCATTTCTCAGAAGAAATTGAGTTCATAAAAATTCAATTGATTTTCACATGTTTTCATGCTCTCAAATTTACTGAAAAGGCAGTGTTTGTTTGATCCAGGTTAACCAGATAATTTGCGTCTGTTAAGATATTTCCTTGTTTATGGAATAGACAGTGCGTGTTCTGATTGGAATGCAGTTACAAGATTACAGAATTACTTGATCATTGGAATTTAAGTTATCTTGATTGGAATTATTGGAATTCAGTTTCAATTATCTTGATCGGGAATCTTAAATAATTAGTGAAGATGCGAAGAGAAAATTGCGAGTTATTGACATTAATGGATTTTAATGGACGTCAGATTATCTCATAAGACTTTCTTCATTTATTTCAAAAGTTGTTACAAAAACAATTTATTATTTAAATGCTTTAGGTTTTACAACTTATCGTATTTGAAAAATAAATAAGTACAATTGATTGAATGTTTCTCTAAATTACAAAGAAAAATATATGCCTAAGGATGACTGAGCTTCCATTGCTTCCATGCTTGCCATAGAATCTCTTGCTTCCTCTGCTTTGCCACCATCCAGTTGTGCTCATATTAAAATGAAAGACAGAAAAATAGTTAGTACAAAAACTATTTGGGCATAAGCAAGAATCTTCAAAAGAAAAAATGTGTTCATCATTAAAGTTTGCAATTTGGAATCAGAGGGCTATTTTTAATTCATCACGTTTTTATTTTTCTATTTGCAAATCACAAGAAGATTTTTCTCCTTGGTTCATAAAAAGAAAAATAACAAATGCAAGTAAATTTGTCCAAATGCAACAAGGCTACCCAAACAAGAAATGTAAGCAGCATGGCCAAACAAATATAACAAACAGCGGCGCAAATTGTCCAAAGGAAAACAGCAGCAGGGCCAAAATAAAATTCAAGCTAGGCAACAAACAACTAGGCTGTCCAAACAATGCAGCAAAATGGACAAAATACAAACAGCAAGAACGAGGCAGCATAGCAGTAGCAAACAAAACAGCATCAGCAAAAAGAAAATATAACATATGGTAAACTAAGTCAACAAGCAAGAGGCTTGTTCAATAAGCCATAATCATCATTTTCCAAATAAATTGCAAACTTTTCAGAAAAAAGCATTTGGCTTAGGGTCATTGAGAGAGAGAGGGGGGAAAAAGTCACCTAGGGATGCTGCCCTGCTGTCACAATTGCACCAGAATTGCTAGAAAACAAAACTGCAAGGAAAAGAGCATAAGGAGAAAATGCCCAAAGTATTCAAAATTTGGTGGTTTTCCCACCATTTTGAATAAGCTATCAAACAAGAAATCAAATGAATATAACAGTATATAAATCTCAAGAGGAGAGAAGATTTTTGATCAAACTCATAACAAAACTGTCAAAAAATCAAAAACAAGCAAACTGTCAAAACGCCAAAAAATCTCAAACAGTCCGTTCTGAAACTTCAAAACCAAAGTCTCCACTGTCAACAAAATGCCAACCCTCTCAAACTCATAAAATTTGTTAAACCAACAAATCAAACAAAAGCCAGAAAATCAATCCGCAAAACTGTCAAACCCAAACAGTAAAGAGTATTCCAACAGTATCAAAAACCTCCAAGTTTCCACAACCTTAAAAAAAACGGTTACAAACCATTTTCAAAAACTCACAAAGCCTTCAAACTCATCAAACTGTCAAACCAACATTCAAAAACCCAAAAACATCCAAATCTAAATAGTTCAAACTAAATCATAACAAGCAAAAAACCAGAAGAAATATACTCAACCAAAACCTGTAAAAACAGTTCAAGCCAAGCTTCCAGAACTGCCCAAAACCATCCCAACATTCCATCAACATCATCAAACCGACAGCAACAAATCCCAGAACCAGTAAAAAGCATTCCAATAATATCAAACTAGAGACTGTCAAAACCAGCAATCACCAACCATTCTCAAAAAAACATTTCCAAACCCAAAACATCAAAAATTGTTAAGGTCCAAAACTAATAAACCCCAAGTTTTCAAAACATACAAACCAAAAATAAAAAAAAAACCTCAAGATGAAACACAACCTGCAAAACTGTAAAACCATTTCAACAGTTCATAGAAAAACAGAAAAACAGAAGACACATTATCATCATCATCATTCAACAAAGAGGATAGAAAAAGGTTACCAGAAACCCTAGCATTTTCGTCATAATCTCTTTTCCCTCACCAATTTCGCCACCAAGGAGCATTTCCTTCGATCTCACCATCCCCGTCCACTTCACAGAAAAGCTCTAAGCAGGTATGGTTTCTTCAAACTATTTACTGCATCTCAAATGAATAACCAGTAGATTAACAGAAGAGCATGAATGTTGTACCCCAAAATTTGCCCTCCCATAATTCTTCAAAGATTTGCCAAGACAAGCTACAAAATTCTCCAGGGTTTGCACAGTGTAAGGGTCTCCTAAGCAGTCAAAACTAGGGTTTATGTTCTGATCAAGAAAATGAAGTTTCTAAAGGTCCAATCAAGTCTCATGTGCCTACAAACATGGTCAAGCATCCTCATATCAAGTTTCAAGACATTCAGCACAAAATTGCACAGTCAGAAACCCTAATTGCACTACAGTCAACTGTAGGGGCAAAATGGTCATTTGGCAGTCAAAAGTTCAAAATTTTGGTCAACATATCATTTTGAAGCCACAAACATCATTTGATCAATGCTTGATCATGATTCTCAAAGTTTGGCTCAAAAATCATCAAAATGCAAAAGTTTCCTTATTTGGACAGTTGAAAAAGTCAACTGAAATTGACCAGGGCATAACTTTCACATGGATTATCAGAAAAATTCCATCCAAAGCTAATTTTGAAGAGAAAGACATTTCCTACAACTCATCTTCATACTTCAAGTCCAAGAAATGCTCTCACAAAAAGTTATCAATTTCAACATTATAGGTCATTTTCAAAAGTCAACAAAAAGGGACTTTAAGTCAAAGGCCATAACTTGAGATTGGTAAATCAAAATGACATGGGACCAAATGCATTGGTTAGAGGACTCAAAGACCTTTCCAAAATGTCAAAGAACATGAGAAAAGCTTAAAAATTGAGCAAGTTATGCCTTGTGGAAGTTGGGAAATTTTTGGATATTTTGAAAAGTCAACATTGATTCAAAAGACCTAAAATTGCTAATGGGCCCATTTTTCTTCCATAATTCATCATCCATGACATATGCACGACTACTTGGCCCAAAGGGAAGTCTTTACTCATTTTTTATTTATTTATTTGAATTTTTATTTATAATAATTCATTTAAATCAAAATAAATGTATGAAAAATGCTAACCTAAAGTTTTAAATCTTTTTGTGCATGTTTTACTCTCAAGATTTCGTGCTTGTACCAATATGGAAAGATTTGGATTGATTGGCTTGATTGAGAACAAAAAGCACATGGAAAAAGATTGGAAAAAATCTTAGAAAATCAAATTTCCAAAATCATGAATGCAAGATATTTGGATCCATATTTTTAACCTAATTCACTCTTGCATAAGTATGGAACACAACCCTAATCATAATACACACTAAGCTGCGCAGAAGAGCATAAATCAAACTTGGAATTTTTGTCTAAAAACTGAAATCTGAAAACACCCTTACAAGGCGATTCAAGGCAGAATTCTTGTTTCAATAGCTTCCTCAAGCATCACTTGACATATTCCAATCACTAACATCCATCAAGACGCCAGGAATTGGTAACACGAGTGCAAACTGCACCAAGAAAAATTCATAATCGTGCATCATGATTTACGCATCCTTTGTAATTTTTAATGCTTGATTCATGTTCATTATGAGATTCTGAAACTAACCATACAAATTAATTACGTTTTTGTGCTATGTACATGATTTTACCATTGATGCAGGCTAGGGTTTCTTGGACTCCCAATTAGGGGTTTCCTAATACTATAAAATTCGACCACCACAATGCCATGGATGGATTCAGGGAGTTTGGACGAAAACAATGGCCTCATCGCGCTGAATTTATATGCCAAGAGGACCTAATCGCTATTTTCCCATAGACGGCCTAGGAGAACGTTAATAAAACCGTTGCCTGTTTCTTTGTATTTTCAGGAAAACAAAACCAACGAAGAAGACGCTTATGTGGCGAAGGATGACTGGTCCATTTGAATTCTGGCGCAGAAAAAAGCACTAACTCACGTTTTCCTTTATATTAATTGTTGATAATTATATATACAAACGCGTGGTAGTGGTTCAGTGGCAAGTGTATGTATTGGCAATCCTCATGACCTGGGTTCGATCCCAGGTCTTCACCCTTTCCATTTGTTTTTTCCCAATTTACGTTCATATGCAGGCATAATGTTGTGGTCCATGATACATCCCTCTATCCAGCATGCCACGCGTACGTTGAGAGCAATCCAAGGGCTACAGATTGGAGGAACACCATGAGGTTGAGTCAACGCACATGCACGTGTCTGGCCACAGTCAAACAGGCCAAGGTTGTTGGGCCAGAATTTCCATAATCATACCTCCACTTTGGGGACTACCACCCCCTAGGTTTGCATAATTTTTGCTTTCTTTATTTTTAATTCTATTTTTATTTTAATTATTACTTGTTTAATTAATTTATTATTTTCACAAAATACAATAAAAATCAGAAAAAAGGAAAAACACAATAAATATTTTTGTTTTAATATTTTCATGAATAAATTTGCATGTAAATAAAATTAGTTTTAAATTAGGTGTTAACTTTAATTCTTTTAATAATAAATCTAAAAAACGTGGAACTAGGGTTTAATTAACAGTTTTTCATCCTTTTTATTTTTCTTTTATAATAATTAAAATAATTAAATATTTATTTTCATGAATTAAATTGCATATAAAAATTAGGTTTAAATTAGGTTAAAATTCAACATATTTCTTAATAAATTAAAAAAAAATAACTAGAATTAGGGTTTGCATCTTATTTTGATTTTAATTAATTCTCCCTTTTCTATTAAATCTTAAAATACATAAAAATACCAAAAAAACAAATTCTTGCCTTCTTTTTAATTAATTAATTCATCATTAATTTTGCAAAAAGGGTCCAACGCCCTCGTTTCGATTTAATTATTAATTAGCATATTTCTCTTATTTCGTTTAAATATTCATGTACCTCTCCCGAAGCCTTGTAAATAATTGCTCGCACTTTTACTTTTTACTTTATTTATTTTCTGTCAAATCGGGTCCTGGTTAACTTTTGGCGATGTGGACCCGCGCCTTCTGTAATAGCTTAGAATTTACTTTCCCGCAAATATTTTAACCGTTAATCAAAAGACATGAAAGAATGTATGGACAAAATAAAAACAAGCGTAGAACACCAATAACATGACAAGATAAATAAATGAAAACGACACACAATTCGCACACACCACCCCTAGGGTACGCCTCACTGTTGCCTTGCCTCGAAAGGTGATCGTCGAGTAGAGGATGTCTTAGTAAGTCCTCATGATCCGGGAACCTGGCATGAGGGTAGCTTCTAAGGTGTCTTCCCATTGCTCCGGTGATCACCATGTCCCGAACCTCGAATTGACCCGAACACCTCCAACGGTGGTGCTACCTACCTCTCAATGGTGGGATGGCACTACTTTAAAGGACATTTACACAGACGAATTCCTTAGGGTAGGTAGACGACTCTAGATACTTGCTCTAATTTCAAAACAAATCAAAAATACTTTTCACACCAACACATTTTCAAAAAGCTTTCGAAAGCAATTTTTCAAACACTCTTGAGGACTGATACAAGAGTCGAACTGGAATTTTCAAAGAAACTTTTTAAACCCACAGTTGAAAAGCAAACAAACCATTTTTGAAAACACAAATGAGCAAGTATCTAAGAGCCCATGGATAACCATGGATAGAAAGGGTGCTAACACCTTCCCTTTCTATAATCTACCTCCCGAACCGAGAGCAATCTATTTAAGGAATTTTTCTGTGCTTTTGTCCTTTCCATTTGGAGAAAATAAAAGACGGTGGCGACTCTTGCTTCCGCGACGTTTCGCGAACCAGTGTTAAACAGTCAGTTCTAGATCCACCGATCACAGAACTGGCGACTCTGCTGGGGACTTAACTTAAAGTGAGGTGTACCTTAGGGTTAGTTCATAACTGTGTTTTCAATTGCTTTCCTTGTTTGCTTTAAATTGTGGGACTGTCTTGGGAGTTCTATAGATCCTAACCCGGATCTGGGGATACCTTCTTAGAAAGTAGCAACAAGGCTGTGAGGGAACTGTGCGGGGTATACCGACATGGTTGAAACAGTCTGCTACGTTGATGTGGCACTTTGGTGTGTACCGGTAACCCTTGAGTTCAGTCAAGGAGAGTACGGGGCCTCCGCGTGGTGTCGTGAAGCATCAACAGACCTTAGGAACCTTAATTGAACTATCTTGGCCTCTTTAGGGTAGTGAGATAACTGACTTTGGTGCAGTCCGAGGTTGGTTGATACTCGATACTACACTCAATTGAGGGTTGATTTCCTGGAATATTTCGGTCGCCAGTTCAGTGGCTAAATCGAAACGATGAACAATGAAAGCAATCCCGTGATATTGGGACCCTTAGAACCCGGTTACTTCTAATAGGACAGGTTGAGCCCACCAACTTCAAGAGGGTAATACCTAGACCTCATGCTGGCCTAAACTCTAAGGGCTTCTCTTGTGTGACTTGTGTGCCTTCGTACTTGACTACTTGCATGCTTGTTATCTGACACATGAACTACTTGCAGGTTTTGTTTATAGTCCTTAATTGGGACTCCTAACAGGGTTTACTAAGTTTCTTGCAGGTTTTGTTTATAGTCCTTAATTGGGACTCATAACAAGAGTGTACTAAGTTTCTTGCAGGTTTTGTTTATAGTTCTTAATTGGGACTCATAACAGGGTTACTAAGTTGCTTGCAGGTTTTGTTTACAGTCCTTAGTTGGGACTCATAACAGGGTTTACCTACATTACCCCCATGCATAGCATGACATCATACCATTGCATACATCCTGCACAAAAAACTAATCCATTTCAAGGATCTCAAGGGCTTGTGATGCAGGTCATGGTGAATCAACTATCCCAGCAAGGGGCAAAGAGGATTTATTTTCCTCTAGACAAAGTTGTCAGGGGCTATGACCCACTGGATATGGTGAGCCTTTGACCCTTGAAGAAGGACTCTCTACACCAGGAAGCTCCTTCAATCAAGTCACCAGTTTTCAATGCTAACAATTTTCTTGTTTACCCTGCAAGGTCCTTGAAAACATTGCATGCATGTCATACACATCATTGCATAACAGGTACCCTTGTTGCAGGTTACTTACCCTTCCCGCTGTTTATTTCAGCAATGGCTTTCCAACCAGACAACCAGGATCTTCTTGCTCAAGAGACTCGGTTCGGGGAAATCCTCCTGAATTTATCCAAGGGGCAGGAGGAGCTAAGGACACTTCTCATGGGGACCTTTGTCAAGAACAATGTTGAGGATGAAAGGCTGAAACACCTACAAGCTGAGGTGGATGCATTGAAGGTCCAGATGCTGGGGCAGAGGAATGCCATTCAAGGTTTAGCTCAAAGACAAGATGAGCTCCGGTTTCTCGTCAACCAACTGCTTCAGGGTAACCAACTGGGGCAAACATCTAAGGGTAAAAAGCCAGTCATCGTTCGACCATCTTTGAGACAAAGAGGCAAGGAGAAAGTTCCTCATATGGCTCCAGTATCACCAATTCAGTATCAACCTCACCAGCTTCAGCCGGACAAGCCCAAAAGGCAATTCACCAAGCTCAACGTGTCGCTGCCTCAAGCCTTACAACAGCTGCTGAGGTTGAACTTGGTAACTCTAAAGGATCCTCCTAAGAATCCCAACAGGACACCTTCAAGGTATGACCCCAACGCTCACTGCGCTTATCATTCTGACAGCCCGGGGCATGCTACAGAGGATTGTTGGACTTTAAAGAATAAAATCCAGGACCTGATTGAGGAAGGAGCTGTGGAATTCACCCAAGAGGGCCAGGCTGAGTACTTCTACCATCCTCACAGGGTCCACTATGTGAAGTGACAAGCCCTGAGACTAGGAAATTTTTGTTCATTCGAATGTTCAAGTTGCAATTTTCTTTTGTTCAAACATTTATTCATGATTAAACGTTGTTATTTCATTAATGCATCGCATATGTCTGTTCTGAAACAATATATTCGTATTCACTAAATGCAAATTATTTTCATATTTTTTTCTGATGTCAACTCTTGATCTAAAATTCTAAGCCTCTTGAGGGAGGATGACGAACACGATACCGCTATCTTTACAGTATGCTTTTGAACATACCTCGCTGATGAAGTACAAGCATTGTTTCAAATCCCTAAACACTGGAGTTATAAGGAAGATAATCCCTCGTCAACCCCTCTGAGCCAAAGAAGTAGGAGTTTTTCTTTTCGAAATTCAAAACCCTTCATCATAACCTGGGGCAGGGTAATTCTCTCAGTTGATCCAAGTGCATAACAAATGGCATCAAAGAAGTCCTTACAAAACGAAGAAAGACAGTGATGGTTCCGAATAATCAATAAAGAAAGGCAGTCATTATCTCAAAAATAAAGAACCCATTAAGTCAGAACCCATGAAGGAGTCTTACAAAACTGGGGCATCCCGCTGACTATAATTCCAAAAAGGAAACGGTTCAGGCAAAAAAAGAAAGGGATAACAAAAAATAAAAAAATCAGACAAGAAAGAGGTCTTACGAACCCTCGGCAAAAAATGACTGCCTATTCAAAATAAGTTATCAACATCTGAATCATCACCGGAAAATCAGGACAAAGACTCAAACGAAGTCTAACGTATGATCAACTGAGTTTAGGTTTGGAGGACATCACGAAGAATGGGTGGGTACAAATAATTTGAGCCTTTATCCTTTGTTTTTTAAACCATGAACCAGGCCACGTTATAACCCTTAAAAGCCCTAGCTGAAGCGTGGGTTAGTTCGAAAGCATACTGTTACGAAAGGTATCCTGACTCCTTAAGGCTCACGGTAAATACGATGTTGACATCACGTTTTACAAACAATCACTTGTTTTATGAAAAAGAATGCATTTTCAAAATCTTCAAGACAGACATAAGCTTTGCATTTTTAACATAACTTTGTTTGCATATGACTTTTTGTTTGAACAGCAGAAAAATTCGCACGATGAATACCTAATGAACAGAAGCATTTCCAATCAAGGGGCATGGCCTAATCATTGTCCATCATCTGGGGCAGTCCAATCAAGATTCGGAGAATCTTTCAAAGGCCAATCAGCCTGGGGAAAATCTCCACCTGAGTCGCTTGGGGCATCTCAACAACGAATCTTGCCTGATCAAACATCTTCTGGTGGCATGACAACACAATTCTAACAGGGGAAACTCCCTACATTCTGAGAGCATGGATGTAGTCGAAAAAGATACTACGCTTAATCAAAGACCCGCTAGGTTGACATACCTAGGCAAAAATTAGGGCTTCCCGGCGAACCAAAAGGGTTCGGGCAAAATGAAGGGATGAAATGAAAAAAAATCTGTACACCCGGCAAGTCGAAAACCTGAAAAGGCGGCTTGGGCAAAAATGGGTATCCCGGTGGACTGAAAACCCGAAAGGGCGGTCCAGGCAAAAGTTAGGGATTTAAGCGTACAACTATGTCCCGGCATCTCGTCACTTGTCTGCCAGAAGATTTGTCAAACGACCTCCAAGGTATCTTCTCCCTTCACCTCAGAAACAGGGGCAATAAGGAGTTGTCTAAGAGCAATCTAATCATTCCGTCCTCCAAGGTATCAAGACAGGTTCGGCTGAAGAACATAACCAGCACCTCAATCCCCCAGAGAGTAAGTCAGCAGTCAGTGCATTCTCCTCCAAGCAGAGTTATCAAATCTCAAGGAAGTTGAGTATCCTCCAGCAGATCTTAACATCCCCCAGCAGCAATATACGCATTCTTAACAAGCATCCCCGGCAGTCTTGGTTTAAAGATTGTTCCCCGGCGGCATATCAAATATTCAACGGAATCACTTCCCCAGCATATCAAAACTTCCCCAGAAAGTCCAATCCAGTTTCCCAAGGAAAGTTGGAGTCCATCTCCCCCAAGCAGTAAGCTTATCCCCAGTAAATTCTGGAAGCTTATCCTCGCAGAATACGAATGCGTCGTCCGGCTTTATTCAAAGAGTTATTTCCTTAACAGGATATAACTGGGTTATCCTGAGCCAAAAGCCATGGAAAGAGCGTCCTCGACGAAGTTCTTCTTACCCCAGCGAAGTCCATCAACACTTCCAACAACAAGGGTATCCCCAGCAAATTATTATCAACACTCAGCAAGGCATCCCTCTTCCCACAGAGTATTGCTTCCCAGCATGGTCGCTAGAGTATCTTTCCTCCCCGCAGAACCTCCCATTCGCCAAGTTTATTCCACAACAGAGTCATCTTCTCCTACCGGTATTCTTGCAATTATTATCCCCAGCGGAAGCAAAAGCTTATTCTTCAATATCAGCCCAGGATATGACTTCCCGGCATCCGTCAAGGATTTACTTTCCTAGATGAAAAACACATACATAAACATCACATGCATCATTATAGCATGCATAGACGCATCGTATCACACAAATCTCACTTATGTTGAGAACATCATTGCTTGACCCATATCATGCATTGCATATGGCTTACCTTTACCTTTCAGGAAGATGCAGTTAAATTCCCAATCATATCTCAAAGACTCTAAGACCTAGACCGGTTCAGTTAATCGACTCCAAAGATTTCTTATCCAGTCCCAGGCCTTCTCTAGTCCAGCTAAATCGACTCCCAACAGATTTTTCTGATAAAGACTCAGTGGAAGATATCCCAGATTATAATTTCCTATTGGTTCTCTCTCTGACGGTGCATGAGATTTCCATTTTAGGGTTTTCTTTAAGATTATAATTTCCTATGGTTCCCTCTCCGACGGTGAGTGAGGTGGTAATTCGTTTCCTTATGGTCCCCTCTCCGACGGTGAGTGAGGTGGGAATTCCTTTCCTTACGGTTCCCTCTCCGACGGTGAGTGAGGTGATAATTCCTTTTCAGATGGTTCCCTCTCCGACGGTGAGTGAGGTGATAATTCCTTTTCAGATGGTTCCCTCTCCGACGGTGAGTGAGGTGATAATTCCTTTCCTAATGGTTCCCTCTCCGACGGTGAGTGAGGTGGTAATTCCTTTTCAGATGGTTCCCTCTCCGACGGTGAGTGAGGTGATAATTCCTTTTTCAGATGGTTCCCTCTCCGACGGTGAGTGAGGTGATAATTCCTTTTCAGATGGTTCCCTCTCCGACGGTGAGTGAGGTGGTAATTCCTTTCCTGATGGTTCCCTCTCCGACGGTGAGTGAGGTGGTAATTCCTTTCCTAATGGTTCCCTCTCCGACGGTGAGTGAGGTGGTAATTCCTTTCCTTACGGTTCCCTCTCCGACGGTGAGTGAGGTGATAATTCCTTTTCAGATGGTTCCCTCTCCGACGGTGAGTGAGGTGATAATTCCTTTTCAGATGGTTCCCTCTCCGACGGTGAGTGAGGTGATAATTCCTTTCCTAATGGTTCCCTCTCCGACGGTGAGTGAGGTGATAATTCCTTTTCAGATGGTTCCCTCTCCGACGGTGAGTGAGGTGATAATTCCTTTCCTAATGGCTCCCTCTCCGACGGTGAGTGAGGTGATAATTCCTTTTCAGATGGTTCCCTCTCCGACGGTGAGTGAGGTGATAATTCCTTTCCTAATGGTTCCCTCTCCGACGGTGAGTGAGGTGATAATTCCTTTTCAGATGGTTCCCTCTCCGACGGTGAGTGAGGTGATAATTCCTTTTCAGATGGTTCCCTCTCCGACGGTGAGTGAGGTGATAATTCCTTTTCAGATGGTTCCCTCTCCGACGGTGAGTGAGGTGATAATTCCTTTTCAGATGGTTCCCTCTCCGACAGTGAGTGAGGTGATAATTCCCTTTCAGATTATATTTTCCTATTGGTTCTCTCTCCGACGGTGCGCGAGATTTCCATTTTAGGTTCTTCTTTGAGACTATAATTTCCCATTGGTTCTCTTCCCGATACTGCAAAGATGGTAATTCCCACAAAGATTTTCTCAGCGAGCGTTGTTGAAGTTAAAGTCACCCAAGGTTCTCTTACCGTTCATGCTAAGGTAGTAACCATCCCTGGTTCATTCATCATCTTGTGAAGCTCCAGACTCAGCTCCTATAACCAGTCAGGACACCTCTATACCAAGCATCTGAAAACCAGCTCCTGCAACGTGTCAGGTACTTATTTTTCTTTTGCAGGTATGCAGATTCTCGCTAAGGAATCTCTTACGCGATCAACATCCAGATGGCATCTATAAGCCCATCATCCTATTCATCAATCTCCAAATGGCATCTATAAGCCCATTCCTCCATCACCATCACTGCTATTATGTGAGCGCAAATTTCTGGGCACTCTAGTGTCCAATCATCTTCTACCTTCGGATTACGAAAGGCACGTCAGCCAATCTGCATCCTCAGGTCTAAGAAGATTGAACAGGGGCAACTGTTGTACCCCAAAATTTGCCCTCCCATAATTCTTCAAAGATTTGCCAAGACAAGCTACAAAATTCTCCAGGGTTTGTACAGTGTAAGGGTCTCCTAAGCAGTCAAAACTAGGGTTTGTGTTCTGATCAACAAAATGAAGTTTCTAAAGGTCCAATCAAGTCTCATGTGCCTACAAACATGGTCAAGCATCCTCATATCAAGTTTCAAGACATTCAGCATAAAATTGCACAGTCAGAAACCCTAATTGCACTACAGTCAACTGTAGGGGCAAAATGGTCATTTGGCAGTCAAAAGTTAAAAATTTTGGTCAACATATCATTTTGAAGCCACAAACATCATTTGATCAATGCTTGATCATGATTCTCAAAGTTTGGCTCAAAAATCATCAAAATGCAAAAGTTTCCTTATTTGGACAGCTGAAAAAGTCAACTGAAATTGACCAGGGCATAACTTTCAAATGGATTATCAGAAAAATTCCATCCAAAGCTCATTTTGAAGAGAAAGACATTTCCTACAACTCATCTTCATACTTCAAGTCCATGAAATGCTCTCACAAAAAGTTATCAATTTCAACATTATAGGTCATTTTCAAAAGTCAACAAAAAGGGACTTTAAGTCAAAGGCCATAACTTGAGATTGGTAAATCAAAATGACATGGGACCAAATGCATTGGTTAGAGGACTCAAAGACCTTTCCAAAATGTCCAAGAACATGAGAAAAGCTTAAAAATTGAGCAAGTTATGCCTTGTGGAAGTTGGGAAATTTTTGGATATTTTGAAAAGTCAACATTGATTCAAAAGACCTAAAATTGCTAATGGGCCCATTTTTCTTCCATAATTCATCATCCATGACATATGCACGACTACTTGGCCCAAAGGGAAGTCTTTACTCATTTTTTATTTATTTATTTGAATTTTTATTTATAATAATTCATTTAAATCAAAATAAATGTATGAAAAATGCTAACCTAAAGTTTTAAATCTTTTTGTGCATGTTTTACTCTCAAGATTTCGTGCTTGTACCAATATGGAAAGATTTGGATTGATTGGCTTGATTGAGAACAAAAAGCACATGGAAAAAGATTGGAAAAAATCTTAGAAAATCAAATTTCCAAAATCATGAATGCAAGATATTTGGATCCATATTTTTAACCTAATTCACTCTTGCATAAGTATGGAACACAACCCTAATCATAATACACACTAAGCTGCGCAGAAGAGCATAAATCAAACTTGGAATTTTTGTCTAAAAACTGAAATCTGAAAACACCCTTACAAGGCGATTCAAGGCAGAATTCTTGTTTCAATAGCTTCCTCAAGCATCACTTGACATATTCCAATCACTAACATCCATCAAGACGCCAGGAATTGGTAACACGAGTGCAAACTGCACCAAGAAAAATTCATAATCGTGCATCATGATTTACGCATCCTTTGTAATTTTTAATGCTTGATTCATGTTCATTATGAGATTCTGAAACTAACCATACAAATTAATTGCGTTTTTGTGCTATGTACATGATTTTACCATTGATGCAGGCTAGGGTTTCTTGGACTCCCAATTAGGGGTTTCCTAATACTATAAAATTCGACCACCACAATGCCATGGATGGATTCAGGGAGTTTGGACGAAAACAATGGCCTCATCGCGCTGAATTTATATGCCAAGAGGACCTAATCGCTATTTTCCCATAGACGGCCTAGGAGAACGTTAATAAAACCGTTGCCTGTTTCTTTGTATTTTCAGGAAAACAAAACCAACGAAGAAGACGCTTATGTGGCGAAGGATGACTGGTCCATTTGAATTCTGGCGCAGAAAAAAGCACTAACTCACGTTTTCCTTTATATTAATTGTTGATAATTATATATACAAACGCGTGGTAGTGGTTCAGTGGCAAGTGTATGTATTGGCAATCCTCATGACCTGGGTTCGATCCCAGGTCTTCACCCTTTCCATTTGTTTTTTCCCAATTTACGTTCATATGCAGGCATAATGTTGTGGTCCATGATACATCCCTCTATCCAGCATGCCACGCGTACGTTGAGAGCAATCCAAGGGCTACAGATTGGAGGAACACCATGAGGTTGAGTCAACGCACATGCACGTGTCTGGCCACAGTCAAACAGGCCAAGGTTGTTGGGCCAGAATTTCCATAATCATACCTCCACTTTGGGGACTACCACCCCCTAGGTTTGCATAATTTTTGCTTTCTTTATTTTTAATTCTATTTTTATTTTAATTATTACTTGTTTAATTAATTTATTATTTTCACAAAATACAATAAAAATCAGAAAAAAGGAAAAACACAATAAATATTTTTGTTTTAATATTTTCATGAATAAATTTGCATGTAAATAAAATTAGTTTTAAATTAGGTGTTAACTTTAATTCTTTTAATAATAAATCTAAAAAACGTGGAACTAGGGTTTAATTAACAGTTTTTCATCCTTTTTATTTTTCTTTTATAATAATTAAAATAATTAAATATTTATTTTCATGAATTAAATTGCATATAAAAATTAGGTTTAAATTAGGTTAAAATTCAACATATTTCTTAATAAATTAAAAAAAAAATAACTAGAATTAGGGTTTGCATCTTATTTTGATTTTAATTAATTCTCCCTTTTCTATTAAATCTTAAAATACATAAAAATACCAAAAAAACAAATTCTTGCCTTCTTTTTAATTAATTAATTCATCATTAATTTTGCAAAAAGGGTCCAACGCCCTCGTTTCGATTTAATTATTAATTAGCATATTTCTCTTATTTCGTTTAAATATTCATGTACCTCTCCCGAAGCCTTGTAAATAATTGCTCGCACTTTTACTTTTTACTTTATTTATTTTCTGTCAAATCGGGTCCTGGTTAACTTTTGGCGATGTGGACCCGCGCCTTCTGTAATAGCTTAGAATTTACTTTCCCGCAAATATTTTAACCGTTAATCAAAAGACATGAAAGAATGTATGGACAAAATAAAAACAAGCGTAGAACACCAATAACATGACAAGATAAATAAATGAAAACGACACACAATTCGCACACACCACCCCTAGGGTACGCCTCACTGTTGCCTTGCCTCGAAAGGTGATCGTCGAGTAGAGGATGTCTTAGTAAGTCCTCATGATCCGGGAACCTGGCATGAGGGTAGCTTCTAAGGTGTCTTCCCATTGCTCCGGTGATCACCATGTCCCGAACCTCGAATTGACCCGAACACCTCCAACGGTGGTGCTACCTACCTCTCAATGGTGGGATGGCACTACTTTAAAGGACATTTACACAGACGAATTCCTTAGGGTAGGTAGACGACTCTAGATACTTGCTCTAATTTCAAAACAAATCAAAAATACTTTTCACACCAACACATTTTCAAAAAGCTTTCGAAAGCAATTTTTCAAACACTCTTGAGGACTGATACAAGAGTCGAACTGGAATTATCAAAGAAACTTTTTAAACCCACAGTTGAAAAGCAAACAAACCATTTTTGAAAACACAAATGAGCAAGTATCTAAGAGCCCATGGATAACCATGGATAGAAAGGGTGCTAACACCTTCCCTTTCTATAATCTACCTCCCGAACCGAGAGCAATCTCTTTAAGGAATTTTTTTGTGCTTTTGTCCTTTCCATTTGGAGAAAATAAAAGACGGTGGCGACTCTTGCTTCCGCGACATTTCGCGAACCAGTGTTAAACAGTCAGTTCTAGATCCACCGATCACAATGAACAAGACAAAAAAAATGATAAAACTGTAAGCTTTAAACAAAACAGAAATTAACCTTTTTTTCAAGAAACAAAACCACTGAAAATCGTTAGGAGGTGAGAGAAAGAGAGCTCCGGCAACAGAACCTTGGGGGGAGATCAGAATAAGCTATAATCGAACAGATTAGGCATTAATTCGACCTTAGGGTTTTCATAGAATCGCGAATCGCGTTGAGATGAGGAGAGATTAGGGAATTTCGGCCATGAGCTTAAGAGTTTGAGAGATTTCAGAGGTGGAAAGATGAACGAATATGGAAGAGATGGATGAGAGGGATGAATGGCGCCGATCTGTACCAAGGGTTCACAAACCCTAATTTCTATGTTTACCCTAATCAAACAATTATGCAAGAGTTAGAGCTTTGGTTTTGCCTTACCACATAACCCTTTAAGCCCGCGAAATTGCTAGTCTTTACCCCCCCCCCCCCTTTTCCTGTTGCTTTGTGTAAGTGTTTTCTTGTTGGCATTATTTTTTGGTAAACCCAGATTTGCGAATGTCATGACTGATGTCATAACATTCTGGGATATAGTCAAATTTTGCAGAAGGAATGTTCTACAGGAATAACTCAGTATGAGTGAATATCATGATGATTAAGCTATGATCATATATACTGAATTCTACCAAAATCAGTGAGCAAGATACATGATGTCATATCCAATGTTAAGACATCCTGTATTGATCAAGTTATTGTGTAGATTTATTGTTCCTGAGATTTTTCAGGAATCTGGTGTGCTATTCTGAGTTGAAGTATATTGACGTGGATATTAGGTTAACCTTGCTTAACCCTAATCTGTTATGATGAAAGCCCAATACCAAGTCTTTAGGTTAACTTTGGTTAACCCTAGCTATTTTTATGGAAGCCCTAGAATGAAGAATAGATGGCTTATATATTTCTCACGAAGCCTAATGGTGAGGTGCACTTTTAGAGAAGATCAATAAGACATTGTATAGTTGTGATAGTTTTAGTAACTACTGTGAGCCAAGCAATTATCACTTGATAAGTGACTTGGAGTAGGATTTGGTTATAAGGGTTATTTATCACTCAAAGCTTTGAAGCACGAGTGTTGTGTCTCTTGATTAAAGCTTTGAAGCAAAATCAAGTGTGTGTATTGAAGAATGTCTTCATAATCTTATTAATCAGTAGATTAGTATCACTGTTGTGATTGAGGGGGAGTGAGTAGGAACTCAGGTTTAAGTAGGACTTAGATTGAAGTTACATTGGGTAGGTCTTAAGTGAAGGAGATAAACTGGTTGGTTTATTCCTAAATTAATACCTCTTATAGTGAATTTCCTCACTGGCTTGGTAGCCCCCAGAGTAGGTGTTGTTATACAATGAATTGGGTTAACAATTGATTGTGTTCTTTACTGTCTTTTAAATTACTGTTTGGTGTGTGTACAATTTGTCAGATACGGTGTCATAACATTCACTGTGACATTAAGTATCTGTTGCCAGAATTTCAATTGGCATCAGAGCAGGCACCCTGCCTGTCTTTCTGGGTGAGACCTAGGGATATTATTTTCTGGCGCTATGGACAAGGAAGGAGGATTTGGGAACAGACCACCTATTCTGGATGGATCAAACTACGACTACTGGAAACCTCGTATGATTGCCTTCTTGAAGTCATTGGACAAGAAAGCTTGGAGAGCTGCTGACAAAGGATGGAACCATCCCACCATAACTGGGAAAGATGGGACGACTAGTCTGAAACCTGAGGAAGAATGGAGCAAAGAAGAAGAAGAGTTATCCCTGGGTAACTCTAAAGCTTTGAATGCCTTGTTAAATGGAATTGATAGAAACATATTCAGACTAGTACATCAATGTGAACTGGCCAAGGATGTTTGGGACACTCTAAAAACCACCCATGAGGGTACATCCAAAGAAAAAATGTCAAGACTTCAGATGCTCACTACCAAATTTGAGAATCTAAGGATGAAGGAAGATGAGACCATTCATGAGTTTCACATGAACATCTTGGAAATTGCCAACACCTCAGGAGCATTAGGAGAAAAGATGTCAGAAGAAAAGCTGGTGAGAAAGATTCTCAGATCCTTGCCTAAAAGGTTTGCAATGAAAGTGACTTCTATAGAGGAAGCTCAGGATATCTGCAACTTGAAGGTTGATGAACTCATTGGGTCACTTCAGACATTTGAGATGGGGATCAGTGACAATGTTGACAAGAAAAACAAGAGCATAGCCCTTGTATCCAATACCGAAGATGAATGCAAGGAGAGTGATGAAGAGAATATATCAGAAGATATAGCTATGCTTGGAAGGCAGTTCAACAAACTCATCAAGAGAATGGACCCAAAGTCAAGGTCAAATGTTAAGAACATTTCCTCTGACATTAGCAGATCCTATGACTCCAGCAGAAGAACTAAGTCTGAGGAAAAGGGAAATCCAAGTAGAGGAATCCAATGCCATGGATGTGAAGGATATGGGCACATTCGAGCTGAATGTCCTACCTTTCTAAGGAAACAAAAGAAAGGAATGTTTGTTACTTGGTCTGATGGTGACTCAGAAAGTAACTCTGAAGAAGAATCTGCTAAACTAGTTACTGCACTGTCTGGTGTTTGTAACTCTGATAATGATTCTAGTGATGAGGAAGTAACATTTGAAGAACTTGCTGACTCCTACAAGAAGCTATGTATCAGAAGTGCTGAAGTCTGTCAGCAAAATGAGAAACAGAAAAAGCTCATAATGAAGTTGGAGGGTGAGAAGAAGGCAGACACTGCTACTATAAGTCATCTCGAAGGTGAAGTTCTAATGTTGAACTCCAAACTTGATCAGATGACTAAGTCTGTCAAGATGTTAACAAATGGAACTGACAATTTGGAAGAAATACTTTAGGCTGGACAAAATGCAGGAAACATGTCTAGTCTAGGATTTGTGGTTGCAAAGAAATCTGTTGTTGACAAGAAGAAGACCAGGTCTGATAAACAAATGTCAAAGCAGATGTCACGACATAGGACTCAACATCAAGAACAGAGAAATATGAAGAAAAAGTATCAAAGATGGAGATGTCATTATTGTGGGAGGTTTGGTCACATAAAGCCATTATGCTTCAGATTATATGGATATCCTAATCAGACCCCATATGCCAAACCTAAGACTAACAAGGCACCATATACTCAACAGTGGAAGAAAAAGATTGCAGCCCTGATAGCTCACACCTCCCTTAGAGTTTCTGCCAAGGAAGACTGGTACTTTGACAGTGGATGCTCTAAACACATGACTGGAATCAAGAATCTGCTGAATGATGTCAAACCTCATACTACTAGTTATGTCACTTTTGGAGATGGTGCTAGAGGAGAAATCAAAGGAGTTGGAAACTTGGACTGCCCTAGAGTTCCAAACCTAAATGAAGTGTTGCTGGTAAATGGTTTGACTGCTAATCTCATAAGTATCAGTCAACTATGTGATCTAGGATTCAAGGTCAACTTCACCAAGTCTGAATGTCTTGCAACTAATGATAAACAAGAAGTTGTAATGAAAGGAGTCAGATCAAAAGACAACTGTTACTTATGGGAGTCTGAGAACACTAACTACTCTTCTGTGTGCTCTATAGCCAAAGAAGAAAAGGAAGTGAAACTATGGCACCAAAAACTTGGTCATTTACATCTTAGAGGGATGAAAAAGATCATATCCATGGAGGCTGTCAGAGGGATTCCAAGGCTTCAGATTAATGAAGGGAGAGTCTATGGTGAATGTCAGGTTGGAAAGCAAACTAGAATGTCACATCCAAAGACAAGACATATGACCACCTCTAAGGCGCTAGAACTTCTAAATATGGATCTGATGGGTCCCATGCAGGTGGAAAGTCTTGGTGGAAAGAGATATGCCTATGTTGTTGTGGATGATTTTTCCAGATTCACATGGATAAACTTCATTAGGGAAAAGTCTGATGTATTTGATGTTTTTAAAGAATTGTGCAAAAGAATTCAAAGAGAAAAAGAAGGATGCATTGTCAGAATCAGAAGGGATCATGGTAAGGAATTTGAAAATAGTAAGTTTGATGAGTTCTGTTCCTCAGAAGGAATCAATCATGAGTTCTCTTCACCTATAACTCCTCAACAAAATGGAGTTGTGGAAAGGAAAAACCGGACTATACAGGAATCCGCCAGAGCAATGATACATGCCAAGAAGCTTCCTATTCATTTTTGGGTTGAAGCTATGAATACAGCTTGTTATGTCCACAACAGGGTCACCTTGAGAAAAGGAACATCATCCACCATTTATGAACTATGGAAAGGAAGAAAGCCTACAGTGAAGTACTTCCATATCTTTGGAAGCAAATGCTATATTCTGACAGATCGTGAACAAAGGAGAAAGATGGACCCTAAAAGTGATGAAGGAATATTCCTAGGATACTCTATCAACAGCAGAGCATATAGGGTGTTCAATTCCAGGACTAAAGTTATGATGGAGTCTATAAATGTCATAATTGATGATCACCATGAGGAAACAAATGTCCCATATGATGTTGAGACATTCTTTGAGACTTCAACACAAGTGTCTAAAAAGGATGATGTGCCTAATCCTACTCCATCAGAGTCTTAATCAAAGGAAGCTAACAAAGATCCTTCCATCAGAATTCAGAAAGATCATCCTAAGGAAATCATCATAGGAGATCCTAACAGTGGAGTCACTACAAGATCTAGAGAAATCATCACAAACTCTTGTTTTGTGTCTAAGATTGAACCAAAAAATGTTAAAGAGGCTTTGACTGATGAATACTGGATTGGAGCAATGCAAGATGAATTGAACCATTTCAAGCAACATGAAGTATGGGAGTTAGTTCCTAGACCAGAAGGAACAAACATCATTGGCACAAAGTGGATCTACAAGAACAAGTCAGATGCTGAAGGAGTTGTCACCAAGAATAAGGCAAGGCTTGTTGCTCAAGGATACACTCAAGTTGAAGGGGTTGATTTTATGAGACCTTTGCTCCTGCAGCCAGACTGGAATCAATCAGACTTCTCTTGGGAGTTGCTTGTCTCCTTAAGTTCAATCTGTTTCAGATGGATGTGAAGAGTGCATTCCTAAATGGGTACTTAAATGAGGAAGTGTATGTGGAACAGCCTAAAGGATTTGTGGATCCAAACTGTCCTGATCATGTCTACAAATTGAGGAAAGCATTATATGGTCTGAAACAAGCTCCTAGAGCTTAGTATGAAAGATCGACAAAGTTCCTCACTGACAAAGGATACAGGAAAGGAGGTTTGGATAAAACTCTTTTTGTCAAGAATGAAGGAGGAAAGATAATGATAGCTCAAATTTATGTTGATGACATAGTGTTTGGAGGAATGTCAGATAAAATGGTTAAACATTTTGCTAACCAGATGCAAGCTGAATTTGAAATGAGCCTCATGGGAGAATTGACCTACTTTCTTGGACTACAAGTCACACAAATGGAAGACTCAATTTTTCTGTCTGAAAGCAAGTATGCAAAGAATATTGTCAAGAAGTTTGGGATGGAGAATTCCAGTCATAAAAGGACTCCTGCACCTACTCATTTAAAGTTGTCCAAAGACACAAGTGGGGCAAATGTGGATCAAAGCTTGTACAAAAGCATGATAGGAAGTCTGTTATACTTAACAGCTAGCAGATCTGACATTGCCTTTGTAGTTGGAGTATGTGCAAGATACCAGGCTGAACCCAAAGTAAGTCACATCAACCAGGTGAAAAGAATTCTGAAGTATGTGAGTGGAACTTACAATTATGGCATGTTGTACTCTCATGGATGTGAACCAATTCTGTCTGGTTATTGTGATGCTGATTGGGCTGGTAGTGCTGATGATAGAAAGAGCACCTTTGGAGGATGCTTCTTTTTGGGAAATAATCTTGTCTCTTGGTTCAGCAAGAAACAAAACTGTGTGTCTCTATCTACTGCTGAAGTTGAATACATAGCAGCTGGTAGCAGCTGTTCTCAAATGATCTGGATGAAACAGATGCTGACTGAGTATAATTTCACACAAGATGTCATGACATTGTACTATGACAATTTGAGTACTATTAACATATCCAAGAATCCTATACAGCACAGCAGGACTAAGCATATTGACATTAGACATCACTTCATCAGAGATCTTGTGGAGGAGAAGGTGATTAAGCTGGAACATGTTGCCACTGAACTGCAACTAGATGACATTTTTACCAAGGCACTTGATGCTAATCAGTTTGAGAATTTAAGGGGCAAGTTGGGTATTTGCCAATATGAAGATATGTAGCAATTAATTTTGCTTAATACAAGGGTTGAAAGAGATATGTTAATCAAGTCTATTCTGATTGGGCTAATCATGTGTTTCCCTCTTTCTTTCCAAAAGTTTAAGAAGAGGAATAGACATATTTATATCTCCCTCTTCTCATTTTGCTGCATCACTCTCCATTCCCTCAAAAGAAGATTTCACACACGCTGTCACTTGTTTTCTCAATCTCTCAAGATGTCTCAACAATCTATGTCATCATCTTCATCAAAGGCAACTGCATCTTCCTCACCCACTGACACCGAACCTAGGGCAATCGTAAAATCCATGGATGTTGATGTTCTTGAGGTGACTCCACTTCGTGAAATGGCAGTTGATCCTACTAAGGTCAAGAAGCTGTGAACCAGACATGCAAGAAGATCACAAGCTTCTCCCTCTGGTAAATCTTCTCAACCATTATCCTATGTTCCTCCAGAGATAGCTAATAGGGAAGGTTCTGCTTATGTGCATCAAGCTATTGCCAGACTAGTCACTAGGATTCTTAATGAGAATCACGCTATTCCTGGTATATCTGTACCATTGAACCAAGAAACTGCTAGCCCTAATTTAGAAAGTGATCCCAATGTCACTCAGAATGTTGAGACACCTGATGACAACATTGAGAAATCTCCAGAGAAACCTGATGATCACCAGACCCCTACTGAAAAGGCTGTTGAACCTCGTGTCATTGATGTTGATGAAGAATTTTTTGACAATGATTTAATTGCTAATATCAACCCTAGCATAGCTAGAAGGATGATGAGTAGAAAAGAAAAGCAGAGTGTTGCCCAAAGCTCCTCCAAAAAGAAGGCTACTGAAGTTGTTCATGAGAAAGCTAGACCTGAGAACAAGGCTAGAGAAGAAGCTAAGAAGGATCAAAAATCTGGAACTTCGAAAGGGAAGGGTAAGGTAAAAGCTAGAGTATATGTTGGTAGTCTCTCAAAATCCTTGAGACAACCTATAACCAAGAAAAGAAAGGCTCCCGAACCCTCTGAATCTGATGAGGAATCAGACTTTGATTTTGATGTTGAGAGCAATGTTCCAGACATTCCTCTCAGGAAGAAACCCTCTTCTAGAAAACTGCCTAAGGTTCCTGAAGTTGCCATTGACAACATCTCCTTTCACCATCCAGAAAATGCAAGCAGGTGGAAGTATGTGTTTCTGAAAAGGATTGCCTTAGAGAGGGAGTTGAACACAAGTGCTATTGAGTGTAAGCAAGTCATGGATCTCATCAAGGTTGCTGGCCTGATGAAAACAATGGTCAAGTTTTCCAACTGCTATGAGATTCTTGTCAAAGAATTCATAGTAAATTTGTCTGGTGGTTGTGCTGATGGAAAGTCATTACTGCGATAAACAAATACCTAGGGAGGCCTGATGATGCTCAACCTGAGCTTGAAGTTACCGACAACCAGGTTTGTCAAACCATTACTGCCAAGCAAGTCAAGCACTGGCCCTTGAAAGGGAAGCTAACTGCAAGCAAGCTGAGTATGAAGTTTTCCATACTGCACAAAATTGGTGCAGCTAACTGGGTTCCCACCAACCACAAATCCACCATCTCCACTGGTTTGGGAAGATTTATCTATGTTGTTGGAACTAGAACAAACTTTGATTATGGAAACTACATCTTTGATCAAACAATGAGACATGCTGAGAGTTGTGCTGTTAAAGGCCCCATTGCTTTTCCCTCTCTCCTGTGTGGCATAATCATTGACCAGTATCCTGATATTCTGGTTGAAAAGGACTTTGTGTGCAAAAGAGCCCCTGCACTTGGTTTTCACTATAAGATGTTTCAGGGAACACATGTCCTTGACATTGTTATGACATCTGCTGAGACATCAAATGTCAAAGCTCATTCCAAGAAAGCTGATGTTATAGTTGTTCTAAAAGAAACCTGCAGAGAGTTTGATGCAAGAAAATGGACTCTTGAAGAGCTGATTACTAGTCTAGAACAGGAGGAGAATGAAGAACAAATAAGGGAAGAGGATGTTGATGAAGAACGGCATGAAGGTTCTGCAAGAAGCTCACCAGAAGATGCTGATGAAAATAGTGCTTCCTCAGGGGATGATAGTACCTTAAGATTGATGCTGGAACTTGCTGCTGCTATTTGATACCTTATCTTTGTTTCTGTGTTTTTTTTTGGAATTCCTTTTGATGACTGTATAACTTGAAGTACTAGATCTTTTGGCCTCTTTATGGCTAAAAAGGGGGAGAAGTAATTGTGTGGTAATTTTGGTAGAATTGGATATTGGTAGTTAGATTAGCTGTTGCTAAAAATTCTGCTGCATTCTAATCTCTGATTGTTTAGGGGTTTTAGCCAAAAATTTGCCAAAGGGGGAGTTTGTAAGTGTTTGCTTGTTGGCATTATTTTTTGGTAAAACCAGATTTGCGAATGTCATGACTGATGTCATAACATTCTGGGATATAGTCAAATTCTGTAGAAGGAATGTTCTATAGGAATAACTCAGTATGAGTGAATATCATGATGATTAAGCTATGATCATATATACTGAATTCTACCAAAATCAGTGAGCAAGATACATGATGTCATATCCAATGTTAAGACATCCTGTACTGATCAAGTTGTTGTGCAGAGTTATTGTTACTGAGATTTTTCAGGAATCTGGTGTGCTATTCTGAGTTGAAGTATATTGACGTGGATATTAGGTTAACCTTGCTTAACCCTAATCTGTTATGATGAAAGCCCAAGACCAAGTCTTTAGGTTAACTTTGGTTAACCCTATCTATTTTTATGGAAGCCCTAGAATGAAGAATAGACGGCTTATATATTTCTCACGAAGCCTAATGGTGAGGAGCACTTTTAGAGAAGATCAATCAGGCATTGTATAGTTGTGATAGTTTTAGTAACTACTGTGAACCAAGCAATTATCACTTGATAAGTGACTTGGAGTAGGATTTGGTTGTAAGGGTTATTTATCACTCAAAGCTTTGAAGCACGAGTGTTGTGTCTCTTGATTAAAGCTTTGAAGCAAAATCAAGCGTGTGTATTGAAGAATGTCTTCATAATCTTATTAATCAGTAGATTAGTATCACTGCTGTGATTGAGGGGGAGTGAGTAGGAACTCAGGTTTAAGTAGGACTTAGATTTAAGTTACATTGGGTAGGTCTTAAGTGAAGGAGACAAACTGGTTGGTTTATTCCTAAATTAATACCTCTTATAGTGAATTTCCTCCCTGGCTTGGTAGCCCCCAGAGTAGGTGTTGTTATACACTGAACTGGGTTAACAATTGATTGTGTTCTTTACTGTCTTTTAAATTACTGTTTGGTGTGTGTACAATTTGTCAAATACGGTGTCATAACATTCACTGTGACATTAAGTATTTGTTGCCAGAATTTCACTTTGTTTCAGCATCAATACTAATTCCTCTTTGGGCCTAACACCCCAATTCACCCAAGCCCATTGTCATTGTTTTTAATTTGCTTCCTTATTTTGTTCTATTACTAACTAAAATACAAAACACATTTTTTTGAGTTAAATCTTGAAAATCAATTTTCACCTTTTTTTATATATAACTTATTTTTATTAATTTTCTTACATTTAATAAAACACCAAAAAAAAATTAACTTAGCTTATTTTCTTTCTTTAAAGTTAGTTTACATAATTAATAAAATACACAAAATATTAATGAAGATTCAAATCAATTCTTTTTTTTTAGAATAAGTCTTATTTTTCTTTTTTCAAGTAAATACATACATTTCATACTTTGTTGATTATACTTCATTTCATAAATTGTCATAGCTTTATATTAATCGCGCAACAATTCGATTTGGTTGTATTATTCATCCCCATTTGTAACGATTGTACCCCCATTCCCGAACATTTTGTAATAGCGTAGAATTTCAATTCCCGCAATTTACTGTTTTCCATATACTGTATAGTAATTAGGCATGTATGGTAAGATTCAAAAATCAATCGCTAGATGACCTGATCAAAGAATAAATAACTTGAAACCAACACACTTTTTCACACGCACACCTCTAGGGTAACCTCGCTCGTTGCCTCGGAAATACAATCATGTCCCTCGAATATGAGACACTCTAGAAAATGACCCTTCGATAAACAAAGATCGTAGTCCCTCGATGACCCTCGATGTTGCCTTCGATTAAAACGATCTCGACCCTCAAAAATTGCTAGTGTGTCTCACAAGTTGCCTTCAATGATTGTAAAATTGACCTGCGCCTGTCCCTTCACATCCAAGGATGGGGATTCTTACCAAGTCAATGTTAAGATAGCACCATTAAAAGGAAGAAAAAAAGAAAAATTTAAGACCTTTCGAGTAGAAAGATTCGCTCTCAGTTACTCGCTTGCTCACGACAAAAACTTTCACACCTACACTTCCATTTCAAAACATTTTCAAAAGACAAAACGTTTTGTATACGTTCTTATAGAGACGAGAACCATTGCAAAACCTCTTTTCAAAACACTTTTCAAAACACGATTCACAAACACATCTTTGAACCATTTTTCGAAACAAAACTTTGTATACGTTCTTATAGAGACGAGAACCATTACAAAGAAATTTTCCAATACTTTCAAAACCCACACCACAAGCACACAATCCAAACAAAAGCAAGTGATCTAAAACGAGTAACTAAGAGCCCATGGAAAACCATGGATGAAAAGGGTGCTAATACCTTCCCTTTTCATAATCTACCCCCCGAACCCGAGAAAATTCTCGAAAGGTCTTTCCTGTGCTTTTTTACCTTTCCTTTTGGATAAAAGAAAAGTCGGTGGCGACTCTTGCTAACCGCACAAGTGCGAACGAAACGCAAAAACCTCTAGTCAGTTCTCCTACCGTATCGCCAGAACTGGAGACTCTGCTGGGGATCTTATAAAGGTGGGGTTACCTTAGGGTTTTAGATCTTCTTTACATGCTTATCTTGTTTGATTTGTATGCTTTACATTTTTGGTTCCTTGTTTGGGTTTGTTTTAAATCCTACACCCGGATTTGGGGACACCTTTTAGGTAAGTAGCATTAGACTGTGAGGGAACTGTACGGGGTATACCGACATGGTTGAAGAAGTAGCTATGTTGATGTGGCATTTTGGTTGGTATCGATAACCCTAGAGTCGAATCAAGGAGAGTACGGGGCCGCCGCGTGGTGTCGTGAAACACAACTGACCTTAGAACCTTACTTGACCATCTTTGCCTATTTAGGATGTAGTGAGATGATCGGATTTGGTGCAGTCCGAAGTTGGTAGATACTCGATACTACACTCATTAAGGGTTGTTTTCTTGGAATATTTCGGTCGCCAGTAAAGTGGCTAAACTGAAACAATGAACACAGAAAATAATCCAGTGATATTGAGCTCCTTAGAACCCGGTTACTATTTCTAAGACAGGTTGAGCCAACTATACTTCAAGATGGTACTTACCCACAAACTCTATGCAAGCCCAAACCTGAGGACTTGTCTGCTTTGTGTGAATATGATTATTTGTATATAAACTTTCTTACCTCGCATATCTGTACATAACATCATAACATCATACCATAGCATTTTCAATAACCATTTCAAGGATCTCGAGGGTCTTTTGATGCAGGGTCACGTTGAACCAGACGTCTACCAAAGGGCAAGAGGATTCATTTTCCTCTAAACAAACGCCGTCAAAGATCAAATACAATAACTTGAGTCAAAGGCTATGACCCACTTGACATGGTGAGCTTGATTCTTGTGGAAAGACATCCACCAATACAAAGTTCTCCAATCAAAGATGTTAAATTTCTAACATTTTCTTGTGTTTACCCCGCGAGATCCTTGAAAACATGCATCCACATATCATGCATCATATCATGACAGGTTTCTCCCCTTCAGGTCTCTTTATCTTCCTACTGTTTATTTCAGTAGAGATGGCTCTAGAGAAGACTATCAAAGTCATCCAGGCTCAAAACGCTCAACTTCAAGAGATGTTCTTGAACCCATCCAAGGGGCAGGAAGAAGTGAAATCTCTCCTCACTAGGGGCTTGATCATGGGGAATCCTGAGGGCAACAAGGATGATCAGTTGGAGCTGCTACGAACTGAGATAGCCATAATGAAAATCCAGATGATGGGACAACTGGTGGGCCAGATGGCTCTCATCCAAAACATGGCACAAGGACAAGAAGAACTAATGGTCCATATTAACAAACTGCATCGAGATGGATGTAACCAAATGGGGAAAACAACTAGGGTTGAGGATCAAGTCATCATTCAGCCTCCGTTGAGATAAGAAGCTGAGAGAAAGCCTCCCCAGTTTTCTTCAGGGTCACAAGCCCAACAACAACCTCATCAATGTCAACAGGGTAATCGGCGTATGCGAAATACATCTGAAAAGTGCTTCACTTAGATTAACATGTCATTATCTCAGGTGTTGCAACGCTTGTTGGAAGTCAAGCTGATTGTATTAAAGGACCCCCCTCGGAGTCCCAACACATCCTCTCCAGGGTACAATACAAATGCAAGATGTGCGTATCACTCCAACAGTGCTGGACATGACACCGATAGCTGTTGGGCATTGAGAAACAAAATTCAAGATCTGATTAAAGAAACAACGCTGGAGTTCACACAAGATGGCCAGATGAAAATCTTCCGCTGAGGGCTCTCCACCTGAAATGACAAGTTCGAACAAAGAGGCTTATGTTCATTTTGAATTTCCAGTTGTATTTTCTTTTGTTATTCAAACAATTATCTATTAATGTCAAACTCTGTTTCATTAATGCATTGCATATGTTTGTCTTGAATTCATCTTTTCGTTTTCACTATATTTAAACTATGCTTTTTATTCTTCTTACGACACAAACCTTTAGAGGGAGGATGACGAAAAAAATGCCATAATCTCATACAGTATGCTTTTGGACAGACCTTGCTGACAATGTACAGGCGTTTCTTTTAAATCCTAAACACTGGAGTTATAAGGAAGATAATCCCTAGTCAACCCCTTCGAACCAAAGAAGTAGAAGTTTTCTGTTTTAACACAAATTGAAACCTTTAATCAAAACCTGGGGCCGGGTAGTCTCTCAGTTAATTCAAACACACGTCAAGGTCGCAAACTCTCATCTTGTAATACAACGAATGACATAAAAAAATATATTCCTTTGGAATCAAAAGACGGTGATGGTTCCCTATCACATAGGCAGTCATTATCTCTCAAAAAGAAAAGCCCAATGAGTCGAAACCTACAAAGGAGGCTTAAGAAAACTGGGGCATCCCGCTGACTGTAATCTCAAAAACAGGAACAGTCAGGAAAAAATTAGGGATAATAAATCGAAAGAAAGAGGTCACTACAAATCCTCAACAAAAATAATGTTGCAAAAATGAATTCCTTCTAATAAATTTAACTTGTTTGAACCATCACCAAAATGTCGTTCCAGACTCATTTGGAGTTCAAACGCACCATTAACCGAGTTTAGGACTGAAGAACATCACGAAGAACGGGTGGGTACAAACATATTTTGAGCCTTTATCCTTTGTTTCTTAAACCGTGAACCAAACCACGTTACAACCTTTCAAAAGTCCTAATTGAAGCATGGGTTAGTTCGAAAGCATACTGTTACAAAAGGTATCCTGACTCCTGTAAGGCTTTACTCTAAATCTTGAGTTTGAATTTTTTTTCTTACAAAATTTCTTTACTCACTAAAACGCATTTTCAAATTTTCAAGACAAGCATAAACTTTACATTATTTGAATATCGTTGTTTGCATATGGCTATTTGTTTGGCAGCGGAGAAATTCACACAGTGAATATCCGATGAACGAAAGCTCTCTCAGTGAACAAAATCACTTCAAGTGGGATGACACTTCCGTTGCAAAAATCTCCTATCAACAAGAGGACATGACATGTCATTGTCCAGCACACCTGGGGCAGCCCAGTCAAGATTTCAAGAAATCTCTCAAAGTGCAGAGTAACCAGGGGCAAGTCTCCGTCCCCGTCACTTGGGGCATTGAACGTCAATCCCAACAAAGGGTTGCATACAGTCAAACATTTCCTGGCAAAATCCATAAACACTCGCTACTAGGGGCAGTGACGAATCTCCCCAAAATCCTTCTCATAAGATGGCTCCCAGCCAGAGTTTCAATCTTTGATAACCTCTTTCCAGCTAAGTCGACCTCAAGAATCCCTGAGGATTTTTCCCGTTGAAATCGCCATAATTCAACTCTTTTGTCCAGTATCAATTCAGGATTTATTTACACCAGCGAGAAATCATCTTGAAAACATTATGTACATCAAGACATCATACAACGCAATCTCGTTTATTTTGAGAACATCATTGTTTGATATATGTCATGCAACTAACCTATACCTTTAAGGAAAGATGCAATCAAATTCTCACAAAATTCAAGCTATGAAGCCTGGATTTGACCAGATAGTAGTTCACTAGACTTTCCTATCCAATAGAGATGATTCCTCAACAGAATAACGGACGATCGAAGTTCCCAAAATTCAACAGAGATGATTCCTCAACAGAATAACGGACAATCGAAGTTCCCAAGATTCAATAGAGATGATTCCTCAATAGAATAACGGACGATCGAAGTTCCCAAAATTCAACAGAGATGATTCCTCAACAGAATAACGGATGATCGAAGTTCCCAAAATTCAACAGAGATGATTCTTCAGAAGAATAACGGACGATCAAAGTTCCCAAAATTCAACAGAGATGATTCCTCAACAGAATAACGGACGACCGAAGTTCCCAAAATTCAACAGAGATGGCACCCCAGTAGAATAACGGACGACTGAAGCTCCTAAAATTCTATTTCTCTCAAGACAAAAATCAACATTTCCCAGCGGAGTCCTCCTCAAACAACAAAATAGGAATCCCCATTGGAAACATTCTAAGCAAAGTTTAAAGACACACATACCCTTCAACAACAATCCATGATTTATTTTCCCCGACATCTGTTGAAGATTTCCCAAAGACCTTCGTCTGGCTCAGTTAAATCGATTCTAAGATTTTTCTGATTCTTATCCAGTCAAAGTTAATTCAAGACCTTCTCTGGTTCAGTCAGATCGACACTAAGATCTCCCTGATTCTTATTCCAATTGAAGATATTCCAAGACTTTCGTCTGGCTCAGTTAAATCGATTCAAAGATTTTTCTGATTCTTATCCAGTCAAAGTTAATTCAAGACCTACTCTGGTTCAGTCAGATCGACACTAAGATCTCCCTGATTCTTATCCCAGTTGAAGATATTCCAAGATTTTCGTCTGGCTCAGTTAAATCGATTCTAAGATTTTTCTGATTCTTATCCAGTCAAAGTTAATTCAAGACCTTCTCTGGTTCAGTCAGATCGACACTAAGATCTTCTTGATTCTTATTCCAATTGAAGATATTCCAAGACTTTCGTCTGGCTCAGTTAAATCGATTCTAAGATTTTTCTGATTCTTATCCAGTCAAAGTTAATTCAAGACCTTCTCTGGTTCAGTCAGATCGACACTAAGATCTCCCTGATTCTTATCCCAGTTGAAGATATTCCAAATTTTTACTGTTTCAGATAAATCTCTCAACAGTTTATTCTGATTCATTTCCAGATTTTCACTGTTTCAGATAAATCTCTCAACAATTTATTTTGATTCACTTCCAGATTTCACTGTTTCAGATAAATATCTCAACGGTTTATTCTGATTCATTTCCAGATTTTCACTATTTCAGATAAATATCTCAACGATTTATTCTGATTCACTTCCAGATTTCACTGTTTCAGATAAATCTCTCAACGGTTTATTCTGATTCATTTCCAGATTTTCACTGTTTCAGATAAATCTCTCAATGATTTATTCTGATTCACTTCCAGATTTCACTATTTCAGATAAATCTCTCAACGGTTTATTCTGATTCACTTCCAGATTTCGCTGTTTCAGATAAATCTCTCAAGTTTATTTTGATTCATTTCCAGATTTTCACTGTTTTAGATAAACCTCTCAATGATTTATTCTGATTCACTTCCAAATTTTACTGTTTTGGATAAATCTCTCAACGGTTTATTCTATTCATTTCTGGATTTTTATTGGTTCAAATAAATCTCTCAACGATTTATTCTGATTCGTTTCTTGATTTTACTAATTTAGATAAAATCTCTCAACAGATAAATCTCTCAATGATTTATTCTGATTCATTCTCTTTTCAGATCCAGTTCAACTTTCCGTCAATAAATCACCTTTGGATGGCATCCATGAGCCCATCTCCGACGATTCTCCTCTGTTTCTCCAAATGGCATCTTTAAACCCATTTCCATACGCAATCAAATCAGTATGTCATTAAGATCCCCAGCGGAGCTGAAACTTTCAACCCACAGAGGAAACCATTCAGTTTTCCCCAAATTCCCCAGCAAGTTGTCTTAAAATCTGAGAATCAATCAGATAACAGTTAACTTCTGTTTCTCCCCAACCTAGGATAACTCCCCAGTAGATTGGCATACCACCCAAACTCCTGATATCCCCAACAGAATGAATATTCTCATTCTTGACTCCCCAGTAGATTGGCATACAACCCAAACTCCTGATATCCCCAACAAAATGAAGATACTCATACTTGACTCCTCAGTAGATTGGCATACAACCCAAACTCCTTATATCCCCAACAGAATGAAGATTCTCATTCTTGACTCCCCAGTAGATTTGCATACAACCCAAACTCCTGATATCCCCAACAGAATGAAGATTCTCATTCTTGATTCCCCAGTAGATTGGCATACAACCCAAACTCCTGATATCCCCAACAGAATGAAGATTCTCATTCTTGACTCTCCAGTAGATTGGCATATAACCCAAACTCCTGATATCCCCAACAGAATGAAGATTCTCATTCTTGACTCCCCAGTAGGTTGGCATACAACCCAAACTCCTCATATCCCCAACGGAATGAAGATTCTCATTCTTGACTCCCCGGTAGATTGGCATACAACCCAAACTCCTGATATCCCCAACAGAATGAAGATTATCATTTTTGTCTCCCCAGTAGATTGGCATACAACACAAACTCTTGATATCCCCAACAGAATGAAGATTCTCATTCTTGATTCCCCAGTGAAGTTTCCAGAGTCTTCATTACTTCCCAGCATGAATTTGTCAGAATTTTTAATCCCCTGCAGATCGAAGATTCTCATTCTTGATTCCCCAATGAAATCACCAGAGTTTTCCCTATTCCCCAGCCGAGTAAGGATTCCCGTTATTTAAACCCCAGTGGAAGTCTTCAAAGTTCTCTGGATTTCCAAAGCAGATTTCTCAAGCAGTACATGGCATTACTTCCCCAAGCATAATTTTTGTCAATACTCCAACTTCAAGACATGAAGGATTCTCACATCCCCACAGAGGTTGTCAAAGATTTTGAATCTCCAGCAGCGGTCAAGGATTTATTTTCCCCAGCTTCAGTCAAAGGATTTTCATTATCCCCAGTTATCAAGGATTTATTTTCCTCAGCAATACAGCAAATCAGCTTACATGCGCATACAATACATTCATATATCATAAACATTGATAAAACACATTTTATTGCATCATACAACATAACTTTGTGTTTCAGCTAACATTTTACCCTTTTCAGGATAAGATTAACAGCTATCTTTAACAAATATTCAACTTTCAGATACAGTAAAGATACACTCCAGACACGGAAGTCATTCTACTACTCATTCAAGATTTCAACGTTCAGATACAGTACAGATACACTCCAGACACGGAAGTTGTTCTGTTACTCATTCGGATTTCAACTTCAGATCCAATACAGATACGCTCCAGACACGGATGCCATTCTATCACCTATTCAAGATACAGCCCAGATACGCTCCAGACACGGTTTCCAGTCTATCACTTATTCTGACTTCTTCCCCAGCCCAGAGATACTCCAGACACGGATGCCCTTATGTCGCTTATTCAGATTTCAGATCCAGATATAATACAGATACACTCCAGACGCGGAAGTCATTATGTTATTCATTCAGATTCAAATATAGTTACAGCTCGGATACTCCAGACACGGACGCCATTCTTGTGCTCATACAGACTCAGTCTCCAGATACAGTTCAAATGCATTCTAGACACGGATACCATTTCGATACTCATTCTTTTTATTTACAACTTACAATTTAACAAACATTCTTGGATGGCGTCTTTAAGCCCATCTCCAACCAGATTCTGTCACCTCTCTAAATGGCATCTTTAAGCTCATTCCCTCAATTTCACTTTTGTCGAGCACAAATTTATGGGAACTCTAGTGTCCAATCATCTTTTACCTTCGAGTCACGAACGACAAAACTCGCCGATCTAACTCTTCAGGTTCAAGAAGATTGAACAGGGGCAGCTGTTGTACCCCAAAATTTGCCCTCTCATTTTTCATAGAAAAAACACAACCCTAGGGTTTCTCAGATGTTCAGATTGGCTCTGGAAACGATCAGACAGATTTTCTCCTTTGGAAGTAAATCAGCAATTAGGGTTTTTCTCGCATTTCTCTGAAGAAATTGAGTTCACAAAAATTCAATTGATTTTCACATGCTTTCATGCTCTCTCAAATATACTGAAAAGGCAGTGTTTGTTTGATCCAGGTTAACTAGATAATTTGCGTCTATTAAGACATTTGCTTATTTATGGAACAGACAATGCGTGTTCTAATTGGAACGCGGTTACGAGATTACAGAATTACTTTATCATTAGAATTTAAGTTATCTTGATTGGAATTATTGGAATGCATTTTCAATTATCTTGATCGGGAATCTTAAAGAATTAGTGAAGATGCGAAGAGAAAATTGCGAGTTATTGACATTAATGGATTTTAATGGACGTCAGATTATCTCATAAGACTTTCTTCATTTATTTCAAAAGTTGTTACAAAAAAATTTATTATTTAAATGCTTTAGGTTTTATAACTTATCGTATTTGAAAAATAAATAAGTACAATTGATTGAATGTTTCTCTAAATTACAAAGAAAAATCTATGCCTAAGGATGACTGAGCTTCCATTGCTTCCATGCTTGCCACAGAATCTCTTGCTTCCTCTGCTTTGCCACCATCCGGTTGTGCTCATATGAAAATGAAAGACAGAAAAATAGTTAGTACAAAAACTATTTGTGCATAAGCAAGAATCTTCAAAAGAAAAAATGTGTTCATCATTAAAGTTTGCAATTTGGAATCAGAGGGCTATTTTTAATTCATCACGTTTTTTTTTTCTATTTGCAAATCACAAGAAGATTTTTCTCCTTGGTTCACAAAAAGAAAAATAACAAATGCAAGCAAATTTTTCCAAATGCAACAAGGCTACCCAAACAAGAAATGCAAGCAGCATGGCCAAACAAATATAACAAACAGCAGCGCAAATTGTCCAAAGGCAAACAGCAGCATGGCTAAAACAAAATCCAAGCTAGGCAACAAACAACTAGGTTGTCCAAACAATGCAGCAAATTGGACAAAATACAAACAGCAAGAACGAGGCAGCATAGCAGTAGCAAACAAAACAGCATCAGTAAAAAGAAAATATAACATATGGTAAACTAAGTCAACAAGCAAGAGGCTTGTTCAATAAGCCATAATCATCATTTTCCAAATAAATTGTAAACTTTTCAGAAAAAATCATTTGGCTTAGGGTCATTGAGAGAGAGAGGGGAAAGAAGTCACCTAGGGATGCTGCCCTGCTGTCACAATTGCACCAGAATTGCTAGAAAACAAAACTGCAAGGAAAAGAGCATAAGGAGAACATGCCCAAAGTATTCAAAATTTGGTGGTTTTCCCACCATTTTGAATAAGCTGTCAAACAAGAAATCACATGAATATAAAAGTATACAATTCTCAAGAGGAGAGAAGATTTTTGATCAAACTCAGAACAAAACTATCAAAAAATCAAAAACAACCAAATTGTCAAAACTCCAAAAAATCTCAAACAGTTTGTTCTGAAACTTCAAAACCATAGTCTCCACTGTCAACAAAATGCCAACCCTCTCAAACTCATAATATTTGTTAAATTAACAAATCAAACAAAAATCAGAAAATCAAACCTCAAAACTATCAAACCCAAACAGTAAAGAGTATTCCAACAGCATCAAAAACCTCCAAGTTTCCACAACCTTCAAAAAAAATGTTACAAACCATTTTCAAAAACTCACAAAGCCTGCAAACTCATCAAACTGTCAAACCAACATTCAAAAACCCAAAAACATCCAAATCCAAACAATTCAAATTAAACTTTAACAAGCCAAAAACCAGAAGAATTATACTCAACCAAAACCTGTAAAAACAGTTCAAGCCAAGCTTCCAGAACTGCCCAAAACCATCCCAACATCCCAACATTCCATCAACATTATCAAACCGACAGCAACAAATCCCAGAACCAGTAAAAAGCATTCCAACAATATCAAACCAGAGACTGTCAAAACCAGCAATCACCAACCATTCTCAAAAAAACATTTCCAAACCCAAAACCTCAAAAACGGTTAAGGTCCAAAACTAGTAAACCCCAAGTTTTCAAAACATACAAACCAAAAATCACAAAAAAAAACCTCAAGCTGAAACACAACCTACAAAACTGTAAAACCATTTCAACAGTTCATAACCCAAAAATTTCAAACACAACATCCAACAGTCAAAGGCACAATAACATCATCACAGAAAAACAAAAGTCCCAGCATCATCATCATCATTCAACAAAGAGGATAGAAAAAGGTTACCAGAAACCCTAGCATTTTCGTCATCATCTCTTTCCCCTCGCTAATTCCACCACCAAGGAGCATTTCCTTCGATCTCACTGTCCCCGTCCACTTCACAGAAAAGCTCTAAGTAGGTATGGTTTCTTCAAACTATTTACTGCATCTCAAATGAATAACCAGTAGATTAACATAAGAGCATGAACAAGACAAAAAAAATGATAAAATTGTAAGCTTTAAACAAAACAGAACTTAACCTTTTTTTCAAGAAACAAAACCACTGAAAATCATTAGGAGGTGAGAGAAAGAGAGCTCCGGCAACAGAACCTTGGGGGGAGATCAGAATAAGCTATAATCGAACAGATTAGGCATGAATCCGACCTTAGGGTTTTCATAGAATCGCGAATCGCGTTGAGATGAGGAGAGATTAGGGAATTTAGGCTATGAGCTTAAGAGTTTGAGAGATTTCAGAGGTGGAAAGATGAACGAATATGGAAGAGATGGATGAGAGGGACGAACGGTGCCGCTCTGTACCAAGAGTTCACAAACCCTAATTTCTTTGTTTACCCTAATCAAACAATTATGCAAGAGTTAGAGCTTTGGGCCTGCCTTACCACATAAACCTTTAAGCCCACGAAATTGCTAGTCTTTACCCCCCTTTTTCTATTGCGTTGTTTCAGCATCAATACTAATTCCTCTTTGGGCCTAACACCCCAATTCACCCAAGCCCATTGTCATTGTTTTTAATTTGCTTCCTTCTTTTGTTTTATTACTAACTAAAATACAAAACACATTTTTTGAGTTAAATCTTGAAAATCAATTTTCACCTTTTTTTATATATAACTTATTTTTATTAATTTTCTTACATTTAATAAAACACCAAAAAAAAGAATTAACTTAGCTTATTTTCTTTCTTTAAAGTTAGTTTACATAATTAATAAAATACACAAAATATTAATAAAGATTCAAATCAATTCTTTTTTTTTAGAATAAGTCTTATTTTTCTTTTTTCAAGTAAATACATACATTTCATACTTTGTTGATTTTACTTCATTTCATAAATTGTCATGCTTTATATTAAATCGCGCAACAATTCAATTTGGTTGTATTATTCATCCCCATTTGTAACAATTGTACCCCCATTCCCGAACATTTTGTAATAGCGTAGAATTTCAATTCCCGCAATTTACTGTTTTCCATATATTGTATAGTAATTAGGCATGTATGGAAACATTCAAAAACCAATCGCTAGATGACCTAATCAAAGAATAAATAACTTGAAACCAACACATTTTTTCACACGCGCACCTCTAGGGTAACCTCGCTCGTTGCCTCGGAAATACAATCATGTCCCTCGAATATGAGACACTCTAGCAAATGACCCTTCGATAAACAAAGATCGTAGTCCCTCGATAACCCTCGATGTTGCCTTCGATTAAAACAATCTCGACCCTCAAAAATTGCTAGTGCGTCTCACAAGTTGCCTTCAATGATTGTAAAATTTACCCGCGCCTGTCCCTTCACATCCAAGGATGAGGCTTCTTACCAAATCAATGTTAAGATAGCACCATTAAAAGGAAGAAAAAAAGAACAATTTAAGACCTTTCGAGTAGATAGATCGCTCTCAGTTACTCGCTTGCTCACGACAAAAACTTTCACACCTACACTTCCATTTCAAAACATTTTCAAAAGACAAAACATTTTGTATACGTTCTTATAGAGACGAGAACCATTGCAAAACCTTTTTTCAAAACACTTTTCAAAACACGATTCACAAACACATCTTTGAACCATTTTTCGAAACAAAACTTTGTATACGTTCTTATAGAGACGAGAACCATTACAAAGAAATTTTCCAAAATACTTTCAAAACCCACACCACAAGCACACAATTCAAACAAAAGCAAGTGATCTAAAACGAGTAACTAAGAGCCCATGGAAAACCATGGATGAAAAGCGTGCTAATACCTTCCCTTTCATAATCTACCCCCCGAACCCGAGAAAATTCTCGAAAGGTCTTTCCTGTGCTTTTTTACCTTTCCTTTTGGATAAAAGAAAAGTCAGTGGCGACTCTTGCTAACCGCACAAGTGCGAACGAAACGCAAAACCTCTAGTCAAATCTCCCACCGTATCACAACCTCCAATCCTGATGCCTCCAGTTGAAGGAAAACCTTTGATTATGTACTTGACTTTATTAGAGAATTCAATGAGGTGTGTGTTGGGCCAACATGATGAGTCTGGCCGAAAAGAGCATGCAATATACTACCTTAGCAAAATGTTTACCGACAGTGAAACTGGATATTCACTGCTCGAGAAAATTTGTTTTGCTTTGACATGGGCTGCTTACCGACTAAGGCAATATATGTTGACTCATACTACCTTATTGATTTCTAAAATGGATCCCATCAAGTATATCTTCGAGAAACCAGCTCTCTCTAGACGAATATCTAGATGGAAAATGATCTTGACTGAATATGACATCCAATACAATATACAAAAATCAATCAAGGGAAGTGTGTTGGAGGATCATTTGGCCCATCAAGCTGTTAATAACTACCAATACATGAACTTTGAATTCCCATACGAGAATATCATGTTGATAATTGGTTGTGAAAAGCCTGGACCGTATAAAGGACCTGAACAAGGATCCCGATGGACTATGGTTTTTGATGGAGCTTCCAATGCATTAGGTAACGGAATTGGTGTTGTGATCATTTCTCCTGAAGGTTGCCATACACCTTTCACTTCCCTACTTTTCTTTGACTGCACGAACAACATGGCCAAGTATGAAGCATGCGTCTTGGGTCTAAAGGTTGTTGTCGACCTAAGAATCAAATTATTGAGTGTATACGGAGACTCAACCCTAGTGGTGAGCCAAGTTAAAGGAGAGTGGGATACCAAACATTCAAACTTTATCCCTTACAAAGAGCTTGTGCTAACCTTGATCCCATACTTCGAGGAGGTCACCTTTGAACATATCTCGAGGGAAGAAAATCAGTTGGCAGATGCTTTAGCAACTATGTTGTCTATGTTTAAGGTCAATTGGGACAACCAAGCTCTCAGAATTATTATCGAAAGATTTGACAAACTTGCGCACTATTATGAGATCGACACTGATGAGGAGAAGCCTTGGTACCATGAGGTGAAAAGGTAACTTGAAGCACAAGAGTATCCTGAGGGAGCCTCAATCAACGAAAAGAAATTCCTTCGGAGGTTCTCAGCCAAATTCTTTCTAAGCAATGGGATCCTGTATAAGTGTAACCATGATTCTACTCTGCTCTGTTGTATGGACAAGAAGGAAGCAGAAAAGATCATGGAAGACATGCATGAAGGTATCTTTAGAACTCATTCTAGTGGACACACTATGGCCAAGAAGATTATGAGGGCTGGTTACTATTGGTCTGTTAGAACAAAGTTTGAATCTACTACCCTAAGTTTAAGTTTTGATGATAACAAAATGCAAAGATATATTAATTGTATGATTCATGTAAGACACATATGCCATCTAAAAATTACATTCTTGTTTTACAGAAACTCTGATGGATATCAGCAAGAGAACATCATCATCAGCATCAGAAGATGAGATATCAACATCAGCACCAGAAGATGTTATATCAGATGCCAGAATCAGAAGATCAACTTGGGCTTATGTTGAAGCTTGATGAACATATCTGGGCGTAACAATCTGAACTCTGATCAAGACAACAGTTCATCAGCACCTAAGCAACGTCAGAATGAGCCAAAGCCAGAACAAGCTTAAGTGGCAATGGTAATGTGCATTCAAGATGATTTATTACCAACGACATCATTCCAGACAAGATCTGCTTAATAAGGAAAGAATGTTATTGGCATTGAAACGGAATTACTACTCCAACGTACCTTATTTCCAATGCTATATAAACAAGTCAATGAAGATTGAATTGGCTAATGCTCTACAACCTTCTACATGCCAAAAGCTATTCATCATCTTCCTCACTCTCAGTTTGCTAAAAGCTCTCAATTCTTTACTCGATTATTTTAGCACTCTAGTTCTCATAAGCTTAAATTGTGTAGTATCACTGTTGTGATAAACAGTTTTTATAGAAAACATTCACACACCTAGATTTCAATTCTTTGTAAGAAAGTATTTCCTTGAGAAACCGGTTTGTGGTTTGACTCAAGAAGGCTTTAGCAGTTGTTAAAGCAGTTGTAATATTCAGTTGAATATAGTGGATTAAGACCTCGTTGGAGAGAGGCGAAATCACCTTGACGGGTGGACTGGAGTAGTTTGAGATCAAACGAACCAGGATAAAAATACCGTGTTGACTGCAATTGATTTCCAGTTTTTACAATTCAACCCCCCTTCTTGTGTTTTTCACTTCTTCAATTGGCATCAGAGCGCCTGGTTCTGAGCTAAAACACTTAATCATGTCAGTACAAGATCCAGCGCCAGAAAAACACAATGGCAGGAACTTATCAACACACCAACAATGACAACAATGAAGACAGAGACAGATTCAGCGGCAAACCTCCAGTCTTTGATGGAGAAAATTTTGATTACTGGAAAGACAGAATTGAAAGCTTCTTTCTGGCACATGATGTTGATCTGTGGGACATGGTGACAGATGGGTACACGCACCCAATGAATGCAAGCAGTCAGAAGATTGACAGGAAAGCAATGTCTGATCAACAAAAGCGTGACTTCAAAAATCACCACAAGGCCAAAACCATTCTTCTCAGCGCCATCTCTTATGCTGAATATGAAAAGATCTCTAACAGAGACACAGCAAAGAACATGTTTGACTCACTCAGAATGACGCATGAAGGCAACGTTCAGGTCAAATAAACTAAAGCTCTTGTGCTCATTTAGAAGTATGAGGCATTCAAAATGGAAGAAAGTGAATCCATTGAAACAATGTTCTCAAGATTCCAAATTCTGGTGGCTGGTCTCAAGGTTCTGGACAAAGGATACTCTACTGCTGATCATGTCAAGAAGATCATCAGAAGCTTTCCAAAGCAGTGGAGGCCAATGGTTACAGCGCCGAAGCTAGCTAAAGATCTCAACAAAATTTCTCTGGAGGAACTTATTAGCTCCCTCAGAAGAAGACGAACTTTCTCTCCTCTCCAGAAGAGTGAACCAACTGTGGAAGCAGAGGCAAAGGAAGTTCAGGAATCCCAGAAGATCTGATCAGAATGAGTCCTCTTCCAGATACAGAAGGTCAGATTCTTCCTCTGGATAGAGAAGATCTGAAGGCTCCTCAGGAAGCAGAAAGCCAAACACCAAGGACATCATCTGCTATGAATGCAATGAGCAAGGACACTACAAGAGTGACTGCCCAAAGCTTCAGAGGGAAAAGCCCAAAAAGAAGTTTGGAAGAGAAAAGAAGAAAATTCTCATGGCTACATGGGATGACTCTGACTCGTCTGAAGCTGACTAAGAATCAGATGATGAGAGAGCAAACATAGCTCTCATGGCCAACATTTCAGAAGACAGTGAAACTTATGAATCAGACTCAGAATCAGACACTGAAGAGGTATTTCCTGACTTTGCAATTAATTTTACTAAGGCTGAACTTGCTGAAAGCCTCAACGAAATTCTGGAAAGGTACCAGCAGATTAGAGTTAAATTCAGAAACCTGAAAAGGAATCTTGAATCTGACTCTGATAAGAATGGGAGTCTTAAATTGGAAAATTCTGAGCTGAGAAATAAAATTTCAAAATTAGAAAATGTTTTACAAAACTCTCAGAAGGAACCAATTTCTGAAACTCCCAGCAGCGCTGATGAGATCATCAAGGAGTATGATCATAGCTTCCAGAAGTTCCTTGCTAAAAGCATAGATAGAAGCAAAATGGCTTCAATGATCTATGGAGTTAGCAGAAACGGCAGAAAGGGAATAGGATACCAAGGTAAGGTTCCTACACCAAAGAATGCCATGGATTTAATTATTAAACACACTCCTCTGAACTCACACTTTGTGTATGGTCACACACATGATATTAAATACACTAGTAGTAAGTATTCTGTGAAACCAAAATTCAACCAGAGTTTTGGTAAATCTAACAAATCAGGACCCAAGAAAATCTGGGTACCTAAGGATAAAATAATACATGTTGCAGATATCTTTAGCAGCAAATCAGAAACACCAGTCATGGTACCTGGACTCTGGCTGCTCGCGACACATGACGGGAAGAAGGCATATGTTCCAAATCCTGGAACTTAAGCCTGGAGGCCACGTTGGCTTTGGAGGCAATCAGAGGGGAAAGATCATTGGCTCTGGAACTGTAGGTAATGGAAATCTTCCCTCTATAAATAATGTTCTGTTAGTAGATGGATTAATGCATAATCTGTTATCCATAAGTCAATTAAGTGATAACGATTATGATATAATCTTTAATCAAAAATCATGTAAAGCTGTTAGTCAGAAAGATGGGACTATCCTATTTAATGGAAAGAGGAAAAATAACATTTACAAAATCAAACTTTCTGAACTGAAAAGTCTGAATGTAAAGTGTCTTTTGTTTGTTAACAACGAGCAGTGGATCTGGCACAGAAGATTGGGGCATGTTAGTATGAGAAGAATATCTCAGATTAACAAACTCAATCTGGTCAGAGGACTTCCTAATCTGAAGTTCAATTCAGATGCTCTGTGTGAAGCATGTCAGAAAGGCAAGTTTGCAAAACCTTCTTTCAAATCTAAAAATGTTGTTTCTACCTCTAAGCCATTAGAACTTCTGCACATTGACTTATTTGGACCAGTTAAAACTACTTCAGTCAGTGGCAAGAAGTATGGGTTAGTAATCGTAGATGACTATAGCAGATGGACATGGGTAAAGTTCTTAAGACACAAGGACGAGTCACACTCTGTGTTTGTTACCTTCTGTAACCAAGTTCAGAATGAAAAGGATCTTAGAATCGTTAAAGTCAGAAGTGATCATGGTAGAGAGTTTGAAAACAAAGATTTTGAGTCATTCTTTAATTACAGAGGCATTCTGCATGATTTCTCTTGTCCTAGAACTCCCCAACAAAATGGAGTTGTAGAACGAAAGAACAGAACATTGCAAGAAATGGCCAGAACCATGATCAATGAGACAAACGTTGCTAAGATCTTCTGGGCAGAGGCAATAAACACAGCATGCTACATTCAGAATAGAATCTCAATAAGACCTATTCTGGAAAAGACTCCATATGAATTGTGGAAGAACAGAAAGCCCAACATTTCATAATTTCATCCATTTGGATGTACTTGTTTTATGTTAAATACAAAAATTTATTTGAACAAGTTTGACTCTAGAGCACATAAGTGTATTATGTTAGGATACTCTGAACGCTCAAGAGGGTACAGAGTATACAATACAGAAACACAGATTGTGGAAGAATCAATCAGTGTTCGTTTTGATGACAAGCTTGACTCTGAAAAGTCAAAGCAGAATGAAGTTCTTGCAGGTATGGAAGTTGAATTTACAAGTTCTGAAGATAAGTCATCAGAAGCTCTCAACAAAGATACTCCTTCAACATCTGAAAGGAGCACTGCTAGCAATCCTACAACAGCTGCTGATCAACCTCAGAAGAGACTACCCAGAAGCAGTTTGGATCACCCAGAAGAAACTATCTTAGGAAGAAAGGAAGATCCAATCAGAACAAGAACCAGCTTCAGAAACTCTGAAGAATCCCTCATGGGACTTGTGTCTCTGATTGAACCTTCTTCTATTGATGAAGCACTTCTGGACAACGACTGGATTCTAGCAATGCAAGAAGAGCTGAATCAATTCACCAGAAATGACGTATGGGATCTTGTCCCCAGACCAAAAGGATTCAACGTAATTGGAACAAGATGGGTGTTCAGAAATAAGCTGAACGAACAAGGTGAAGTTATCAGAAACAAAGCACGACTGGTAGCACAAGGTTATAGTCAGCAAGAGGGAATAGACTATACAGAAACCTTTGCTCCAGTCGCCAGGTTAGAATCTATCAGACTTTTAATCTCATTTGTTGTTAATAAAGGCATCACTCTGTATCAAATGGATGTCAAGAGTGCATTCTTAAATGGTTATATAGAAGAAGAGGTTTATGTGCACCAACCCCCTGGTTTTGAAAGTACAAAACATCCAGAACATGTTTTCAAACTAAAGAAGTCACTATATGGTCTGAAACAAGCTCCCAGAGCTTGGTATGAAAGACTAAGTAACTTTCTGTTAGAAAATGAAATCACCAGAGGGAAGGTGGACACTACCTTATTCTGTAAGTCAGTTAAGAATGACATCTTAGTCTGTCAAATTTACGTAGACGATATTATTTTTGGATCTACTAATCCTTCTTTTGGAAGAAAATTTGCTAAGTGTATGCAGGCAGAATTTGAGATGAGCCTCATGGGAGAACTGAAATTCTTTCTGGGAATTTAGATCAATCAAAACCCAGAGGGAACTTACATTCATCAGAGCAAATATGTCAGAGAACTTCTGAAGAAATTTGACCTCTCAAAATGTAAGCCATCAAAGATTCCAATGCATCCCACGTGCATTATGGAAAGAGAAGAGGTAAGCAAAAAGGTAGAACAGAAGGTCTACAGAGGTATGATTGGCTCTCTCCTTTATCTGACAGCTTCAAGGCCTGATATCTTATTCAGCATATGTATTTGTGCTAGATTCCAATCAGATCCTAGAGAATCTCACTTAACAGCTGTTAAGCGAATTTTCAAGTATCTGAAAGGTACTACTAATATGGATCTATTTTATAGAAAATCTAGTGATTACAGCTTAGTAGGCTACTGCGATGCTGACTTTGCTGGAGACAGAGTAGAGTGTAAAAGTACTTCTGGAAGCTGCCAGTTTCTGGGAGAAAATCTGATCTCTTGGTCCAGCAAAAGGTAATCCACAATTGCGCTATCAACAGCAGAAGCTGAGTACATAGCAGCAGCAGGATGTAGCACACAAATGCTCTGGATGAAAAGTCAGCTTGAAGACTTCCAGATTTTTGAGAGTAACATCCCTATACTCCGTGACAATACCTCTGCCATTTGCTTAAGTAAAAATCCTATTTTGCATTCTAGGGCTAAGCATATAGAAATAAAACATCACTTCATTAGGGACTATATTCAGAAAGGAATTTTGAACTTAAAATTTATTGATACAGACCATCAATGGGCTGATATCTTCACTAAACCTCTTTCTGAAGATAGGTTCAATTTCATTCTGAAACATCTCAGCATGAAACTCTGCCCAGAGTGAAAATGTTTTAATTCTATATATTAACCTTCAGAATATGTTTTCTGTTTACTGTGAACTTCTGATCAATCTCCTTTCAGAAAGATAGACATGCAGATTGTATCAGATTCTATTCTTAAAGATCTGAGTGTTTCAGCTCAAGGATAGATGTGCTGCTCACTAAATCAAACAAGTGTCATCCAATCATCAGCAAATCTCTAAAGCAGAACACGCGTGCACGCTTCTGAGAAGGCAAAACGCTGATTGGGTGCATTGAGACACATGTCTGGTAACCGTTTCAAGTATCTTTCTCAAATCCCCCAAAATCAGCAAGCATTAAATGCACGTAATCATGTTTTAAAATGTAATCATGAATTATTTCTCTTTCTTAAAAGCGTTAACGTTTTCAAAACACTTTTTGAAATCTATTTAAGCACATTAACATCATTCATTAAACTTTTACCGTTTCTTAAAATCATCCAAATATTTTCTGCATTTTTACTTGTGTAATCATCCTTCTCAAAAGAAACCCTTTTTCTCAAAACTGTTTCTCAGAAAACCCTAAGTGTGAACATGGCAACCTCTAGCAATGTTTCTGCAGGTTCTCAGAAGAAGGCTTCATCTGAACAATACCAAGTTCCCTTCAGAACTCTACTTACACCAGTGAAGAACTTGGAAGTGCTGTCTGAACTGATTGTTGACTTCTCCAGTTTGAAAGAAAATGGATTCGATTTGATAGAAGAAGTTAGGGCACAAGGATGGGAGAGATATTTTGATAGGTTGGTGGGTCCAATGTTTCCAGTATTGGTCAAGGAATTCTGGATTCATGCGTCTTCATTAACACATCAAGTTACTTCCTACATAATGGGAAAGAAGATTGTGATCACTGAGGATCACATCGCAAGATTTATTGGATACAGTGGTGGTGGTATCTGCTGTATCGACATGGCAGAAATATGCTCTGACGCTGGTGTCATTGCAAGAGAAATATTCACCCATGGGGTTCCCAGCAGCAAAATCAGAGACTTAAAGGATCAGCACAGAATATGGGCGAAGATTATTCTGGGGTGCTTCAATCACAGGAAGCCCACAAGCTCCCCTAATTATATAAACATAGATCAGCAGTTTCTGATCTATTTTATTAATCAGAAGGTAAAGATTAACTTGGCTCATCTTCTGTTTAATCACCTCAGGACTAGCGTCAAGGAGACAAGGGAAGAAGAAAGGACAAAAAGGGACTGGATACCCTTTGGCAGGTTAATATCAGATATTCTGACTGAGAATAGGCTGATAGAACACCTTACAGAAGCTCAGGAATTAAGCTCTATTGAACCTACTGTTGGCAAGCCTCTGAACGCCAAGAATCTGAAGAAAATGAAACTGATAGAGAATATCAGAAAGGAGCCCAGCATCACTCCTCTGGCTGACATCACCAGCAGAAGAGTCCCTCTGACGACTTTCCAATATTTTCTGAGATTGACTCTAAACCAGTCATTGTTCTCAAATACTTGGACGCTTGCAAGGCTGATGGCACAGATCCCACTCTGAACATAAAAGATCTGCACCAGCAAAATCCAGAAGTTACTATGAAGAAAACGAAGAAAAAAAAGGCCACTTCAGAAGGACCATCCCAGCAGACCCCTAAGAAGAGAGGTAATCTATCTGCTGCTAATGTTTTAAATTCTTATGCTATTCCAACATCAATCCCAACCCCAGCTTCATTTGAACTTCCAATCCCCATACCAACCATTGATGAAACCGAACCAGAGGCTGACCCCTCTGAGTCACTGACCCTCAGGAGATCCCGCACCAAATCCCAAAATCTAAAACCCACAACATCAACAGAATCAGAACTTGACAAAGTTCTTTCTAAAATTGATCAACGTGCTTCCGCTCCCCTCTCAGAAAATCCAAACACTCAACCAGAAATTGCCCACTCTCCTCAACCAGAACATACTCTTTCACCCATACCAGAACAACCAGAAATTCCACCTCCTTCTCCACAACCAGAAATTCCTCCTCCCTCTCCTCAACCAGAACTTCATCCACCCTCACCTCAACCACCATCTCCACAACCTGAGCTTCATCACTCTGAAACTCCTTCACCTGTACCTCAAACCCCTGAACCTCATTCTCCTCAATCCTCTGAGCCACAACCCTTGGCAATTCAGATGCCATGTGGTACAACTGTAAACATGGCCCAACTGCCATCCTCTCCAGAAACTACCCCTCCAAATACTCCACACAGTCCAATAATCATTTCTGATTCTCCCACTCCATCTCCCAAACAAAATACTGAAGACCACAGCAGGACCTTTATTGATTTAACAAGCCTTAATCGTCTTGCTGACCTTAAACACAAAATAGCCATTCCCAAACCCAAGCAACTAGATGTTGGTGCTGGCATTTTGAATTTTGAAACAGGCTTGCAGAATTGGATTGCTTCTCTAAAGCAGGTTTGTCCTAGAATGATTGACCCTTCCGCTTCATACCATCTCTGGACTCAATTCAGAAAGTGGGTTCGCACTGAAGCCCTCAAGCTGCAAGACATCAATTATGAACAGGCACAACAGAACTTCAGCAAGCTGCTGAAGGAAGTTAAAAGTCAGCTGCCACAGGACGAAGTGCTCTTTCTGGATAGTGAGCCATGGTCTGAGAAGCGTCCAGCATCAAAAGTTCAGCAAGCAGAAGATCAGACAATTCAAGCTGAAGATGTTGCAGAAAGCTCTCAGAAGCATCCTGCTTCTGACGTTTCTCAAGCTGCCTTGGACAGGCAGACTCTGGAAGAGCTGAAGCAGAATGATATTCGTCTGCAGCAAAGAATGGATGAAAATGATCAGAAGATGAAGGAAAGGATGGATGTGCAAGACAGCAAGATAGATACAGTAGTCAGCATGGTGCACAAGCAGAATGAAACTGCTGATCAGATTAAGACAATACTAGAGACTCTGTTCACACGCCTTCCACCCCAACCTTAGATTTTCATTCATGATATTTTCACTGTCTTCTTTGCATATCATCTGTACTGTTTGTCTAGCTCTGAATTTAATATAACAAGTTTTTCTACTCTGATCGTTTTAGCTTACATTACTTACACTTTTTGATTGCTGACAAAAAGGGGGAGAACAAGAATGATATTTTTCAATAACGGATTACTGAGACAAAAAATATCCAGCGTCAACCTTAGGGATTCGAAGGGCTTAACATCCCCCATGGGCGTCTACACAGGTGTGTTAGGTGGGCCAGGTAGGCCCCTTGTTGGATTCGCTATAAGGAAATAGAGTAGCACCTTGGCTACAACCAATTGCTTTTAGCGCAGTGGTAGGCGCTTGATCCTACAAGTGGTATCAGAGCAAGGTCATGGGTTCGAATCCCCCTGGCTGACACTGGGGGGAAGATTGTTGGATTAAAATATCCAGCGTCAACCTTAGGGATTCGAAGGGCTTAACATCCCCCATGGGCGCCTACACAGGTGTGTTAGGTGGGCCAGGTAGGCCCCTTGTTGGATTCGCTATAAGTAAATAGAGTAGCACCTTGGCTACAAGCAATTGCTTTTAGCGCAGTGGTAGGCTCTTGTAGCTTACGTTACTTACACTTTTTGATTGCTGACAAAAAGGGGGAGAACAAGAATGATATTTTTCAATAACGGATTACTGAGACAAAAAGTCTCAAACATTCTAACACTCTAATATACTTGATTGTTTTCTGTTTTTGCATAAGTCTACAGGTACAAGAAGTTAATCATCTCTGATACACTAAAGCTCTGACATTCTGATCTGAAGCTCTGATATTCTGATGTCCAAAGAAAGTCAATAAAGATCTGATCCTGAAGAACTCTTGGAATTAAAAAGGGAAGTAATAAATTCAGGGGGAGTATCTCCAATCTAAACTCTGATATCTCTTTATCCCTTATCTTTGATAACTTCCTAATTAATTCTGATACTCTTTACTATTTGGTTATCTCTGATACTTTTCACGCTAATTTTCATTTAAAAAATATCTAGTTTTTTTCATCATCAAAAAGGGGGAGATTGTTAGAACAAAGTTTGAATCTACTACCCTAAGTTTAAGTTTTGATGATAACAAAATGCAAAGATATATTAATTGTATGATTCATGTAAGACACATATGCCATCTAAAAAATACATTCTTGTTTTACAGAAACTCTGATGGATACCAGCAAGAGAACATCATCATCAGCATCAGAAGATGAGATATCAACATCAGCACCAGAAGATAATATATCAGATGCCAGAATCAGAAGATCAACTTGTGCTTATGCTGAAGCTTGATGAACATATCTGCGCGTAACAATCTGAACTCTGATCAAGACAACAGTTCATCAGCACCTAAGCAGCGTCAGAATGAGCCAAAGCCAGAACAAGCTTAAGTGGCAACGGTACTGTGCATTCAAGATGATTTATTACCAACGACATCATTCCAGACAAGATCTGCTTAATAAGGAAAGAATGTTATTAGCATTGAAACGGAATTACTACTCCAACGTACCTTATTTCCAATGCTATATAAACAAGTCAATGAAGATTGGATTGGCTAGTGCTCTACAACCTTCTACACGCCAAAAGCTATTCATCATCTTCCTCACTCTCAGTTTGCTAAAAGCTCTCAATTCTTTACTCAATTATTTTAGCACTATAGTTCTCATAAGCTTAAATTGTGTAGTATCACAGTTGTGATAAACAGTTTTTGCAGAAAACATTCACACCTACATTTCAATTCTTTGTAAGAAAGTATTTCCTTGAGAAACCGGTTTGTGGTTTGACTCAAGAAGGCTTTAGCAGTTGTTAAAGCAGTTGTAATATTCAGTTGAATATAGTGGATTAAGACCTCGTTGGAGAGAGGCGAAATCACCTTGACGGGTGGACTGGAGTAGTTTGAGATCAAATGAACCAGGATAAAAATACCGTGTTGACTGCAATTGATTTCCGGTTTTTACAATTCAACCCCCCTTCTTGTGTTTTTCACTTCTTCATGGTCGACTATGGAAACTAATTGTCACCACCACTCGAGGACTTGCCATAAATGTCAAATATATGCTGATAAGGTTCATGTGCCTCAAATACCCTTAAACGCCATGACTGGTCAGTGGCCATTTGCAATGTGGGGCATTGACATGATTAGAGAAATCAAACCCACTGCCTATAATGGACATTGTTTCATCCTCGTCGCCAATGATTACTTCACTAAATGGGTCAAAGCTGCTTCATTTGCCTCAGTTACCAAAAACGTTATAGCCCGGTTTATCAAGCATAAACTCATCTGTCGGTACGACATCCCTGAAAGGATCATTGTGATTGGTGGAAATAGAACTGACTGTTTAAAGCTGGATCGCATATGTCGCGGTAAGCAAGAGTCGCCACCGTCTTTTATTTTCTCCAACATGGACAGGACAAAAGCACAGCAAAATTCCTTATGAGAACGTTTCTCGGTTTGGGAGGTAGATTTATAGAAAGGGAAGGTGTTAGCACCCTTTCTATCCATGGTTATCCATGGGCTCTTAGGTACTTGCTCTTATGTTTTCAAAAATGTTTGCTTTTCAAATGTGTGTTGGTTTGAAAAAGTTTCATTGAAAGATTTTTGAGTGACTCTTGTATCTGTCCTCAAGAGTGTTTGAAAAATTTGTTTTGAAAGCTTTTGAAAGTGTCAGTGTGAAAAGATTTTTTATTTGTTTTTAGATAGAGCAAGTACCCATGAGTCATCTACCTACCCTAAGGAATTGGGCTATGTAAAAGTCCTTAAGGTAGTGCCATCCCACCATTGAGAGGTAGGTAGCACCACCGTTGGAGGTGTTCGGGTCAATTCGATTGTAGGGACAGTGTGGTCACTGAAGCAACAATTAGGACACCTTAGAAGTAACCCTAATGTCCTAGATCCTTTTTAATCCGAGGCAACCGTTTCGAGGCATCTGGATCTTGGACATAAGAGCGACCGCTAAAATGTCCTATACTTGACGACCACGTTTCGAAGGCAACGAGTGAGGCGTACCCTAGAAGTGGTGTGTGCATTGTGTGTTGTTTTCAGTTTATATTTATCTTTGATTAGGCAATCGTGAGCTACGAGTTGTTTTTAATTATCATACATTCTTTCATGTGAGTTTAGCAGTTATGAGTGCGGAAAAATAAAAAGACGGAAAGATAAAAGCTACGCTATTACAAGGCGCGGGTCTATACATCGCCAAAGTACAAAGACCCGTTTTTGATAAAGATGCGGAAAGTAAAAATAATAAACCTAATTACTATTACATCCTTGAACAGTTACATAATAATCAAAAGAAAATAATGCGCGAAAAGAATTAAATTGGACGTCCGAGGGTTTTGGACCCTTTGCTTGAAATTAAATTAAAACCTAATTATTTAATTAATTAAAGAAAAGAAAGTGTTTTTTGTATTTTTTGTATTTAATGAAATAAAGAAAATAAAATCAAGAGAAAACCCTAATTCTAAGCTTATGTTAATTATTAAGAAAATATTAAAGTTAACCTAATTTAAGCTAATTAATTAATTTATATTTATATGTACAAAAATAATAATAATTAATAATGGTAATAATTGATTAAGAAAAGTCAAAACCTAATTCTATGCAATTTTATTTATTAAGAAAAAGGATTAAAATTTAAAACCTAAATTAAACTAAGTTAATTGTTAGTTATTTATTTAAAAAAAATATGTTAATGGCAAATTTAATAAATAATTAAAAAGACATTATTGAGTTTCTGATTTTTATTAGGAAAAATTATTTGTGGTGAATTAATTATAATTAAAACAATTAAAAGCATTAAAAAGAAAAGAAAATAAAATTTAAAAATGCAAAGCAAACCAAGGGGGTGTCTGGCCCAAAGTGGAGGTTTTTGAAGCAATTCAGGCCCATTAGACAAAGCAAGCCTCGTTGACTTTCTGGTTGTGTGCATGCTGGTTGACTGGAGTGCATCATGGACTTCATTCTGTGGCCATTGGATTATTGATCAAGGCCATCTGGCAAGCCAACACGTGAGGGTGTAGGAAGGAGTTCTGGGCATATGCTGCATGTGAACACTTTGTGAAAAATAGAAAGAATTATATGGGGGACCTGGGAATCGAACCCAGGTCCCAGCGTTCCTTGCCATTGTGCCTTTGCCACTGAACCATTCAAACGCGTTTGTAATATAAGTGGACAATAATTATTATATAAGAAAAACAATCAAAATGGTATAAAACAAAAGAAAGCGCGCCAGATTTGAACTACCCAACCATGCACTGCCACGCCATCTCCTTCTTCGTTGAACTTGTAAAAAGAAAACAAGATAGCGCGGGTTTTAAACCCCCACAAAACACAAATACCAATAATAGCGATTAGAGCTATGGGTCACATAAAAAGGGCGCGAGGGTCTGGTTGAATTCGTCTGGCCTTGACGAATTCAACCATGCTTGTCTCAAGGTCCAATTTTCCCATATGCCTAAAGCCCTAATTGCAAGCTTCAGAAACCCTAGATTCCGTTCATGGTGGATTTTGATTCAGGCAGTTATAACCCAATTGGATTATACCAATCGCTTCAGAAGGTCCCTATTAGCATAAATCAAACAAGAAAATAGATTAAAAATGCATGAATCGTGTTATGCAATTTTGCAAAACAAGACAAACCGAATGACTCGTGTTCTTTGATTCTTCGCGTGTTAGGATTGATTTTTGATGGCAAATGCTTCCTGGAGACTCGGGCAATACGTTTGAATCAATGAGAAGCTTTGAATTATGCTGCAATATTGATTTCAGTTTTCCAAGGATTCTTGAATTTTTGCAAATTGGCTATGTGTTTTTGTGGCAGCTTTCACGTGTGTAGCTTTAGGGTTCCACTCAGCATATGTATGTGAATGAATTTAGGTTAGAATAAGGCCCATGAATCCATTGCAATAATGTTTTCAATCCTTGATTTTCCATCATATAATTTCCAATCTTTTTCAATGAAAACCTTGCCAAATATGGATGATCTTCCCTTCTTTGATTGAGAAACGAGTTTGCCAGCTTGGCCTGATATGATTTGCTTCACAAAAGATCCAAAAAACATATCTTTTTGATTTTCCTATAATTAAAACCAATTAAATGAATTAATATTAATATAAATTCAATTAATTAATTAAAAATAAGAAAATAAATTATTTTGAGCTCAATGGGTCGTGCATAGGCTTTGGGTAAAGATTCAAGAAAGAATTTGAGGCCCATTAGCAAAATTGAAGCTTTTTAGGCAAAGTTGACTTTTGAAAGTTCCCAAATATTTCCCAACTTCGCCAATGCATATCTTGCTCAATTTTGAAGCTATGAACATGTTCTTGGACATTTTGGAAAGCTCTTGAAGTCCTCTAACCAATGCCTTTGGTCCCATGTCATTTTGATTTACCAATCTCAAGTTATGGTCTTTGACTTAAAGTGCCTTTTTGTTGACTTTTGAAAATGACCTATAATGTTGAAATTGATAACTTTTTATGAGAGCATTTCTTGGACTTGGAGTGTGAATATGGGTTGTAGGAAATGTCATCCCCTTCAAAATTAGCTTTGGATGGGATTTTTATGATAAACCATGAAAAAGTTATGCCTTGGTCAATTTGCAGTTGACTTTTCAACTGTCCAAAAATAGAAACTTTTGCATCTTGAGACTTTTTGAGCCATGCTTGAGAAAATATGATCAAGAATTGATCAAATGATGATTGTGGCTTCAAAATAAGATGTTGATAAAAAAATTTTACTTTTGACTGTCAAATGACCATTTTACCCCTGCAGTTGACTATGGAACAATTAGGGCTTTTGACTGTGCAATTTGATGATGTGAGTCTTGAACCTTGGCATATGGATTCTTGACAATGTATATAGACATATGGGACTTGATTAGACCCTTGAAAACCTCAATTTCTTTGCAAGAACCAAAACCCTAATTTATATTGTGTTAGGAGGTAATTGGAATGTGCAACCCTTGAGAGATTTTAAAGCTTGATCTTGCCAAATCTTGAAGAATATGGGAGGGCAAATTTTGGGGTACAACAGTTGCCCCTGTTCAATCTTCTTAGACCTGAGGATGTAGATTGGCTGGCGTGCCTTTCGTAATCCGAAGGTGGAAGATGATTGAACACTAGAGTGCCCAGAAATTTGCACTCACATAGTTGAGTATCAGCAGTGTGATGTAGGGAATGGGCTTACAGATGCCATTTGGAGGGATGGATAGGAGGATGGGCTTATAGATGCCATCTAGAGCTGTAACAGAATCTTGTCGGGAATGGGCTTATGGATGCCATTTAGAGACTGTCGGTATATGGATGGGCTTATAGATGCCATCTAGGTGTCGATCGCGTAAGAGATTCCTTAGCGAGAACTTACGTACCTGAGAAAGAAAAATAATTACCTGGCCTGTTACAGGGGTTAATCTTCAAAACTCTTTATGTAGATGTGCCCTGGCTGGATACTGGTATCGAATCTTCAAATTCTTCAGACGTGCCCTGGCTGGATACAAGAATCGAGTCCGGAAATAGTCGTCAACAGATATGCCCTGGCTGGATACAGGAATCGAATCTTCAAACTCTTCAGATGTTCCCTGGATGGATACAGGAATCGAGTCCGGAATAGTCGTCAACAGATATGCCCTGGCTGGATACAGGAATCGAATCTTCAAACTCTTCAGACGTGCCCTGGCTGGATACAGGAATCGAGTCCGGAAATAGTCGTCAACAGATATGCCCTGGCTGGATACACGAATCGAATCTTCAAACTCTTCAGACGTGCCCTGGCTGGATACAGGAATCGAGTCCGGAATAGTCGTCAACAGATATGCCCTGGCTAGATACAGGAATCGAATCTTCAAACTCTTCAGACGTGCCCTGGCTGGATACAGGAATCGAGTCCGGAAATAGTCGTCAACAGATATGCCCTGGCTGGATACAGGAATCGAATCCTCAAACTCTTCAGACGTGCCCTGGCTGGATACAGGAATCGAGTCCGGAATAGTCGTCAATAGATATGCCCTGGCTGGATACAGGGATCGAATCTTCAAACTCTTCAGACGTGCCCTGGCTGGATACAGGAATCGAGTCCGGAAATAGTCGTCAACAGATATACCCTGGCTGGATACAGGAATCGAATCTTCAAACTCTTCAGACGTGCCCTGGCTGGATACAGGAATCGAGTCCGGAATAGTCGTCAACAGATATGCCCTAGCTGGATACAAGAATTGAATCTTCAAACTCTTCAGACGTGCCCTGGCTGGATACAGGAATCGAGTCCGAAATGCAGATATGCCCTGGCTAGATACAGGTGTCAAATCCACAGGTAATCGCTCATAGATATGCCCTGGCTAGATACAGGTATCGAATCTGGAATTGCGACAGTTGATAGTAATCATCTTTGTATTGACCTTTGTCCTGAAAAGACAAAACGTTAGTTGTATGCGACGTCATGATGTATGAAATGCGTGATGTTCTCAAAATAAATGAGATTGTATGTTCATGATGCGTACGTGTATGCTATAATGTATGAAGATGTTTTTTTGTCTAGGAAAATAAATCCTTGACGAATGCCGGGAGTTTGAATCCTGGGCTGATGTTGAAGAGTAGAGTCTCTCGCTTCCGCTGGGGATGATGGTTGCAAGCATAAACCGGTAGGAGAAGATGACTCCGTTGGTGAATAAACTTTTGAGGAGATTACTCTGCGGGGAATTACTCTGTGGGATACCATTGTTGAGCTCTGTTGGAAGATTTGATGAACTCTGCTGGGGATAGGAAGACTTCGCCGGGGACGATCTTTCCGTGGCAATTGGCTGAGGATAACCCAGTTATATCCTGGTGGGGAAATAACCTTTGAATAAAACCGGGGAGGCGCGTTCATACTCTGCAGGTGATAAGCTTCCAGAATCTACTGGGGATAAGCTTCCTGAATCTACTGGGGAAATTGATTGAACTCTCCTGGGGAAACTTTTCAGATTGGACTGAGGAATGGCTCCACTGGATGTTCTGTATTCCGCCGGGGAACAATCTTATATTAAGACTGCCGGGAATGCTTGTTAGGAATGTCTGTATGTTCCGTTGGGGAATGCTGAGATCTTATGAGGATACCCACTTCCTTGAGGCTGACTGAGGATAACTCTGCTTAGGGAGGGTGTTGCTGACTTGCTGGAGATACGGTGCCTTGTTAGGGTTGACGGGAGACCAACTCTGCTTGGGGAGAATTGTTGATTCTTGTCTTACTCGGCGGGGAGTGAAGGTATCTGGGTTACATTCTTCAGCCGAACTTACCTTGGTACCTTGGTGGACAGAGCAATTAGATTGTTTAGACAACGCATTATTGCCATTGTTTCTGATGTTACCTATAATTAATCCTTTGTTTCGTATTCAAATATTTATGAGTTAGCAATTAGTGTCAAATGCATATATCATAATTGAACATTGGACGTTCTTTACAAAACAAAACAGAAAAAGGAAAAAACAGTTGCCAATTGGTCTGAAAAGTGAATTTGTATTAATTTTTGAATTTGCCTGTAAATAGGCGTTTATGTACAAGAGGTTGAAGTCCTAGTAAGAGAACGCCGCCGAACAACAGAGTTTATACAATTTTTACAAAGAAAACAAAACAGCTATGTGAAAAGAGTAATCCCACTGGGTTCCAACTCTGTTGTCGCCTTTATATCTTCGAGCGTCTCATCACTTGGCTGCTTAGTTGAAGATGAAGCTAATTGATCGATGTCGTCTGAACTTGATGTTGATACCGGATTCTAGATGCAAGGTGATTCAATGAGACATAGTATTACGCTTTAATCCCTAACTTTTGCCTGGACCGCCCTTTCGGGTTTTCAGTCCACCGGGATACCCATTTTTGCCCAAGCCGCCTTTTCAGATTTTCGACTTGCCGGGTGTACAGATTTTTTTCATTTCATCCCTTATTTTTGCCCGAACCCTTTTGGTTCGCCGGGAAGCCCTAATTTTTGTCTAGGTATGTCAACCTAGCGGGTCTTTTATTATGCGTAGTATTTTTTTACTATGTCTGCATTGGCGGGGTGAGGAAGTTGGTCACCATCCATGTTGGTTAGAATCATGGCTCCTCCTGAGAACACATGTTTAACCACAAATGGCCCTTCGTACGTAGGGGTCCATTTTCCCCTGGGATCACTTTGAGGAAGAATAATGCATTTGATTACCAGGTCCCCAACTTGATACTCTTGTGGTCTGACTTTCTTGTTAAATGCCCTGATCATCCGTTTTTGGTACGTTTGACCATGACAAATAGCAGTGAGTCTCTTTTCGTCAATTAGGTTTAATTGATCAAGTCGAGTCTAGATCCAGTCATCTTCACTCAAGCCTGCATCCTTCATTATCCGGAGAGAGGGTATCTGGACGTCAATCGGCAAGACTGCCTCCATGCCGTAGACCAAGGAAAAGGGAGTTGCCCCGGTTGACGTTCTTGCTGAGGTACGGTACCCGTGAAGAGCAAACGGTAACATCTCGTGCCAATCTTTATAGGTCACTGTCATCTTCTGCACAATCTTTTTGATATTCTTATTTGCTGCTTCTACAGCCCCATTCGTCTTCGGCCGGTAAGGAGAAGAGTTGTGGTGCTGTATCTTGAATTGCTCACAGAGCTCAGTGATCATCTTATTGTTTAGATTGGTACCATTGTCCGTAATGATCCTTTCCGGGACGCTGTATCGACAGATCAGGTTATGCCGAATGAACCGTGCCACGACGTTCTTGGTTACAGTGGCATAGGAAGCTGCTTCAACCCACTTCGTAAAGTAATCAATCGCCACCAGGATGAAGCGATGCTCGTTGGATGTCGTAGGTTTAATATCGCCGATCATATCAATGCCCCACATTGCAAAAGGCCAAGGTGCAGTCAAGACATTCAGAGGAACCAGAGGAACGTGCACCTTATCTGCATAAATCTGGCATTTGTGACATGTTCGAGAATGTTGGTAACAGTCGGCTTCCATTGTGGACCAGAAATATCCTGCCCGAAGGATTTTCTTTGCCATGGTGTGTCCACATGAATGCGTTCCGAAGGTACCTTCATGCAGTTCTGTCATGATCTTTTCTGCTTCAGCTTTATCCACACAACGCAGTAAGGTCGAATCATGGTTTCGCTTGTACAGAATGTCGTTGCTGAGGAAGAACTTTGCAGTGAACCTTCTCAGAAACTTCTTGTCATTGACAGATGCACCCTCGGGGTATTCTTGAGCTTCCAGATACCTCTTCACCTCATGATACCAGGTTTTTTCAGTTACTAACTCAGCCTCAAGATTACAATAATATGCGGGTTCATCCAATTTCCAGATAATGATCCGGGGAGCCTCGTTATCCCATTTGACTTTGAACATGGAAGACATCGTAGCCAGCGCGTCCGCCAACTGATTCTCCTCTCTTGGGAAGTGTTCAAAAGTTATCTCCGTGAAATGGGGGATCAGCGTCAACACACATTCTTTGTAAGGAATAAGATTTGGGTGTTTCGTATCCCACTCTCCTTTGATCTGATTGATCACGAGAGCAGAATCTCCGAAGACACTCAGAAACTTGATCCTTAAGTCAATTGCAGCTTGAAGACCCATGATACACGCCTCATACTCCGCCATGTTGTTGGTACAGTTGAAACATAGTCGGGCAGTAAGTGGAGTATGAGTGCCTTTCGGGGATATGATCACAGCACCAATACCGTTACCCAAAGCGTTGGAGGCTCTGTCACAGTGCATAGACCATCGGGATCCTTCCTCAGGTCCTTCATCCGGTCCAGGTGCTTCACAATCAGTCACTACCATGATGTTCTCGTCAGGAAATTCAAAGTTCATCGACTGGTAATCGTCCACTGCCTGGTGTGCCAAATGGTCTGCCAATACACTTCCCTTGATTGCCTTCTGAGTCGTGTACTAGATGTCGTATTCTGTCAAGATCATCTGCCATCTTGCTATTCTTCTGGACATAGCAGGCTTTTCGAATATGTACTTTATTGGATCCATTTTTGAAATCAACAGAGTAGTGTGAGTCAGCATATACTGTCTCAGCCGGCGAGCAGCCCATACCAAAGCACAGCAAGTTTTCTCGAGCAGTGAGTATCGGGTCTCACAATCGGTAAACTTTTTGCTAAGGTAATAAATGGCGTGCTCTTTTCGGCCAGACTCGTCATGCTGCCCCAGCACACACCCCATTGAGTTGTCAAGTACCGTCAAGTATAGTATTAGAGGTCTCCCTTCAACTGGTGGCATAAGAATGGGTGGTTCTTGGAGATACTCTTTAATTCTGTCGAAAGCGGCCTGACATTCATCATTCCAACGTACTACTTGATCTTTCTTCAACAACTTGAAGATTGGTTCACAAGTAGCAGTTAGGTGCGAGATGAATCGGGCAATGTAATTCAGACGTCCTAGAAAGCCTCTGACTTCTTTCTCTGTCTTGGGAACTGGCATCTCTTGTATGGCTTTAACCTTGGCAGGGTCCACTTGAATACCTTTGTCGCTCACGACGAAGGCTAGCAACTTTCCAGATCTTACCCCAAATGTGCACTTCTTTGGGTTCAACCTCAGCTTGTACAACTTTAGACGGTCAAACAGCTTCTATAGATGGTCAAGGTGTTCCTCCTCATTTTGGGACCTTGCAATCATATCATCGACGTACACTTCAATCTCATGATGGATCACGTCATGAAATAAAGCAACCATGGCACGTTGGTAGGTTGCCCCAGCATTTTTCAGTCCAAAAGGCATGACCTTGTAGCAAAAGGTGCCCCACTGAGTAACAAAGGTAGTCTTCTCCATGTCTTCAGGAGCCATTTTAATCTGATTATAACCTGAGAAGCCGTCCATGAAGGAGAACACCTTGTGCTGAGCAGTATTGTCAACCAGAACGTCAATGTGAGGCAGGGGGAAGTCATCCTTGGGGCTCGCCCTATTCAGATCCCTGTAGTCAACACACATTCGGACCTTACCATCTTTTTTTGGTACCGGAACCACATTGGCAACCCACTGAGGGTAAGAAGTCACTGCTAGAAACCCGGCATCAAATTGCTTTATAACCTCAGCTTTGATCTTCTCGGACATCTCTGGACGCATACGGCGGACCTTTTGTTTAACCGGAGGGCAGTCTTCCTTGGTAGGCAGGTGATGAACCACAATATCGGTATCCAACCCAGGCATGTCTTCGTAGGACCAGGAAAATATTTCCACATAATCATGCAACATCTGAATCAACCGTTGTTTCACACTGAGCTCTAGGTTGGCACCATTCTTAACTTCCTTTCTATCTGTCTCAGTACCCAGATTTATCGTTTCCACTGGCTCTTCATGTGGCTGAATGGCCCTCTCTTCCTGGAGTAACAGTCTTGCAAGCTCACCAGGCACTTCGCAATCATCTTCACCTTAGTCTTCGGCTAAGTTGATCGGATTTTCGAAGTCATAACTGGCAATAGCAGAGTCGTTACCAGTGAGATCCATAGTGGATTGAAACCTGTATAAGTGAGTGTGTGTAAATATAGCTATTTTGCAATAAAGAAAGAAAGAAAGGGAGCACAAGATTTGAAATGCGAAAAACGTCTAATGTTTTTATTCATGATATATGGAAATGACAAGTAATAAGCCCTCACAAATGAAGCCACGGAGCCTCGGGTAAGACACCGGGCCATAAAGTTCCAAATTATTGTTCATTACAAATTTAAAAATAAAGGAATTCATTACTGAGTAACAAAAGTAACAGGTATGTAGTCTTTTTCCGTCCAATTGTTCAGTCCACCGTCGGTCGTCGGGTAGATCCAGCTATCAAACTCAGATTCCTCCGTATCGCCTTCAATAGCATTCACTCCTGGGTTGGTGATGAACACGGGAGGTCTTCCAATCCTTGCTTTACGTACAGCCCTCTGAGCCTCTGCAGTGAAACCCAGCCCAAACTTGTCAGTCTTTGGAGTAAAATCAGGGAGCCTGCCCCAGTTTGCACATTCACCTTTTTCAATCATAGCCCGAGCGTCCTTCAAGGAAGCCATCTTCAAAGGAGAGTCTTCTTCAATTACTGTCTCTGCTGACGCCAATGTTGGAGGCACCTCTTTAAAATGTTGAAAGGGGGTTTCAATGAACTCCCCGTCCATCTCTATATACCGGAACGAATTAAGATGACTAACCATGTATTCCTCCTCCCCCTGCACTGTAACAATCTTCCCTCTGACAGGGTATTTAAGCTTCTGGTGTAGAGTGGAGGTCACAGCCCCAGCCTTGTGGATCCAAGGACGACCCAGCAAACAAGAATAGGATGGACGAATGTCCATCACATAGAACGTTGAATCAAAGACTTGGGAACCAACCCGGATCGGAATATCTACTTCACCATGTACCATCCTCTTCGACCCGTCAAAGGCTCGGACAACGATGTTACTAGGCTTCAACTCCAAACCCTCACAATCCAACCTGTCTAAGGCCTTCTTGGGCAGTACGTTCAGTGAAGAACCGGTGTCTACCAACACGTGTGCAAGAGTAGTGCCCCTGCATTCAATGGAGACATGCAGGGCATCATTATGGTTTTTTCCCTTAGTGGTCAGATCAGCATCAGAGAAACCCAGCCCATTGTCAGCGGTCAAGTTGGCCACATAATTCGTAAATTGATCAGCTGACGTCTCTTGTGGCACATGGGCCGTCTTTAGGAAGGAAATCAGGGCCTTGGCGTGGGCCTCTAAGCACAACAACAATGATAGCATAGAGATCTTAGAGGGGGTATGCCCCAGCTGTTCAACGACGTTGAAATCACTCTTCTTGATGATCTTGAGAATTTCCTCCATCTCTTGCTGGGAGGCTTCAACATTAACAGTCTTTGGTGCCTCCATCTGGGCAGGCATATCAGCAATCCATTTGCCCCGAGTGTCAGATGACTCGGCAGCAGGGGTAGAAACTTGATCAGGAGGGGAAACAGGCGCACTTGTAGGCGTGATGATAAGAGGTCTTCGGATAACTGGTGGCGCAATGTCAGGCGAGAAGAGCCTGCCACTGCGAGTAACTTTAGCGGGACCGGTGATGTTACTGATACCGGTATTAGTGTTGAACTCCTGCTTTACTCCAAGCACATAAACATCTGCCCCATAATGCCATGGGACAGCCTTGTCAGATTTATAGGGGAGGGGCCCCGGAACAGTAATGATAATAGGTGCAACAGACATGATTTTGACTGGCTTCCTCGGGGGAGCCCTGGCAGGATTGTTGAAGATGGTGACAACAGATACTTCTTCGGTAGGAACAATAGGAACAGCGATCTTCTTGAACAAAATCTCTTTGCTATCCATCAGGTTTTGGATGCCTGACTTCAGCAACGGACAACTAGCAGGGGAAACAGCACACAGAAGGCAACCCTTGCTACAACCCGGAAATAAACCGGCCAGCAACAGGTTCCTTTTGACAGTCAATAAAGGAGTAACAATCTCATCCACAGAGCCTACATATAGATCTTCCTCAATAGCATTTACTCCATGCTGGGGCATAGGAGCAGTCACAACGTTGGGCCTTTCAGGCGCCTCAAACTGTATTTCCTTGGCATCGATAAGGTCCTGGACCTTATTCCTCAGGGCCCAAAAATCATCAGTGGAATGCCCCGGGCTATCAGAGTGATAAGCACAGCGGGCGTTGGGATTGTATATCGGAGAGGTTGTGTTTACCACCTTCGGGGCTTCTCTGACGGTTACCAAGTTGGTTGATAGTAGTTGCGGCAAGATTTGAGACAAGGTCATACTAAGCCGAGTGTATTCTCTTCTGGGTCTCTCGCCCCTTGGTTGGTTAGGTTGACGAGGAGCGGCAGCAGGCTTTGCAATTACCACCGCGTTGACAGCTTGGCGGCGTTCCAGTTTATTTTGCCTCCCGGGGCCATACACAGCACTGGCTTCCTTCTTGAAAGGTTTCTTCTCAGAACTTGAGGACGCACCTTTCTGTATCTTCCCTGATTTCATACCAGCTTCTATCCTTTCGCCAGTCAGAATGAGGTCTGTGAAACCTGCAGAAGAATTACCAATGAGATGGTTGAAGAACGGCCCGGACAGGGTCCCCAAGAACCTGTCCACGAGTTCACGGTCGATTAACGATGGCTGCACCCTGCCAGCCAGGTCCCTCCACTTCTGCGCGTACTCTTTAAAACCTTCTCCCAATTCTAGCGACATACCCTGGAGTTGGGTACGTATAGGAGCGAGGTCGGCATTGTACTGATACTGCTTATAAAAAGCAGTAGCCAATTCCTCCTAGTTATGAATCTTGGTTCCATCCAGCTGATAGAACCATTCGAGATGAGTCCCTAAAAGACTCTCCTGGAAGAAATGGATCCATAAGTTCTTGTCCACAGTGTACGGCTGGATCTTCCGCACATAAGATCTGAGATGTAGCTTAGGGCAGGATGCCCCGTCATACTTAGAGAAAGACGGTGCTTTGAACTTGTGTGGGATTACCACACCAGAAGATAGACCCGGATCTCCAAAATCCAACCCAGGCACCTGTTGAATTTCCATGGCATTCAGGCGATCCTCTAACTGCTTGTACCTGTCTTCAGCGGGAGGGTACTGCTCTTCATTGAAATCGGTCTCGTTGTCAGAGTCCACAGGACTAGGAACCCTTCCCTCTTGGGGACTGCCTTTCCCTACAGAAGAACCAGCTTGGTCAGCCTCATTTTGCAGTGCGTTGCCAAACCTCCGGCCAGTGTTGAATAGTACAGTTCTCTTCTTCTTCTTCTTGACCAGCAGAGCCTTCAATTCCTCTTGACCTTGGGCTAAACTCATGATCAACTCTTGAAACTGGGCGTTTTGGGCCTGGAGGGCCTTGATGGATTGCTCAGTAGATGATTCAGGATTCATGATGAGACGAGCTGAAATAAACAGCGAAGAAGATTAAACCACCTGTGAAAAAGAGTACCTGCTATGCACATGATGCATGATATGCTGTTTATGAAATGCATTCAAGGGTTCGAAAGTTCAAATTTGTTGTAGACAAAAAGGAACACACGTTATCATTAAGAAATAATTGTTCAGTACATCAAGGCCTCATGGGTAAAACATTACAAAGTAAATTAATCCCAAAAGACACTGCGCATCCTCTTTGGGGCTATGTAAGTGTTGAGAGTCTTTTCCTCGTGCAGTAGGCGGGTGAGCTCCAAGACCTTCTTCTCACTAGCATGTAGACTGGCTTCAAGAGAATTTCGTTCTTCCTTAAGCTGGATCCAGCTCTTCTGCATTTCTTCCCAGGATGTGGGCATGTCAGGATGTTGAATGGTGTATGAGACCTCTCCTTCCAACACTGGCTCTTTGATCACAGGGAGAACATGAGGATATGGCATCACTAACTTCTGGGAGAGGGCTCGTACCCACTTGAGATAAGGCTCCAACGGGATGGAGTTCCTGTGCCCCAGTGTCTTGCTGTCTACCTTGTTGGGCATCCTCCAAGCTCTGATAAATCTCTGGCGAAGCCCTTGTGCATCGTTGTCGAAGTCAAAAACTATGTCAGGAAGCAACATGTCATGAGGGCCATCCCTCCGAGCATATCGAACTGTCTCAAATCCAGACACGGGTTGTAAGTAATACCTCCTCAGATTCCAAGTAAAGGAACATTAGGAAACTCCCCGCAACGATCAATGATAGTGACGTCTTCTCTGGATCGAGAACACCAATGTATATCAGCATGCGTAAGAGTCATTAATCGTTGTGACCATCTCAAACCCCGCTCGTTCTTCAAAACTGATTGTGGAAGGTGCGAAATAAACCACCTTCCCAGGAGAGGAGTGCAGCACATAAGAACACCCCTTTTTCTCATGGTTCGAGTGTAACATGAGTGGAGGATGTCCCCAAGCAGCGTAGGTATAGGATTCCTGGACATGAAGATCTTGACAGCATTGATATCTATAAGCTGATCGGGATTCGGGAACAACACCAACCTATAGACAAGGAGAGCCACAACTTCTTCAAAGGCTTGTAGGTCAAGGGAATTCCAACATTATTGGGCCTTCTCAAACAAAAACTTTTCCAAGAATCCTTTGATACCGCTTCTAACTTCCCAATGTCCCTTGATGTCAGATGGTTGTAGGCATAATGCTTTAGCAACCTCTTCAAGTTTTGGTTCCCTTTCCGTACCGTTGTAGGGTAGTTGACTAAGGATGGGGATCTTCAGAAGTTGGGAGAACTCTTCCAAGGTAGGCACCAGTTGATAATCCGGGAAAGTAAAACAGTGGTGCAGAGGGTCAAAGAACTGGAAGAGGACCTTTATCATATCTTCCTCAATGTTGGTGTTGACCAAGCTAATGAGTCTTCCATGTTTCTCACTGAAAGAAGAGCTCTCGGGAATCCTGGATGTAAGCTCCTTAAGCTGAGGAGGGACCTTTACAAGGTTGATCTGAATTGTCTTTCTGCGGATAGTTTCCATGTCCTACAAAACAAGAACAAAGATGAAGATTCGAACCCCTGAAATGGTTAGTGGATGCATATGATGTTGTATGATGTTATGATATTATGATAAAAACACACCACAAGTATCCATAAAAAGCAAACATGGTAAGGCACACAAGTCACACAAGACAGCCCTTAGAGTTCAGGCCAGCATGGGGTCTAGGTATTACCCTCTTGAAGTTGGTGGGCGCAAAACCTGTCCTATCAAAAGTAATCGGGTTCTAAGGATCTCAATATCATTGGATTGTTTTCTGTGTTCATTGTTTCGATTTAGCCACTGAACTAGCGATCAAAATATTCCAAGAAAACAACCCTCAATGAGTGTAGTATCGAGTATCAACCAACTTCGGACTGCACCGAAGTCAGTTATCTCACTACCCTAAAGAGGCCAGGATGGTCAAGTAAGGTTCCTAAGGTCAGTTGATGCTTCACGACACCACGCGGCGGCCCCGTACTCTCCTTGACTTGACTCAAGGGTTACCGGTACCCACCAAAGTGCCACATCAACGTAGCAGACTGCTTCAACCGTGTCGGTATACCCCGCACAGTTCCCTCACAGTCTTGTAGCTACTTTCTAAGAGGTATCCCCCAGATCCGGGTTAGGATCTATAGAACTCCCAAAACAGGCCCAATAATATTAAAGCACACAAATCAGGCAATTGAAAACATAAGTATGATCTATCCTAAGGTACACCTCACTTTTATAAGTCCCCAGCAGAGTCGCCAGTTCTGTGATCGGTGGAAATAGAACTGATTGTTTAAAGCTGGATCGCGTATGTCGCGGTAAGCAAGATTCGCCACCGTCTTTTATTTTCTCCAACATGGACAGGACAAAAGCACAGCAAAATTCCTTATGAGAACGTTTCTCGGTTCGGGAGGTAGATTTATAGAAAGGGAAGGTGTTAGCACCCTTTCTATCCATGGTTATCCATGGGCTCTTAGGTACTTGCTCTTATGTTTTCAAAAATGTTTGCTTTTCAAATGTGTGTGGGTTTGAAAAAGTTTCATTGAAAGATTTCTGAGTGACTCTTGTATATGTCCTCAAGAGTGTTTGAAAAATTTGTTTTGAAAGCTTTTGAAAGTGTCAGTGTGAAAAGATTTTTGATTTTTTTTTAGAGAGAGCAAGTATCCATGAGTCATCTACCTACCCTAAGGAATTGGGCTATGTAAAAGTCCTTAAGGTAGTGCCATCCCACCATTGAGAGGTAGGTAGCACCACCGTTGGAGGTGTTCGGGTCAATTCAATTGTAGGGACAGTGTGGTCACCGAAGCAACAGTTAGGACACCTTAGAAGTAACCCTAATGTCCTAGATCCTTTTTAATCCGAGGCAACCGTTTCGAGGCAACTGGATCTTGGACATAAGAGCGACCGCTAAAACGTCCTATACTTGACGACCACGTTTCGAAGGCAACGAGTGAGGCGTACCCTAGAAGTGGTGTGTGCATTGTGTGTTGTTTTCAGTTTATATTTATCTTTGATTAGGCAATCGTGAGCTACGAGTTGTTTTTAATTATCATACATTCTTTCATGCGAGTTTAGCAGTTAGGAGTGCGGAAAAATAAAAAGACGGAAAGATAAAAGCTACGCTATTACAAGGCGCGGGTCTATACATCGCCAAAGTACAAAGACCCATTTTTGATAAAGATGCGGAAAGTAAAAATAATAAACCTAATTACTATTACATCCTTGAACAGTTACATAATAATCAAAAGAAAATAATGCGCAAAAAGAATTAAATTGGACGTCCGAGGGTTTTGGACCCTTTGCTTGAAATTAAATTAAAACCTAATTATTTAATTAAATAAAGAAAAGAAAGTGTTTTTTGTGTTTTTTGTATTTAATGAAATAAAGAAAATAAAATCAAGAGAAAACCCTAATTCTAAGCTTATGTTAATTATTAAGAAAATATTAAAGTTAACCTAATTTAAGCTAATTAATTAATTTACATTTATATGTACAAAAATAATAATAATTAATGATGGTAATAATTGATTAAGAAAAGTCAAAACCTAATTCTACGCAATTTTATTTATTAAGAAAAAGGATTAAAATTTAAAACCTAAATTAAACTAAGTTAATTGTTAGTTATTTATTTAAAAAAAATATGTTAATGGCAAATTTAATAAATAATTAAAAAGACATTTTTGAGTTTCTGATTTTTATTAGGAAAAATTATTTGTGGTGAATTAATTATTATTAAAACAATTAAAAGTATTAAAAAGAAAAGAAAATAAAATTTAAAAATGCAAAGCAAACCAAGGGGGTGTCTGGCCCAAAGTGGAAGTTTTTGAAGCAATTCAGGCCCATTAGACAAAGCAAGCCTCGTTGACTTTCTGGTTGTGTGCATGCTGGTTGACTGGAGTGCATCATGGACTTCATTCTGTGGCCATTGGATTGTTGATCAAGGCCATCTAGCAAGCCAACGCGTGAGGGTGTAGGAAGGAGTTCTGGGCATATGCTGCATGTGAACACTTTGTGAAAAATAGAAAGAATTATATGGGGGACCTGGGAATCGAACCCAGGTCCCAGCGTTCCTTGCCATTGGGCCTTTGCCACTGAACCATTCAAACGCGTTTGTAATATAAGTGTACAATAATTATTATATAAGAAAAACAATCATAATGGTATAAAACAAAAGAAAGCGCGCCAGATTTGAACTACCCAACCATGCACTGCCACGCCATCTCCTTCTTCGTTGAACCTGTAAAAAGAAAACAAGATAGCGGGGGTTTTAAACCCCCACAAAACACAAATACCAATAATGGCGATTAGAGCTATGGGTCACATAAAAAGGGCGCGAGGGTCTGGTTGAATTCGTCTGGCCTTGACGAATTCAATCATGCTTATCTCAAGGTCCAATTTTCCCTTATGCCTAAAGCCCTAATTGCAAGCTTCAGAAACCCTAGATTCCGTTCATGGTGGATTTTGATTCAGGCAGTTATAACTCAATTGGATTATACCAATCGCTTCAGAAGGTCCCTATTAGCATAAATCAAACAAGAAAATAGATTAAAAACGCATGAATCGTGTTATGCAATTTTGTAAAACAAGACAAACCGAATGACTCGTGTTCTTTGATTCTTTGCGTGTTAGGATTGATTTTTTATGGCAAATGCTTCCTGGAGACTCAGGCAATACGTTTGAATCAAAGAGAAGCTTTGAATTATGCTGCAATATTGATTTCAGTTTTCCAAGTATTCTTGAATTTTTGCAAATTGGCTATGTGTTTTTGTGGCAGCTTTCACGTGTGTTGCTTTAGGGTTCCACTCAGCATATGTATGTGAATGAATTTAGGTTAGAATAAGGCCCATGAATCCATTGCAATAATGTTTTCAATCCTTGATTTTCCATCATATAATTTCCAATCTTTTTCAATGAAAACCTTGCCAAATATGGATGATCTTCCCTTCTTTGATTGAGAAACGAGTTTGCCAGCTTACCTTGATATGATTTGCTTCACAAAAGATCCAAAAAACATATCTTTTTGATTTTCCTATAATTAAAACCAATTAAATGAATTAATATTAATATAAATTTAATTAATTAATTAAAAATAAGAAAATAAATTATTTTGAGCTCAATGAGTCGTGCATAGGCTTTGGGTAAATATTCAAGAAAGAATTTGAGGCCCATTAGCAAAATTGAAGCTTTTTAGGCAAAGTTGACTTTTGAAAGTTCCCAAAAATTTCCCAACTTCTCCAATGCATATCTTGCTCAGTTTTGAAGCTATGAACATGTTCTTGGACATTTTGGAAAGGTCTTGAAGTCCTCTAACCAATGCCTTTTGTCCCATGTCATTTTGATTTACCAATCTCAAGTTATGGTCTTTGACTTAAAGTGCCTTTTGTTGACTTTTGAAAATGACCTATAATGTTGAAATTGATAACTTTTTGTGAGAGCATTTCTTGGACTTGGAGTGTGAAGATGGGTTGTAGGAAATGTCATCCGCTTCAAAATGAGCTTTGGATGGGATTTTTATGATAAACCATGAAAAAGTTATGCCTTGGTCAATTTGCAGTTGACTTTTCAGCTGTCCAAAAATAGAAACTTTTGCATCTTGAGACTTTTTGAGCCATGCTTGAGAAATCATGATCAAGAATTGATCAAATGATGATTGTGGCTTCAAAATAAGATGTTGATCAAAAAATTTGACTTTTGACTGTCAAATGACCATTTTACCCCTGCAGTTGACTGTGGAACAATTAGGGCTTTTGATTGTGCAATTTGATGCTGTGAGTCTTGAACCTTAGCATATGGATGCTTGACAATGTATATAGACATATGGGACTTGATTAGACCCTTGAAAACCTCAATTCTTTGCAAGAACCAAAACCCTAATTTTGACTGTGTTAGGAGGTAATTGGACTGTGCAACCCTTGAGAGATTTTGAAGCTTGATCTTGCCAAATCTTGAAGAATATGGGAGGGCAAATTTTGGGGTACAACAATCATCACTGACAACAGAACCAACCTCAACAATGCCATGATTACTGAACTCTACATGCAGTTCAAAATCAAGCATCACAACTCTTCTCCATACAGACCTAAGATGAATGGCACAGTGGAAGCTGCTAATAAGAACATAAAGAATATTGTTCAAAAGATGGTGGTGACCTATAAAGACTGGCATGAGATGCTACCATTCGCTCTTCATGGCTACCGTACCTCGGCACGAACATCAACTGGGGCAACCCCATTCTCTTTAGTCTATGGCATGGAAGTCGTCCTGCATATCGAAGTTTAAATTCCTTCTCTAAAGATTATGAAAGAAGAAGACTTAGGTGAAGATGAATGGATTCAGACAAGATTGGATCAGTTAAATTTGATTGACTTGAAGAGACTGGTTGCTGTCTGTCATGGTCAAATTTATCAAAAGCGTATGATCAAGGCATTCAACAAAAAGATCAAACCTCGAGTATACCAAGTTGGCGACTAGGTAATAAAGCGCATCACTTTTCCACAAGGCGATCCCAGGGGAAAATGGACTCCCACATACGAAGGGCCATTTGTTGTCAAGAAATTATTCTCTGGTGGTGCTATGATGCTAACCACTATGGACGGTGAAGATTTCCTGCATTCTGTGAACTTGGATATAGTCAAAAAATACTACGCGTAAAGAATGACCCGCTAGGTTAACATACCTAGGAGGAAATAAGGGAATCCCGGCGAACCAAAAGGTTCGGGAAAAAATTAGGGATATATACAAAATATTGTACACCCAGCAAGTCGAAAACCTGAAAGGGAGACTTGGGAAAAAATGGGTATCCTGGTGGACTAAAAACCCGAAAGGGCGGTCCAGGAAAAAGTTAAGGATTAAAGCGTATGACTATGTCCCTTTGAATCACCACAGTAAGCTTTATTACCAAGGTCAAAAGTTCAAATGGTACGAAATCAACTCAATCAACTTCTTTTGACGGCAAGAGATGATGATCAAAGACATAAGGGCAATAGCATAGGTTGAACCCAATGAGATCACTTCAGCATGGCTATACAATTTTTGTTTTCACTTTGTATTATTTTCACTTTTTCAACGACTTACTCTTACTAAGATTTTTGTCTCCCTATATAAAAACGCCTGTTTTTAGGAAAATTATCAATACAAATATACTTTGAAGTGCAAACTTTTTGTTTTTTCTATTTTGAGTGCAAAAATGTCCAATGACTAAAATTGAATGAACATATGCATATGAACATGGTTAACTGTAAACAAATGTATGTACAAGAACAGTCATAAGCATTTACTCAAGGATTTGGGATGTCCCCACAGAGTTACTTCAATAAGATTATCCTCAAAGAGTGAATTCATACATTCTCCATCCAGAGTTCCAATCAGCGTATTTCTTAGAAATTCTCTTCCCCAGCCGAGTTTTCCAAAACCAGAAAAGAAACCTTGCAAAAGTTCTTCCCCTGTTGAATTCATTTCCCCAGTAAGGTCTTCAGAATACGTTCCTCAACCAGGTTTATTTCCCTAACAAACTACAAATTCCCCAGCACGAGACTATTTCTCAAACTACCGCAAATCAACTAAACTCCTCTTCTCCAATAGAGTTGATACTATCCCCAGAAAATTGCTGGAAAACATGGAACCCGACCAGATACTAGTTAACTTCATCCTCCCCAGACCACCAGAAGTCTCATCATCTCTTTTATCCCCAGTCAGGGTATGTGAGAATTAAATTCCCCAGTAGAGCAATGGACAACCAAGGTTCATAAACTCTAATCTCCAAGCATAAATCAACATCCCCTGCAACAAACTTAAATTCCCAGCGGAAGCACTCTAGGCAAGGTTGAGGATACACATACTCTTCGTCTCCAACAGTAGTCCGGGATTTAGCTTCCCAAAACTCACTAGCAGTAATCAGGGATTTATTTTCCCAAACAAAGATACATTTTAACAACATTCATGCATCATGACATATGCATACTAAACATATAGCAGAATCTCATTTATTTTGAGAACATCATTAAGTAATGCATGCATCTTCATGCAACTAATTATTTACCTATTTCAGGAAAGATCAATCAAAAGACATACAGTTTATCTGCTGGCTCAGATTAAGTTCTGATACCTCCTCCAGTAGACCTTTCTCCAACTAAGATTAAGTTCTGATACATCGTTCGGTTAAAGACATCAAGATTATCTGATGGCTCAGATTAAGTTCTGATACCTCCTTCAGTAGACCTTTCTCCGACTCAGATTAAGTTTTGATACTTCGTTCAGTTAAAGACATCAAGATTATCTGCTGGCTTAGATTAAGTTTTGATACCTCCTTCATTAGACCTTTCTCCGGCTTAGATTAAGTTATGATACTTTGTTCAATTAAAGACATCAAGATTATCTACTGGCTCAGATTAAGTTCTGATACCTCCTTCAGTAGACCTTTCTCCAGCTCAGATTAAGTTATAATACCTTGTTCGCTTAAAGACGTCAAAATTATCTATTGATTCAAATTAAGTTCTTATACCTCCTTCAGTAGACCTTTCTCTGAATCAGATTAAGTTTTGATACTTCGTTCGGTTAAAGACATCAAGATTATTTGTTGTCTCAGATAAAGTTTTGTTTCCTTCTTCAGTAGACCTTTCTCCGACTCAGATTAAGTTCTGATACTTCATTCGGTTAAAGACATCAAGATTATATGTTGGCTCAGATTAAGTTCTGATACCTCCTTCAGTAAACCTTTCTCCGGCTCCGATTTAGTTCTGATACCTCGTTCAGTTAAAGACATCAATGTTATCTTCTGGCTCAGATTAAGTTCTGATACCTCCTTCGGTAGACCTTTCTCCGACTCAGAATAAGTTCTGATACTTCGTTCAGTTAAAGAGATCAAGATTATCTGTTGGCTTAGATTAAGTTCTGATACCTCCTTCAATAGACCTTTCTCTGGCTTAGATTAAGATCTGATACTTCATTGCATTAAAGACATCAAGATTATCAGTTGGCTTAAATTACATTCTGATACCTCCTTCAGTAGACCTTTCTCCAAATCAGATTAAGTTCTGATACTTTGTTCGGTTAAAGACATCAAGATTATTTGCTGGCTCAGATTAAGTTCTGATGCCTCCTTCATTAGACCTTTCTCCTGCTCAAATTAATTTCTGATACTTTGTTCGGTTAAAGACATCAAGATTATTTGTTGGCTCAAATTAAGTTCTGATACCTCCTTCAGTAGACCTTTCTCCGGCTCATATTAAGTTTTGATACCTCGTTCGGTTAAAGACATCAAGATTATCTGTTGGCTCAAATTAAGTTCTAATACCTCATTCAGTAGACCTTTCTTCAGCTTAGATTAAGTTTTGATACTTCGTTTGGTTAAATACATCAAGATTATCTACTTGCTCAGATTAAGTTCTGATACCTCCTTCAGTAGAACTTTCTCTGGCTCAGATTGAGTTCTGATACTTTGTTTAGTTAAAGACATCAAGATTAACTGTTGGCTCATATTAAGTTCTGATACCTCCTTCACTAGACCTTTCTCCGGCTCAGATTAAGTTTTGATACTTTATTCTATTAAAGACATCAAGATTATCTGTTGGCTCAAATTAAGTTTTGATACCTCCTTCAGTAGACCTTTCTCTGGCTCATATTAAGTTCTAATACTTCGTTCCATTAAAGACGTCAAGATTATCTGCTGGCTTGTATTAAGTTCTGATACCTCCTTCAGTAGACCTTCCTCCGGCTCATATTAAGTTCAGATACTTTGTTCGGTCAAAGACATCAAGATTATCTGCTGGCTCAGATTAATTTCTGATACCTCCTTCAGTAGACCTTTCTCCAGCTCATATTAAGTTCTAATACTTTGTTCAGTTAAAGACATCAAGATTATCTGCTGGCTCATATTAAGTTCTTATACCTCCTTCAGAAGACCTTTCTCCGTCTTAGATTAAATTCTGATACTTTGTTCGGTTAAAGACATCAATATTATTTACTGGGTTAGATTAAGTTCCGATACCTACTTCAGTAGACCTTTATCCGCTCATATTAAGTTCTAATACTTCGTTCGGTTAAAGACATCAAGGTTATTTGTTGGCTCAAATTAAGTTCTGATACCTCCTTCAGTAGACCTTTCTCTAGATCAGATTAATTTCTGATACTGCTTTCAGACATAGGCATCTTCTGGCTCAGATTAAGTTCTGATGCCTCCTTCTGTAGACCTTTCTCCGGCTCAGATTAAGTTTTGATACTTTGTTCGGTTGAAGACATAAAGACCTACTATGGCTCAAATTATTTTTTGATACTGCTTTCATACATAGGCATCTTCTGGCTCAGATTAAGTTCTGATACCTCTTTCAGTGGATCTTTCTCCAGCTACGATTAAGTTCTGATACTTTTTTAGCTAAAGACAAAAATACTTCTCTGGTTCAGTTTTCAATCAGCCCAAGATTTATTATGACACTCCTCCCAGTTAAATTCAAGCAATTATCTTTGGTTGGCATATTTAAGCCCATTCCCGATACAATCAGCCAACACATTACTTCGTGCATCAGCGAGTGCAAATTCCTGGGCACTTTAGTGTTCAATCATCTTCCACCTTCAAGTCACCAATGGCAGACACGCCAATCTAACTCTTCAGGTTTAATAAGATTGAACAGGGGCAGCTGTTGTACCCCCAAAATTTTCCCTATCATTGAGGGGGGTGTTCCTTATGCTATTCTTCATCCTAACATGCCTACTAATATCGAGGAATTGCAAAGATCGTGGATTCAACTCAAGGGAGAGTGAGACACCTTTGAAGCCCAATTCTACTCAAGCAAGAAGAAATTGTTGGACCTCACAAAGAAACTTCACGAAGAGTGGAACTTGAATGCCTACATCAGTCCAAAGAGGAAGAGTCCATGGGAGACCTGATTATTTTGTTGTATAATTTCATTTTGTTGTTTTTCTTTCATTGTAAGCCCAAGAGGAAATTTGTAACCTTTGAACTTATTAATACAATTAATGTTTTGTTCCTTTTTGTTTAAGCAAATTTAAATCTTAAAGGTCCTTGAAAACATTGCATACGAATAACATGCATCATATCATAAGCAGGTTTTTTGACACAGGTTTCCTCATCTTTCTACTATTTATTTCGGTATAAGATAGATCTCGAGCAAATTGTCAAGGAATTGCAGACACAAAACTCTCAGTTTCAAGAGTCACTGCTCAACTTAGCAAAGGGGCAGCAAGAAATGATGACACTTCTTGTCACGAAGAAGAAGACCAAGAAGAAAGTTGTAATAACCTTGGGGAAGAGGTTCAAGGGCCCCGTCCGACGAGTTCAAATTAAAGAGGACTCCTCCGAAGAGGATGAGAATCAAGATGAAGATGCTAGGAGCACCCGTTCTAGGGGTGGAAACAATCAAATCTCTGAAGACGAGGATTATTTTGACGAGCAATATCCACTGGCCGACGAAAAATATAAGCAACAAGAAGACAGACTAAAGGTTAAGAAATTCAATTGTTGCCTGGCTTGGACTTTGGTGACTTGGGTTTGGTTCCTGGGGTAGTCATTCCCCACAAATTAAAGATCCTCATTTTTTCCAAGTACAATGGTGTCTCATGTCCAACTTTTCACATAAGATCTTATGTCTGCAAAATTGAACTGCATTCCGCTGATAAGAAAGTGTGGGTGCACTTTTTTCAAAAAAGTCTATCTGGGACACAGTTGGAGTGGTTTTACCAATTGGAAGGGACTAACATCCATACTTGGGAGGATTTGGCCACTGCCTTTTACCTCCAATAATAATATAACGTTGATCTTGCGCCAACTAGAGTGAAATTACAAGGAATCACCATGGGTTCCAACGCGAGCTTCAAAGAATACGCTCAAAAATGGAGAGACCTGGCTGGAAGGGTGCAACCACCTTTGACTGATAGAGAGTTAATAGACATGTTTATGGGAACATTGACTGGACCATTTTTTAACTTACTGATTAGAAGTTCATCATCCGGATTCACTGAATTGATCTTGACCGGTGAGAGGGTTGAAAGTGAGATTAAAAGCGGGAAGATACCCATGGCCTCCACCTCAAATGTTGTGAAAAATACATTTATTGGTAAAAAAAGACTAATGTTTTATATGGGTCAAGGAGTCATGCTATGAAGGATCTTCCTCAGTTAGTAAGTGCAGTTCTAATCTCCAATCCAACTTCTACTCAATAACCATAACAACAAGCTAATCAACAAAGGTCTAATGTTCCACTAAGACAGTACACCAAGATTGGGATGTCCTTATCATAATCCCTACAACATTTACTGAAATTTGAGCTCATTTCACTAAGAGATCCTCCACAAAATCCCAATACATCCTCACTGAAATACAATCACAATGCAAGATACGCCTACCACTCAAACAGCCCCGGACATGATACCAACAATTGTTGAGCATTAAAGAACAAAATCCAAGACATAATTGATAACAAGACAATTGAATTCAATCCTCCTCCAACTCCCAATGTGATCATCGCACCCATGCCAAATCATGGTAAGGGTGTCAATGCTATTGAATATGCCTTTTTTGTTTCCTCCATCAAAGACTTGACCACTCCTTTGAAGACTATTAAAAAGAATTTGTTAAAAGTTGGGGTATTCCCTGGCTACCTTGAAGAATGTTGTTGTTGTGCTGTACAAATTAATGGTTGTGAATGGCTTAAGAAAGATGTCTAACACCTGATGGATAGCCATCAGATTTTATTTGAAAAAGCTCCATTTGTGAAAAGTTTGACCCAAAGTGTATCCCAAGAGTTTGAAGACATTTCCATCATTACTATATCAAACAAACCTATTAGGATCACCTCCAAAGGTCCTATTATGATTCCCGTTGAACCAATAATAGCTCCACTAATTATCACCACACTGGGGCCAGTCCCCTACTCTTCTGATAAGGTTGTGCCATGGAATTATGGGGCGGGAGTGTATTACCATGGTATCAAACAAGATTCATGGATTGTTGAAGATGAAACTGGTGACATTATAAACATTGTTGGATCAAGTAAAGTTACTAGGACAGGGAGGATCTTCTCTCCAGAGATTTCACCTCTAACAACCACAACTACACCCATTCGTATTACCGCTGTTAAACCCAGTGTTGATGCTAGAGGAAAGGGAAAAAATGATTGAGCCTGCCCTGGCAAAGGCGCCCGCAAAAGATATTACCAATGAGGAACCATCTACCCAAGAGATGGAAGAGATTTTAAAAATTATCATAAAATGTGACTATAAGATAGTGGAACAGTTGGGGCAAACACCCTCGAAGATTTATATGTTGTATTTATTACTATGCTATGAGGCACATGCTCAAGCACTGATAAAATTCCTTAAAAATGAACATGTCCCTCAAGAAACTACGGTCGACCAATTTGAAAATTGTGTATCCAGTTTGATTGCTGACAATGGTTTGGGATTTTCGGACGCGGATCTGACTCCAGCCGGGAAAAATCACAACAAAGCTCTGCATGTTTCCATCTAGTGTAAAGGCACCACTTTAGCCTATGTATTAATGGATATTGGGTCCTCCCTGAATGTCTTACCTAAGGGTGCTCTAGATAGGTTAGACTTTGAAGGTGTAGTGCTGAAACCCAGTGACATCATGGTGAGAGCTTTTGACGGATCAAAGAGAATGGTCCATGGAGAGGTTGAACTCCCTATCAAAGTTGGTTCTCAAGTCTTCAGCTCAACATTATATGTGATGGATATCCGTCCTACTTATTTTTTCCTGCTTGGATGCCCATGGATACATGGAGCAGGTGTCGTGACCTCCACACTACATCAAAAGATGAAGTACTGGTCGAGGGGAAAATTATCACTGTATACGGAGAAGACGAGTTTATGATTAGTCATCTGAATTCATTCAAGTCTGTTGAAATGGATGGAGAATTTATTGAAACTCCTTGTCAAGCTTTTGAAGTGGTATCTCCAATGGTTGTTGTTTCCAAAGCCACTCCTGACATTCCCAAAGCTGCTAAAAATGCACCAAGGATGGCCTCTCTTAAGGATACCGGTGTTGTCGTTGAAGGCGGAGGTTCCACCATTTGGGGACAACTTCCTAATTTCCCTTTCAAGTCAGATAAATTTGGATTGGGTTTCACTTTTAAAGCTCAAAAGGAGGTTCAACACGCTCGTGCGGGGAAACCACCTCTCCGCATTAATAACCATGAGGTTAATGCTCTTGAAGACTCTGGTGCTGATTGTAACTTTGACGACTAGATCTACCCGACTGCTGGTGGAGGACTCAACAATTGGAAGACCAAGGACTTTATCCCAATCTCCTTCAGCCAGGAGTAACTACCATTTCCTGTTTTTATCACTTTGAGAAATTTGTTTGTAATTTCCATTAAAACAATGACTTTAAACCATGTGTCTTGCCCAGGGCACAATGGTCCAATTTTTAAGGGTTTGTCATTTACATATGTGATATTCTCATTTTAATACAAACATTGGACTATTTTTCATTCAAATTTTGCACTCCTTGTCTTTCTTTTTATTACTGCATTTTCAAAATATCCATGTGACCTTACATGCACACACACACATTTGCAGATCTATATCCACTCTGGATCTCATTGACAACAGTTCTGCTATTGCCAGCTATGAATTTGAAAATCAAATCTATCAAGCCGAAGACTAAGGTGAAGAAGATTGTGAAATACTTGGGGAACTCGCCATACTTTTGATACAAGAGGAAAAGGCCATTCAACCACACAAGGAACCAGTTCAAGTGATGAACCTGGGTACTGAGGCTTACAAGAAAGAAGTCAAGATCAACGCCAATTTTGAAGACAACGTCAAGAGAAGATTGGTCCAGACGTTGCACGACTATGTTGAGGTGTTCGCTTGGTTATATGAAGATATGTCGGGGCTTGATACTGATATCATAGTTCATCGTTTGCCAATGAAGGAAGATTGTCCTTCGGTCAAGCAAAAGGTTCGACGCATGCGGCCAGATATGTCTGAGAAAATCAAAGCAGAGGTAATGAAACAGTTCAATGTAGGTTTTCTGGAAGTGACATCATATCCCCAATGGGTTGCAAATATGGTCCCAGTGCCGAAGAAATACATAAAGGTCTATACGTGTGTGGATTACAAAGATTTAAATAGGGCAAGCCCCAAAGATGACTTTCCTATACCGCATATCGATGTTTTGGTTTACAACACTGCTCAACATAAAGTGTTCTCCTTCATGGATGGCTTCTAGGGTTACAACCAAATCAAAATGGTGCCCGAGGACATGGAGAAAACCACCTTTGTCACACAGTGGGGTACCTTCTTCTATAAGGTCATGCCTCTCGGTTTGAAGAATGCAGGCGTAACCTACCAACGGGATATGGTAGCTCTATTTCATGATATGATTCATCATGAGATATAAGTCTATGTGGATGATATGATTGCAAGGTTGCAGACTGAGGAAGATCACCTAGATCATTTACACAAGCTATTTGAAAGGTTAAAAAAATACAAGCTAAGGCTAAATCCCAATAAATTCACCTTCGGGGTAAGGTCTGGAAATCTCCTAGGACTTGTCATCGGTGGAAAAGGTATTGAAGCCGACCCTGCAAAAGTCAAAGCCATACAAGAAATGCCAGCTCCATGTACTGAAAAATAAGTTATGGGTTTCTTAGGTCAACTCAACTACATTTCTCAATTCATATCTCACTTGACAGCTACTTGTGAGCCAAACTTCAAGTTGTTGAAGAAGGATCAAGTAGTCAGATGGAACGACGACTATCAAGCATCTTTTGACAAAATCAAGAAGTACTCACAAGAACCTCCAATCCTGATGCCTCCAATTGAAGGAAAACCTCGGATTATGTACTTGACTATATTAAAGAATTCAATAGGGTGTGTGTTGGGCCAACATGACGAGTCTGGCTGAAAAGAGCATGCAATATGAAGATGTGAAAAACACAAGAAGGGGGTTGAATTGTAAAACTTGAAATCAAATGCAGACAACATGTTATTTTTATCCTGGTTCGTTTGATCTCAAACTACTCCAGTCCACCCGTCAAGGTGATTTCGCCTCTCTCCAACGAGGTCTTAATCCACTATATTCAACTGAATACACAACTGCTTTAACAACTGTTAAAGCCTTCTTGCGTCTAACCACAGACCGGTTTATCTCAAGGAAGTTTTCTTACAGATAAATGAACAAATGTGTGTTTGATGTTTTCTTACAAAACTATATATCACAACTGTGATAATACACAATATTAAGCTTAAGATGAAGCTAGATTTCTAGAGCTATAGAGTAAGCGTGGTTGAAAGCTTTAGCAAAAATGAGAGCGTGCGCGGGGATGATTAGCTTAGGCGTGTATATGTGTGTAGAGTATTAGCCATTTCTTTTCTCACTGACTTGTTTAAGTAGCCTAGGAATAGATACGTTGTTGTCCATAAATCCATTTCAATGCTCATAATGTTCTTTCCTTTTTGAGAAGATCTTTGTCTTGGAATAAAGCCGTTGGTAATTAATTTGTCTTGAATGCATAGTAACGTTGACACTTCAAAGTGTTCTGCTAATGATAATCAGAGTGTTCTTGGCTTTAGCTTATTCTGACGCTTCTGAGTGCTGATGACATGGTTAGGATCTTGATCAGAGTCAGAGTATGTTATGCGCAGATTCTGTTCATCAGGCTTCAGCGTATAGCACATGTTATTTGATATTCTGATGCTGACATATCTTCTGATGCTGATGTTGATACTGATATTCTGATGCTAATTCCATCAGAGTTTCTGTAAATACACAACATAATTTTAAGTAGCATATATGTCTTATAAATCTTACAATTTATTTAATCTTGTATTTTGTTATCATCAAAACTCTAACTGAGGGTTGTAGAATCAAACTATGTTCTAACAATCTCCCCATTTTTAATGATGACAAAAACCGGATTTTTTCAATTAAAATAAAATGATGAAAGGTATCAGAGTTTAAGGATAGAGAGGAAACGGTATCAGAGATAATCAAATAACGAATAAAAGGTATCAGAGATAAGAAGATAAGGAATAAAAAGTATCAGAGTAATGAAGAGAAAAACTCCCCCTGAGTTGATTACTTCCCTTTAATTCCATGAGACCTTGAGCATCAGAACTTTACTTTATCAGAATTCATCAGATTCATCATATTCTTGTACCTGTAAGCTTTTCAGGAAAAAAATTCAAATAGATCAGAATGTTAGAATGTTTGAGACTTATGTCTCAGTAATCCGTTATTGAAAAATATCATTCTTTCTCCCCCTTTTTGTCAGTTATCAAAAAGCACAAATAATCAGAGTTAAAATGATCAGAGCAAAAAGAACGTATATATAAGAAACAGAAGCAATGATTAAGTTTAGAACACGTAAAATATTACAGACAAACATGTAAAGAAAACACAATAAAATTCTAAGAAGAAGGTGGAAGACGTGTGAACAGAGCTTCCAACATGCTCTTGATTTGATTGCTGGTTTCCTGTTGCTTAGATACCATGTTTGCTATAGAATCAATCTTGATATCCTGCATATCCATCCTTTCATTCATCAACATATCAGATCTTTTCAAATCCTTCAGAGTCTGCCTGTCAAGAGAGGAAGCTTGAGGATCTTCAGAAACAGGGTGCTTCTCAGAGCTTTCTGCAATAACTTCTTCTTGACCCAAGTCTTCAGCTGGAATCGTCTGTTCTTCTGCATGTTGAACTTTAGATGCTGGACGCTTTTCAGACCAAGGCGCAATGTCCAGATGGAGAACTTCTTCCTTAAGCAGCTTGCTCAGAACTGGACCTTCCATTTCCTTCAGTAGATTGCTAAAGTTCTGTTGAGCCTGTCCATAGCTCTGGTCTTGCAACTTAAAGGTTTCAGCGTATACCCATCTTCTGAATTGTGTCTAGAGGAGGTATGATACAGCAGGATCCACCAGTTCCAGACTTGCTTGTTTCAAAGAAGTGATCTACTTCTGTATATCTGTTTCAGAGTTCAATATGCTGGAACCAACATCTGGTTGTTTTGGTTTAGGGATAGCAGTTTTGTTGTTTATTGCAGCAAGGCATTCAAAGATTGTTAGATCAATGACAGTCTTGCTATGGTCATCTGAATTTTTCTTAGGTGAGGGAGTGGGAGAGTCAGAAATTACGATTGGACTTGATGGGGTATTTGGTGGAGTTATTTTTGGTGAAGAGGGGAGTTGAGGAATATTCACAGTGGTACCACAGGGCAATTGAATGGCCAAAGGTTGTGGTTCAGGGGATTCAGAGGTTTGATCCTCAAAGGTTTGAGTCTCAGGTTGTGGAGATTGTTCATGTTGAGGAGAGGGTGGATTAATATCTGGTTGGGAAGATGAAGGTTGTGGGATTTCTGGTTCTAGAGAGAGTGGAATTTATGGTATTGGTGAGAGGGGGGTTTCTGGTTGTGCTTCTGTGTTTGGATTTGGATTTTCTGTTTCGGGAGTGGAAGTGTGTTGGTCTATATCAGAAAGAACTTGTGCAAGTTCTGGTTCTGGTATGGTTGCAGTATTTTGATTTTGTGGTTGAGAGCGGGACCTTATGTGGGTTAATGACTCAGAAGGGTCAAAGTCTAAGTCAAAATCATCGAAAGTTTGAGGAGTTGGGTTTTCAGATGGAGTTGGAATTGGAGTTGGAATAGGGATAGATGTGGAAATAGCAGTTGAATCTAAAACAGTTACAGAAACAGGATTACCTCTTTTCTTTGGAGTCTATTGAGATGATCCTTCTGCAGCAACTTTTCTTTTCTTCGTCTTCTTCAGAACAACCTCTGGTGCCTTCTGCTGAAGATCTTGAATATTCAGATTTGGTGTTGTACCGTCAGCTTTACAAGCATCCAAATATCTCAGAATGATTTGAGGCTTAGAGTTAATTTCTGTGAACATAGGGAAGTCGTCCAGAGGGACTCTTCTACTGGAGATTTCAGCAAAGGGAGTGACGCTGGGCTCCTTCTTAATGTTCTCTATCAGCTTCATTTTCTTCAGATTTTTGGCATTCAGCTGCTTGCCAACAGATGGTTCCAGAGTGTTGATTTCTTGTGCCTCTGTCAAATGTTCAATCACCCTATTCTCTGTAAGAATATCTGATATCAGTCTTCCCAAGGGTATCCAATCCCTTTTTGTACGTTCCTCTTCCCTTGTTTCTTTGACACTTGTTCTGAGATGGTTGAACAGAAGACGAGCTAGATTTATCTTGACCTTCTGAGAGATGAAATAGAGCAGAAACTGCTGATGAATGTTTATGTAATCAGGAGAGCTGGTAGGCTTCCTGTGGTTGAAATAGCCCAGAATGATCTTGGCCCAAATTCTGTGCTTGTCCTTCAAATCCCTTATCTTGCTGGAGGGAAGCCCCAGCGTGAAAATTTCCCTTGCAATTAGGGCAACATCTTGACACCTTTCTGCCATATCAATGCAGCGAATACCACCTCCATTGTACCCTATCAGTCTTGCAATCAGGTCTTCAGTAATCACAATCTTCTTCCCCATGATGTAGGATGTAACTTGGTGATTTGAAGAAGAAGCGTGAATCCAAAATTCCTTTACCAGAATAGGAAATGTTGGACCCACCATCCTGTCAAAGTACTTTTCCCAACCTTGAGCATTAATCTCTTCAGATAAGTCAAAACCATTCTCCTTGAGACTGTTGAAATCCACTATTATTTCAGACAGAACTTCAAGGTTCTTGATTGGAGTGAGAAGCGTTCTGAGAGGTACTTCATATTGTTCAGAAGAAGCAGTTTTCTGGGAACCTGAAGAAGGATTGCTGGAAGAAGCCATGTTCACACGAGGTTTTTGAAAAAGATTGAAAGGTTTTCTTGAGAAAGTAAGAACACAGAAAACAGAAATATTGAGAGAAAACTAAAGTAAGGGTAAAAGTGTGAATGGTGTGAAGTGTTTAAATAGATTTCTAAAAAGTTTTTGAAAACATAAACGTTTAAGAGAGAGAAATAAATAATGATTATTAGCATTTAATGATAACTGATTTTAGGGGATTCAGAAAGATACTTGAACGGTTACCCATGACATGTGTCTCAATGTATCCAATCAGCGCTTTGCCTTTTCAGAAACGTGAACGCATGTTCAGCCTCAGAAAACAGCTGATGACTGGATGACACTTGTTTGCTTGAGTGAACAGCACTTATATCCTTGAACTAAAGCGCTCAGATCTTCATGGATAGATTCTGATACAATCTGCATTTCTAAAATTCTGAAAGAGGATTGATCAGAAGTTCATAGAGAAATAAACACAATTCTAAAGGTTAATATATAAAATTAAAACAGTTTTATTCTGGACAGAGCTTCATGCTGAGATGTTTCAGAATGAAGTTGAATCTATCTTCAGAAAGTGGTTTTGTGAAAATATCAGCCCATTGATGGTCTGTGTCAATAAATTTTAAATTTTAAATTCCTTTCTGAATATAGTCCCTAATAAAATGATGTTTTATTTCTATATGCTTATCCCTAGAATGCAAAATTGGATTTTTACTTAAGCAAATAGTAGAAGTGTTGTCACAGAGGATAGGAATGTTACTCTCAAATATCTGGAAGTCCTCAAGTTGACTTTTCATCCAGAGCATTTGTGTGCTGCATCCAGCTGCTGCTATGTATTCAGCTTCTGCTGTTGATAGAGCAATTGTGGATTGTCTTTTGCTGGACCATGAGATCAGATTTTCTCCCAAAAACTGGCAGCTTCCAGAAGTGCTTTTACGCTCTACTCTGTCTCCAGCAAAGTCAGCATCACAGTATCCTACTAAGCTGTAATCACTTGATTTTCTATAAAATATACCAAGATTAGTAGTACCTTTCAGATACTTGAAAATTCTCTTAACAGCTGTTAAGTGAGATTCTCTAGGATCTGATTGGAATCTTGCACAAATGCATACACTGAATAAAATATCAGGCCTTGAAGCTGTCAGATAAAGAAGAGAACCAATCATACCTCTGTAGACCTTCTGTTCTACCTTTTTGCTTACCTCTTCTTTTTCTAGAATGCACGTGGGATGCATTGGAATCTTTGATGGCTTACATTCTGAGAGATCAAATTTCTTCAGAAGTCTCTGACATATTTGCTCTGATGAATGTAAGTTCCTTTTGGGGTTTGATTAATCTGAATGTTCAGAAAGAATTTCAGTTCCCCCATTAGGCTCATCTCAAATTCTGCCTGCATACACTTAGCAAACTTTCTTCCCAGAGAGGGTTTAGTAGATCCAAAAATGATATCATCAACATAAATATGACATACCAAGATGTCATTCTTAACTGTCTTACAAAATAAGGTTGTGTCCACTTTCCCTCTAGTGAATTCCTTTTCTAACAGGAAGTTACTCAGTCTTCCATACCAAGCTCTGGGAGCTTGTTTCAGACCATACAGTGACTTCTTTAGTTTGAAAACATATTCTGGATTTTTTGAACTTTCAAAACCAGGGGGTTGGTGCACATATACCTCTTCTTCTATATAGCCATTTAAGAATGCACTCTTAACATCCATCTGATACAAAGTGATGCCTTTATTTACAGCAAATGAAATTAAAAGTCTGATAGATTCTAACCTAGCGACTGGAGCAAAGGTTTCTGCATAGTCTACCCCCTCTTGCTGACTATAACCTTGTGCTACCAATCATGCCTTGTTTCTGATGACTTCACCTTGTTCATTCAGTTTGTTTCTGAACACCCATTTTGTTCCAATAACGTTGAATCCTTTTGGTTTAGGAACTAGATCCCATACGTCATTCCTTGTGAATTGATTCATCTCTTCTTGCATTGCTAGAATCCAGTCATTGTCCATAAGTGCTTCATCAACTGAAGATGGTTCAATCAGAGAGACAAGTCCCATGAGGGATTCTTCATAGTTTCTGAAGCTAGATCTTGTTCTGATTGGATCTTCCTTTCTTCCTAAGATTGTTTCTTCTGGGTGATCCATGCTGCTTCTGGATGGTCTTTTCTGAAGTTGATCAACATAAGGTGTTGGATTTCTTGCAGTGCCTCTTTCTGATGTTGAGGGAGTGTCTTTGTTGAGAGCTTCTGATGACTTGTCTTCAGTACCTGTGAATTCAACTTCCATACCTGCAAGTAATTCATTCTGCTTTGACTTTTAAGAGTCAAGCTTATCATCAAAACGAACACTGATTAATTCTTCAACAATCTGTGTTTCTGTATTGTATACTTTGTACCCTCTTGAGCGTTCAGAGTATCCTAACATAATACACTTTTGTGCTTTAGAGTCAAACTTGTTCAAATAATTTTTAGTATTCAAAATAAAACAAGTACATCCAAATGGATGAAAATATGAAATGTTGGGCTTTCTGTTCTTCCACAATTCATATGGAGTCTTTTCCAGAATAGGTCTTATAGAGATTCTATTCTGAATGTAGCACGTTGTGTTTATTGCCTCTGCTCAGAAGATCTTAGCAACATTAGTCTCGTTGATCATGGTTCTTGCCATTTCTTGCAACGTTCTGTTCTTTCGTTCTACAACTCCATTTTGCTGGGGAGTTCTAGGACAAGAGAAATCATGCAGAATGCCTTTGTCATTAAAAAATGATTCAAAATCTTTGTTTTCAAACTCTCCACCATGATCATTTCTGACTTTGACGATTCTAACATCCTTTTCATTCTGAACTAGGTTGCAGAAGGAGACAAACACAGAGTGTGACTCGTCCTTGTGTCTTAAGAACTTTACCCATGTCCATCTGCTATAGTCATCTACGATTACTAACCCATACTTCTTGCCACTGACTGAAGCTGTTTTAACTGGTCCAAATAAGTCGATGTGCAGAAGTTCTAATGGCTTAGAGGTGGAAACAACGTTTTTAGATTTGAAAGATGGTTTTGAAAACTTGACTTTCTTACATGCTTCACACAGAGCATCTGAATTGAACTTCAGGTTAGGAAGTCCTCTGACCAGATTGAGTTTGTTAATCTGAGATATTCTTCTCATACTAACATGCCCCAATCTTCTGTGCCAGATCCATTGCTCGTTAATAGACAGAAGACACTTTACATTCTGACTTTTCAGTTCAGAAAGTTTTATTTTATAAATGTTGTTTCTCCTCTTTCCATTAAATAGGATGGTCCCATCTTTCTGACTAACAGCTTTGCATGAATTTTGATTAAAGATTATATCATAACCGTTATCACTTAATTAACTTATGGATAACAAATTATGCATTAATCCATCTACTAATAAAACATTACTTATAGAGGGAAGATTTCCATTACCTACTGTTCCAGAGCCAATGATCTTTCCCCTCTGATTGCCTCTAAAGCCTACGTGGCCTCCGGGCTTAAGTTCCATGCTTTGGAACATATGCTTTCTTCCTGTCATGTGTCGTGAGCAGCCAGAGTCCAGGTACTATGACTGGTGTTTCTGCTTTGCTGCTAAAGATATCTGCAACATGTATTATTTTATCCTTAGGTACCCATATTTTCTTGGGTCCTGATTTGTTAGTTTTACCAAAACTCTGGTTGAATTTTGGTTTGACAGAATAATTACTACTAGTATATTTGATGTCGTGTGTGTGCCCATATACAAAGTGTGAGTCAAGTGGAGTTCGTTTTATAACTAAATTCATGGCATTCTTTGGTGTAGGTACCTTACCTTAGTATCCTATTCCTTTTCTGCCATTTCTGCTAACTCCATAGATCATTGAAGCCATTTTGCTTCTATCTATGTTTTTAGCTAGAAACTTCTGAAAGCTGTGATCATACTCCTTGATGATCTCATCAGCACTGCTGGGAGTTTCAGGAATTGTTTCATTCTGAGAGTTTTGCAATAGATTTTCTAATTTTGAAACTTTATCTTTCAACTCAGAATTCTCCAATTTGAGACTCTCAGTTTTATCAGAGTCAGAAGCAAGATTCCTTTTCAAGTTTCTGAATTTGACTCTGATCTGCTGATATCTTTCCAGAATTTCATTAAGGCTTTCAGCTAGTCCAGCCTTAGTAAAGTTAATAGCAAAGTCAGGGAATACCTCTTCTGTGTCTGATTCAGAGTCTGATTCAGAAGCTTCACTGTCTTCTGTTATGTTTTCCATGAGAGCTATGTTTTCTCACTCATCATCTGATTTTGAGTCAACTTCAGATGTGTCAGAGTCATCCCATGTAGCCATGATACTTTTCTTCTTTTCCTTGCCAAACTTCTTTTTGGGCTTTTCCCTCTGAAGCTTTAGGCAATCACTCTTGTAGTGTCCTTGATCGCTACATTCATAGCAGATGATGTCTTTGTTGTTTTGCTTTCTGCTTCTTGAAGAGCCTTCAGATCTTCTGTGTCCAGAGGAGGATTCTGACCTTCTGTATCTGGAGGAAGATTCATTCTGATTTTCTGATCTTCTGGGATTCCTGAACTTTCTTTGCCTCTGCTTCTATAGTTGGTTCACCCTTCTAGAGAGGAGAGATAGTTCATCTTCTTCTGATGAGGACCCATCAGAGGTTTCTTCAACAGCCTGCAAAACTTTGGAGTCAGATTTTCTGTTAGATTTTAAAGCTAATGGCTTACCTTGCTTTTGAGGTTCATCTGCTTTTAGCTCTATCTCGTGACTTCTGAGGGAGCTGACAAGTTTCTCCAGAGAGATTTTGTTGAGATCCTTAGCTAGCTTCAGCGCTGTGACCATTGGCCTCCACTGTTTTGGCAAGCTTCTGATGATCTTCTTAACATGATCAGCAGTAGAATACCCTTTGTCCAGAACTTTGAGACCAGCCACCAGAATTTGAAATCTTGAGAACATCGTTTCAATTGATTCACTTTCTTCCATCTTGAATGCCTCGTACTTCTGAATGAGCGCAAGGGCTTTGGTTTCTTTGACTTGAATGTTGCCTTCATGCGTCATTCTCAGAGAGTCAAACATATTCTTTGCAGTGTCTCTGTTTGATATCTTTTCATATTCAGAGTAAGAGATGGCGCTGAGAAGGATTGTTCTGGCCTTGTGATGATTTCTGAAATCACACTTTTGTTGATCAGACATTGCTTTCCTGTCAATCTTCTGACCACTTCCATTCACTGGGTGCATGTATCCATCAGTCACCATATCCCGCAAATCAGCATCATGGGCCAGAAATAAGCTTTCAATTCTATCTTTCCAATAATCAAAGTTCTCTCCATCAAAGACTGGAGGTTTGCCACTGAATCTGTCTCTTTCTTCATTGTTGTCATTGCTGATGTTTTTATGTGGTCCTGCCATTGTGTTTTTCTAATGCTGGATCTTGTACTGACACGATTAAGTGTTATAAGCTCAGAACCAGGCGCTCTGATACCAATTGAAGATGTGAAAAACACAAGAAGGGGGGTTGAATTGTAAAACTTGAAATCAAATGCAGACAACACGTTATTTTTATCCTGGTTCGTTTGATCTCAAACTACTCCAGTCCACCCGTTAAGGTGATTTCGCCTCTCTCTAACGAGGTCTTAATCCACTATATTCAACTGAATACACAACTGCTTTAACAACTGTTAAAGCCTTCTTGAGTCTAACCACATACCGGTTTATCTCATGGAAGTTTTCTTACAGATAAATGAACAAATGTGTGTTTGATGTTTTCTTACAAAACTATATATCACAACTGTGATAATACACAATATTAAGCTTAAGATGAAGCTAGATTGCTAGAGATATAGAGTAAGCGTGGTTGAAAGCTTTAGCAAAAATGAGAGTGTGCGTGAGGATGATTAGCTTAGGCGTGTATATGCGTGTAGAGTATTAGCCATTTCTTTTCTCACTGACTTGTTTAAGTAGCCTAGGAATAGATACGTTGCTGTCCATAAATCCATTTCAATGCTCATAACGTTCTTTCCTTTTTGAGAAGATCTTTGTCTTGGAATAAAGCCGTTGGTAATTAATCTATCTTGAATGCATAGTAACGTTGACACTTTAGAGTGTTCTGCTAATGATAATCAGATTGTTCTTGGCTTTAGCTTATTCTGACGCTTCTGAGTGCTGATGACATGGTTAGGATCTTGATCAGAGTCAGAGTATGTTATGCGCAGATTCTGTTCATCAGGCTTCAGCGTATAGCACATGTTATTTGATCTTCTGATGCTGACATATCTTCTGATGTTGATGTTGATATTGATATTCTGATGCTGATTCCATCAGAGTTTCTGTAAATACACAACATAATTTTAAGTAGCATATATGTCTTATAAATCTTACAATTTATTTAATCTTGTATTTTTTTATCATCAAAACTCTAACTGAGGGTTGTAGAATCAAATTATGTTCTAACACAATATACTACCTTAGCAAAAAGTTTACCGACTGTGAAACCGAATATTCACTGCTCGAGAAAACCTGTTGTGCTTTGGCATGGGCTGCTTGCCAACTAAGGCAGTATATGTTGACTCATACTACCTTATTGATTTCTAAAATGGATCCCATCAAGTATATCTTTGGGAAACCAGCTCTCTCCGGATGAATATCTGGATGGCAAATGATCTTGACTGAATATGACATCCAATACAATACACAAAAAGCAATCATGGGAACTACAATGATGAGGAGAAGCATTGGTACCATGAGGTGAAAAGGTAACTTGAAGTACAAGAGTATCCTGAGGGAGCCTCAATCAACGACAAGAAATTCCTTCGGAGGTTCTCAACCAAATTCTTTTTAAGCAATGGGATCCTGTACAAGTGCAACCATGATTCTACTCTGCTCTGTTGTGTGGACAAGAATGAAGTAGAAAAGATCATGGAAGATATGCATGAAGGTATATTTAAAACTCATTCTAGTGGACACACTATGGCCAAGAAGATTCTGAGGGCTGGTTACTATTGGTCGACTATGGAAACTAATTGTCACCTCCACTCGAGGACTTGCCATAAATGTTAAATCAATGTCGATAAGGTTCATGTGCCTCCAATAACCTTAAACGTCATGACTACTCCGTGGCCATTTGCAATGTGGGGCATTGACATGATTGGAGAAATCAAACCCACTGCCTCTAATGGACATCATTTCATCCTTGTCGCCAATGATTACTTCACTAAATGGGTCGAAACTGCTTCATTTGCCTCAGTTACCAAAAACATTATAGCCCGGTTTATCAAGCATAAAATCATATGCCGGTACGGCATCCATGAAAGGATCATCACTGACAACAGAACCAACCTCAACAATGCCATGATTATTTAACTCTACACGTAATTCAAAATCAAGCATCACAACTCTTCTCCATACAGACCTAAGATGAATGGCACAGTGGAAGCTGCTAATAATAACATAAAGAAGATTGTTCAAAAGATGGTGGTGACCTATAAAGACTGGCATGAGATGCTACCATTCGCTCTTCATGGCTACCTTACCTCAGCACGAACATCAACAGGGGCAACCCCATTCTCTTTAGTCTATGGCATGGAAGTCGTCCTGCATATCGAAGTTTAAATTCCTTCTCTAAGGATTATGAAAGAAGCAGACTTAGGTGAAGATGAATGGATTCAGACAAGATTGGATCAGTTAAATTTGATTGACGAGAAGAGACTGGATGTTGTCTGTCATGGTAAAATTTATCAAAAGCGTATGATCAAGGTATTCAACAAAAAGATCAAACCTCGAGTATACCAAGTTGGCGACTTGGTAATAAAGCGCATCATTTTTCCACAAGGCGGTCCCAGGGGAAAATGGACTCCCACTTACGAAGGGCCATTTGTTGTCAAGAAATTATTCTTTGGCGGTGCTATGATGCTAACCACTATGGACGATGAAGATTTCCCGCATTCTGTGAACTTGGACATAGTCAAAAATACTACGCATAAAGAACGACCCGCTAGGTTGACATACCTAGGAAGAAATAAGGGCATCCCGGCGAACCAAAAGGTTCAGGAAAAAATTAGGGATATATACAAAATATTGTACACCCAGTAAGTCGAAAACCTGAAAGGGCGACTTGGGAAAAAATGGGTATCCTGGTGGACTGAAAACCCGAAAGGTTCGTCCAAGCAAAAGTTAAGGATTAAAGCGTATGACTATGTCCCGTTGAATCACCACAGCCAGCTTTATTACCAAGGTCAAAAGTTCAAATGGTACGAAATCAATTCAATCAACTTCTTTTGACGGCAAGAGATGATGTTCGAAGACATAGGGGAAATAGCAGAGTTGGAACCCAATGAGATCACTTCAGCATGGCTATACAATTTTTGTTTTCACTTTGTATTATTTTCACTTTTTCGACGACTTACTCTTACTAAGCTTTTTGTCTCCCTATATAAAAACGCCTGTTTTTAGGAAAATTATCAATACAAATATACTTTGAAGTGCAAACTTTTTGTTTTTTCTATTTTGAGTGCAAAAATGTCGAATGACTAAAATTGAATGAACATATGCATATGACATGGTTAACTGTAAACAAATGTACGTACAAGAACAGTAATAAGCATTTACTCAAGGATTTGGGATATCCCCAGAGTTACTTCAATAAGATTATCTTCACAGAGTGAATTCATATGTTCTCCATCCAGAGTTCCAATCAGCATATTTCCTGGAAATTCTCTTCCCCAGCCGAGTTTTCCAAAACCAGAAAAGAAACCTTGCAAAAGTTCTTCCCCTGTTGAATTCATTTCCCCAGTAAGGTCTTCAGAATACTTTCCTTAACCAGGTTTATTTCCCCCAACAAACTACAAATTCCCCAGCACGAGACTATTTCTCAGACTACCGCAAATCAACTAAAAGAACTCCTCTTCTCTAATAGAGTTGATACTATCCCCAGAAAATTTCTGAAAAACCTGGAACCCGACCAGATACCAGTTAAATTCATCCTCCCCAGACCACCAAAAGTCTCATCATCTCTTTTATCCCCAGTCAGGGTATATGAGAATTAAATTCCCCAGTAGAGCAATGGACAACCAAGGTTCCTAAACTCTAATCTCCAAGAAGAAATCAACACTCCCTGAAACAAACAGGAATTCCCAGTGGAAGCACTCTAGGCAAGGTTGAGGATACACATACTCTTCGTCTCCAACAGTAGTTCGGGGTTTAGCTTCCCAAAACTCTCCAGCAGTAATCAGGGATTTATTTTCCCAGACAAAGATACATTTTAACAACATTCATTCATCATGACATATGCATACTAAACATATAGCATAATCTCATTTATTTTGAGACCATCATTAAGTAATGCATGCATCTTCATGCAACTAATTCTTTACCTATTTCAGGAAAGATCAATCAAAAGACATACAGTTTATCTGCTGCCTCAGATTAAGTTCTGATACCTCCTCCAATAGACCTTTCTCCAACTAAGATTAAGTTCTGATACATAGTTCGGTTAAAGACATCAAGATTATATGTTGGCTCAGATTAAGTTCTAATACCTCCTTCAGTAGACCTTTCTTCGACTCAGATTAAGTTCTGATACTTCGTTCAGTTAAAGACATCAAGATTATCTGCTGGCTTAGATTAAGTTTTGATACCTCTTTCGTTAGACATTTCTCCGGCTTAGATTAAGTTCTTAAACTTTGTTCGGTTAAAGACATCAAGATTATCTACTGGCTCAGATTCAGTTCTGATACCTCCTTCAGTAGACCTTTATCCAGCTCAGATTAAGTTATGATACTTCGTTCGGTTCAAGACATCAAGATTATCTATTGGCTCAGATTAAGTTCTGATACCTCCTTCAGTAGACCTTTCTCTGAATCAGATTAAGTTCTGATACTTCGTGTAGTTAAAGACATCAAGATTATTTGTTGTCTCGGATTAAGTTTTAATGCCTTCTTCAGTAGACCTTTCTCCAGCTCATATTATGTTTTGATACTTCGTTCGGTTAAAGACATCAAGATTATATGTTGGCTCAGATTAAGTTCTGATACCTCCTTTAATAGACCTTTCTCTGGCTCAATAAAGTTTTGGTACATCATTCGGTTGAAGACATCAAGATTATCTTTTGGCTCAGATTAAGTTCTGATACCTCCTTCAGTGGACCTTTCTCTGGCTCAGATTAAGTTCTGATACTTCGTTCGGTTAAAGACACCAAGATTATCTTCTGGCTCAGATTAAGTTCTGATACCTACTTCAGTAAACCTTTCTCTGGCTCAGATTAATATCTGATACTTCATTCAATTAACGACATCAAGATTATCGGTTGGCTCAGATTACATTCTGATACCTCCTTCAGTAGACCGTTCTCCAAATCAGATTAAGTTCTGATACTTTGTTCGGTTAAAGACATCAAGATTATTTGTTGGCTCAGATTAAGTTCTGATGCCTCCGTCAGTATACCTTTCTCCGTCTTAGATTAAGTTCTGATACTTTGTTCGGTTAAAGACATCAAGATTATTTGTTGGCTCAGATTAAGTTCTGATACCTCCTTCAGTAGACCTTTCTCAGGCTCATAATAAGTTATGATACTTCGTTCGGTTAAAGACATCAAGATTATCTGTTGGCTCAAATTAAGTTCTGATACCTCCTTCAGTAGACCTTTCTCCAGCTTAGATTAAGTTTTGATACTTCGTTCAGTTAAATACATCAAGATTATCTACTGGCTCATATTATGTTCTGATACCTCCTTCAGTAGACCTTTCTCTGGCTCAGATTGAGTTCTGATACTTTGTTCAGTTAAAGACATCAAGATTATTTGTTGACTCAGATTTAGTTCGGATACCTCCTTCAATAGACCTTTCTCCGGCTCAGATTAATTTTTGATACTTTGTTTTATTAAAGACATCAAGATTATCTACTGGCTCAAATTAAGTTCTGATACCTCCTTCGGTAGACCTTTCTCCGGCTCAGATTAAGTTCTAATACTTCGTTCCATTAAAGACGTCAAGATTATCTGTTGGCTCATATTAAGTTCTGATACCTCCTTCAGTAGACCTTCCTCCGACTCAGATTAAGTTATGATACTTCGTTCGGTTAAAGACATCAAGATTATCTGCTGGCTCAGATTAAATTCTGATACCTCCTTTAGTAGACCTTTCTTCGGCTCAGATTAAGTTTTGATACTTCGTTCAGTTAAAGACATTAAGATTATCTGTTGGCTCATATTAAGTTCTGATACATCCTTCAGTAGACCTTTCTCCGGCTCAGATTAAGTTATGATACTTTGTTCGATTAAAGACATCAATATTATTTACTGGGTCATATTAAGTTCCGATACCTCCTTCTGTAGACCTTTCTCCGCTCAGATTAAGTTCTGATACTTCGTTCAATTAAAGACATCAAGGTTATTTGTTGGCTCAGATTAAGTTCTGATACCTCCTTCAGTAGACCTTTCTCTAGCTTAATTTAATTTCTGATACTGCTTTCAGACATAGGCATCTTCTGGCTCAGATTAATTTCTGATGCCTCCTTCAGTAGACCTTTCTCCATATCAGATTAAGTTTTGATACTTTGTTCGGTTGAAGACATAAAGACCTCCAATGGCTCAGATTATTTTTTCATACTTCTTTCATACATAGGCATCTTCTGGCTCAGATTAAGTTCTGATACCTCTTTCAGTGGATCTTTCTTCGGCTACGATTAAGTTCTGATACTTTTTCAGCTAAAGACAAAAACACTTCTCTGGTTCATTTTTTAATCAACCCAACACATTACTTCGTGCATCAGCGAGTGCAAATTCCTGGGCACTTTAATGTTCAATCATCTTCCACCTTCAAGTCACCAATGGCGGACACGCCAATCTAACTCTTCAGGTTTAAGAAGGTTGAATAGGGGCAGTTGTTGTACCCCCAAAATTTGCCCTCTCTTTTCTCAAGACATCTCATAAGATCTTCAAATAGCTCAAGTTTACACAAGTGTTGACTAGGTCAAACCACCTCCTAAACACTGACGCCCCAAATTAGGGTTTTGATTTTCACAAGGACAAGTGGACTTATAATGTCTCAAGTGACTTTCATGGATCATTATAGACCTGCAAGAAGACTCATGTCAAGTTTCAAGTCTTGAATCACAATTTTGTTCAATCAATTGATTAGATGACTAAAAAACAACTGTATTGGTTTAAAAAGTCAATTGTGGTCAACTTACAGTCAAACATCAAGATTTTTGACCAATATCAACAATTTGAAGTCATACTCATTAATTGATCAAGTTTGGATCACAATTCCGCAAGAAAAGTGTGCAAATCATCAAAAGGGCAAAATGGTCAAAACTAAGGTTTTTGACTAGAATGATTGGTTTTTGACCTTTGAACTAATACTTGACTTATTGGTTTGAGACATGATTTCAAGGATTCAAGTACATCTTTTTGACCTAATTTCATGACTCAATTCACCTCTCAAGATCAAACAATTGATACACCAAAAGTCAAACTTTGACTTTTTGATCAAAATTAGTTTCAAAAGTCAATAGTCATCAATACATTCAAAAATATGAAGCTTGATCATCAAGAAATCAAGAAAGTCAAAAATCAATTTAAAAAATCACTTTTCAAGACTTAGAAATTTTTCTAAGTATTTTTGTACATGATAATTTCATTACTTCATGCCAATTTTTCACCAAGATCCAAGATGATTCAATGGAAACTCTCAACATGAAAGTTGTAGATCTTGATGAAATTTAGAACTTTGTATTATAGGTCTCATATCCAAAAAATTCTTAGATTTTAAGTTATAGGCCCATGAAGTCATGCACTTTTTCTTAAACATTTAGTCAAATTTTGACCTAGTTTAGGCAGATTTGTTGTCCCAACTTCTTGGCCATTTTTCACATAGCTCCATTTTGATTTAGCAAAAATGGAAAACATGAAATTTGTAGAGGATGTTTCAAGATTTTCAAAATGTCAAAGAACTTGTAGAGATCATTTTTTAGCTAAGATAATCGGAGAGAGGAAGTTGGTTATTCATTCTTAAATTACAAGGCATTTTTGTGATGGACACTTGAGCAAAACCCTAGCCTATGCTGCATAACATCACTTTGTAGGCTTCTAACTTGTGTTTCACGCCATAATTAATTGATTACACAACTGATAGATCCACTGTCCAAGCATTGGATCCCTTATCCAAGTTGCATTTCCATTAATGACACAAAGTAACATTGTCATTCTAGTAAAGTGGTTTTAATCACAAAGACAACTTGTCTTGAGTATTGCACTTGTTCTTTCTGCACAAGCATCCTCTATAAAGTCAAATAAATATATTTAAAGTTTGCTAGCCCCCCTACAATCCATGTACCTTTCCTTAGAACAATGCTTGTCAATCTTACTTCAAAAACAAGTCAAAATCCATAAACATGTGATCTTGTGATTTTGGCCACCTCAAGCCTCCAAACCTTCTCCTATAAATTAAGACACTATTATGAAACTTATAACACGAAATTAAAAGCCTTGAAACTCCCTCAAACTCCCTCAAACCAGAAATTGCTCTAAAAACACCATAACTTGTCATTTCTGCCCAGGAATTTCCATCTCATAAATCACTCGTGCGTTTCTTATCTAAATCAATCCTAAAGCTTCCTTACATCAAATATAACTCATCCCCCTCCCTGTTTAAGAGCTGTAACACCTCCATCACCGTTGTCCAAACCTCACTTTGCACCTCTGCAACTTAACTTCTCCAGAACATTCCAGACACTCTCAGCTCAACCTAAGCATTGAATTAGCTTCCTAGAGGTTCAAAGAAGCTAACCAGATCATTGCAGCACCTTGAAGTAAGCTCTAACTCAAAACACGATCTCCATCTACAAGTTGAGTTTTTTGGAATTCTAACTCTTCATACAAGCATCATTTGGATTCCATTTTAAAAGATAAAATATATACATCATTGCCCTGAAACTAACCATGTCCTTATTCATTTATTTTGTCTGAGTAGTGTGAACTTTGATTTTGAACTTCCTGAAAAATTAGGTTAGAATTTGGTACCATTTAAAATTCATGCTCGTCTTTGATCTATTGCTTAAGTTAGTTACATATTTGAAATCATGGTGAAATTCATAACAAGTTTGATATTTACACTTTTGAGAATGGTTGAGAAATGTTTAAGTTCAGAGATTCAAAAATGTGGTGCGAGGAAGAAGATGAAGTACAGTCAGGACTTGGTTTATTTTATCTTTATTGCAAGTGGTTTACATACCAGATGAAACAGCCACCCCAGTGGCAGCAAACGCGCGCGTAAGGCATTACCCTATAAGGTCCTGGGTTCGATCCCCGGGGACCTTTTGTTTTATTTCATAACATTTTCCTTGTTTCTTTTTGTTCCAAAAACATGTTTGGGCCATCCATATTTTGGGCCTTTCTTTTAATCTTTCTCTCACCCTCCATTTCATTTTTATCATGCATCCCATTATACTCTTTTTTATTATTTTATTTGTCTGGTTACAAAAAGTTGTTTGGGCCTTTAACACAAAATAACTGTTTTTACTCTCTAACCTCCAACATTCCTTGTCTAACCCCCCTGACTTTCAATTTTTATTTTTTTTTATTTTTTTTATTTCCTTTTAATATTATTATTTTAATTATTTTTAATTAAAAAATATAGAAAAATATTTTATTAAATACTTAGACTAAAACTATTATTTTATTTCTGTTTTACTTTAATTTCTTTCAAACATAAAAACCTAAAACAAAAACATTTTATTTTCTTAAATTAATTAAAATAGATTTAGACTTAAGTTTAATCTTAATTTGATCTTTTTTAATTAAATTAATTTAGAATTTAGGAATTTAATTAATTATCTTCTCTCCATTTATTTTAGTTTAACTAGTTAAGTCAACACTTTTTCTATCCAAAACCATAAAAAAACAATTTTCTTTTCTTTTTACATTTCCTTTATATTCTTATACATTTTATTTTTCATTATTCAATTTGGTTGTAATAGTAACTAGGTTTTAATCGCTTTCATCCCCATTTGTAATTTGTATTCCCATCCCCTAAAACGATGTAATAGCGTAGAACTTTTAAATTCTGCAATTTATCATTTTCCATATTTATTGCTAGTAATTAGGGTTTGTATGGCAAGACTTAAAATCAAATAAGTAGGCAATCCTAATTTAAGAGAAATGCATGAAAACAAAAACACTTTGCACACTTACACCTCTAGGGTAACTCACACTTGTTGCCTTATAATAAAACAGTCATGTCCCTCGAACGTAGGATACTTTAGCAAAGATCCTCGATTACAAGATCGTAGTCCCTCGATGAATCTTTAATGTTACCTTCGGTAAACGATCTTAGACCCTTACGAAAAATTGCTAAGGTATCCTACAATGTGGCCTTTTATGATTGTACGATGACCTACGCCTGTCCCTTCACATCTAATGATAAGGTTGCTTACTAACTAATGGTAAGATAACACTATCTAAAGGAGGAGGAGAAGAACAAAGACTTTCTTTTGAGTAGGTACAATGCTCGTAGTTTCTTGCTCATAAACTAAAACCATTTCCACACTCACACTTTCAAAACATATTTCCAAAAACAAACATCTCTTTGAACTATTTTCAAAACCAACACTTTGTATACATTCTTGCCGAAACGAGAATCATTACAAAGTCTGCCGAAACAAAGGCATTTTCAAAGTATTTTAAAACTTACACCAAACACAAACACATTTACAAAGCATTTCAAAGTGATCTAGCAACTAAGAGCCCGTAGACAACTACGGATGAAAAGGGTGCTAACACCTTCCCTTTTCATAACATACCCTCTGAACTCAAGAAAATTCTCAAAAGGTTTTTCCTGTTCTTTTCACCCTTTCCTTTATTGGATAAAAGAAAATTCGGTGGCAACTCTGCCTATCTGCAACAACTGCGATAAAATGCAAAACACCCAAGTCAGTTCTCCTACCGTATTACACAGACACATTCAAAAATATCTGACAGAGAACGCTTGAATCAAAATCAAACTCAAAGACATCAAACAAAGAACGCTTGCATCAAAAGCAAACTCACAGAGAGAAGGAAGACTAACCACATATAGACTCCTATAAAGAACACCTGAATCAAAGGAGAACTCAAATATACATGCCCGGTAAGGATATTAGATACATACGAAAATATCTGAAAGAGAACGCTTGAATCAAAAGCGAACTCAAAGATATCAAATGGAGAAAGATTGCATCAAAAGTGAACTCACATGGAGAAAGAAGACTAACCGCAGATAGACTCTTATAGAGAACACCTGAATCCAAGGCAAACTCGAACGTACATGCCCGGTAAAGATATTGGACACATACAAAGATATATGACAGAGAACACTTGAATCAAAAGCAAACTCAAAGACATCAAACGGAGAACACTTGCATCAAAAGAAAACTCACAGGGAGAAGGAATACTAACCGTAGATAGACTCCTACAGAGAACACTTGAATCAAAGGCAAACTCAAATATACATACCCGGTAAGAATATTGGACACATACAAAGATATCTGATAGAGAACGCTTGAATTAAAGGCAAACTCAAAGACATCAAATGGAGAATGCTTGCATCAAAAGCGAACTCACAGGTATACATGCCCGGAGTTAGTAGCGGACACATACAAGAAAGGGACCAGAAGAAAGGACTCTTAACAAAGATATCAAGAATACATGTTTGGACTGGTAGCAAACATATACAAAAGAGACCGACCGAAGTAGAATCTAACAATGATATCAAGAATACATGTCTGAATTAGTAGCGGACATGAGAAAGAGACAACCGAAGAAAGCTCTAACAAGGAATGCTAACCAAATATGGACTCCTAGGGAAAGAACACCGATCAAAGGTGAACTTACCGGGGATAAGATATACATGTCTGGTCAGATTAGACACATATAAGGAAGAGGCCGACCAAAGTAGGCTGTAACAGAGGATTATGATTAGAACAAATCCAAATAGGACGTCAATCGAAGGTGACCTTACACCGAAGAAAGTGTCCAGTTGAAGGGGACTCTAACAAGGGTTTCCAAGCTGGGTTGGACTTTAAGAGGGTACTTATGTTTGCGAATATGCAAGAACTACAATATCCCTTAGGCCAAAGGCGGGGTGTAATTCTTCAAGAGTGGTAATTATCTGAATTACCACACACTGAGTATAGATACTCAAATACATGAAAGCAATAAAGGTTATACACTAACTCTTACTCGTACTCTAATTGCAAGGAAAACACGGGTAAAAATCCCCGGGAACATTCAAGGGCAAGGGAAATTCATGATTCACTGGGGAAAAGGAAATACCAAAGACACGACTGTGGAAAACCAAAACAGACTTAGTTGGGGAAACAGGATAGGATCCACTAGAGACAAGCTACAGAGGTAATTCAAATCTGAGCATATAACAATTTGGTTATTTCGGGTGCACACCATAATTGGCTTATACCTCAATGCATGTTTGAATTTTTTTATAGCGTAATGCTCCATACAATGAAAATGCTATGCGTTTGGTAGATGAAATATAATGATGCATGTTCAGTATTGCATGTTTAGTGTTTCATTGGGGAAAACACGACAATAATCAACTATTAGGAAGACGAGGAAATCCTGAACAATTATCCTTGCACATATGATCTTCTGTAGAGAATAATCAATCTGAACTTCATGGGGAGATTACAAATCTGAAACATCTACTTCCAAGGATCAAAAACTCTGGGGAAGTAGACTCTTGGGAGGAATACTGCAAAAAAAAATTGTTTTCCAGAGAAAATCTTGAACTCTGGTCAAACTCTCAACTTCATAAGGAACATATCCCTTGTCTTCTATCAGGATGAGAAGAACTTTGTTGGGAACTGAAGCTTTCTCTCGTAGAGTTTCTTGACGAAGATAACTTCTATTGGGGATAATGGGGATTCTTGAATCAAAATAAAACCAATACCATACCATGTTGGGGACTTTACCGCTGGGGGTATAAATCTTCACTTGGGGAAGAGGAAAGAATCTTTGAACCCGAAACTTGGGATTCCAAAACCCCGTTGGGGAATATCTCAACAGTCTTCTATCATTAGGGATAAAAAGAGCTCTAAACAGCACTCATCTATGCACACCACATTGGGGAACAAGATTTGTATGATTTTCATCACCACCAGGCTTTACTAGGGAAAAGAAAATTTTCTCCATTAGGGATAAGAGGAGAATTGATCATGAAAATCCTCAAAACTAGGCTTCAACTAGGGAAAAGGATACATCTTCCACTGGGGAATCGAAAGGCTCTCAATAGAAATCTTGTCGGTATTAGCCACACTGGGGAATCCTTCCTTGCAGGATTCATAGGGATACCAACCAAAATCTCCCACAGGTAAACAAAAATCCTTTAAAAAAAACTTTGACAAAAGCACACTACACTGGGGAGAAAAATGTAAATTTCATGGGGAGGAAGAGTGCCAACCTCATTGGGGAAGTATATGTCAACTTCACGGGGATATACCATGAATATCCAGCCGATAAATAAAGTAATTCTTCCAAGAAAATTTGAAAGGAGCAGATTGCGCTGGGGAGAAAGATTACAGTGTCCTGATTTATTGGGGATAAGAAATCTATTCAGGTGAGGGTGCGCCTTCACTGGGTATATTGGATTCTATTTTGAAAAAACATCTTTTTCATTCATAATCTCATGTTGGTCATAAACAGACCTCTCATTGTTCACCTGCTGGTACGTTTCTTATCATAAAAGACCAACAGTACTTGCAAAAAGGGAAATTGCAGCAACATGCCCCATGTATGTTCTATAGAGGGATATGCACGAAGAGGGTCCTTGAGATGACTTGTCCATGCATCTTCAAATTCTGAAATGATTCTCCTCTGATCAAAGGATTCTCTGAGAGATTTGTCAAATCTCGACATAACTGCCCCAGTTTGACTGCACTTTGGGGGATCGAATCCTAACTTGAATGCCCTAGATTGGATAATTTTGAGATATCTCCTCTCAACTTTGATTGCCCCCAGGCTGGCTGCATTCAACAACAAACAGTACTGGGAAAACAAACTCACTCATGCCCAACAGAGTCTCAAATTTTTCCTTTTAGGGTAATTGACTTGCGTCTTAAAAGTAGGCTAGTACAAAACCGTACTTCTCAACTTGAATTGCCTCATGTTCAAACAGATACTTGAAGTAATCAATCCCTTATGACCAACTAAAAATGGTACACCATTGCTCAATGGAGACTTATAGGCAATCAAAACTTCCACACAATCTACTTTGGTTCATTTCTCAAACTGGTCTTCTTTTACTCAACGGAGTTAATAGAATGGCTGCCCCAGATTAAGATCATTCTTAAAAATGATTTACCCCTCAACGATACCCTGAAGCCAATTTTCCCTCGAGATGATCAAACTTTTCACCTGAGGTCGGTAAACAATAATGTATGTAACATATGCATTTGAGATATGGTAGAAACCATACTCCTAAAACATATAGCACAGGTAAAACAAAAGTTATCAAGACCTAGGTCATGAAAGATACATCATGACAAACTTACACCAATGCCAAGTACCTTGAATGATCAAAGGATCATCTAGAGGTAGTTTGGCAATGATGAAAGTTCATTAACTATCCATAAGCTTAGATGAACTTAAAGTTCAAATGCCTTATCCAAATTGATCAAAAAAGAAAATAAAAGAAAGGGGATGAAGTAGAGATAAACAAGAAATTAAATCTCATATTTGAATCAAAGGGTTAATCAAACTATCATTAAATTCATTCATTTATTTTGGTGGAGTTTAAACTCAACACCCGAGATTCAATGATGTTAATGAATTTTATGACTGAAATCCATGTGATTCAAGATCAGCCTGAATATGTACGAAACAAAATTGCAATTAAAAGCAAATATATAACAAGAAAATGATTTTTTTTAAATGTTTTTAAAGGAAAATAAAAGGGTAAATGGTAATCTACACTCAAACCCTCAAATAAATTATAACCTGAGGCATAGAAAAATCATAAATATCTCAAAGCATGTTCACAAATATTTTCATATTTTTTAAAAGTCAGAAACTAATTTTAAAAATACAAAATCAAGTGAGATAAGCCAAAAATCATA